>LR539866.1:192043-330231 GCA_900536315.3 Caenorhabditis becei | reverse complement strand
GACTGGATTGGATGGGATGGACAGGAAGGGACGATGCAATAGCCATCAGCATACAGGTTACCCGCCAGCAGAACATGTTTTCTGATACATTTAGCAACGAATTAGATTAGCAGAATCAACCCGCATATCACGTTTTGTTACGTGGCGCTGTCCCCCCTTGCTGTTTGCCATCAATACCCAGGATTTGCTCCACAAAGCTCTTTTGACCCACTATGACCCGTTGATATTTGCTCGTGTTGTCACGCAGGGGAAAAGCGAAAAAGTGAGCCCCCGACGAGCATCAAAGTTGTGCGAAAGTCAACAGAACACCTCATCTTCTCCCGAGTTCCTTATTCTCAATTCTCGATTCTAGATTTCTCACATCACTTTTTTTGCGGCGCGGAAGTTGGTCAGGAACGAGAACGGCATGCCGTTTTCGTTACTCTATTTGTTCCAAATTTAGAAACGTTGCGGCGAACGCCGGTTTTTCCGCTGCGCCACAGGGATATTTTTGGAACTGTCTTGACCAAAAGCAATCCGGACGGCGCGGCGCCCCGAAACGGGTGAAGAGCATCGTGAGAGTTGTGTCTTGAACGAGATGGACTGGGTATCAAAGATGGGTACAGTATACTGGTGGGAAATGAGATGCGGTTAGAGGGGAACAGTAACTTTGGCGAGTAAGTATGCTGTTATCGAAAACATGCATATTTGACGGAACGGATAGGGGGAAATGGTGATTTTGATTAGTCAAAATGGCGGAACTGAGGTAGCCTTGTCAAGGTTACTAATAAACGGCCAGTCAAGAAAATTGAAGTGTGAAATTAGGGGAAAAGTCAGAAAATTCGAAGCTACAACTAGAACTTGCAAACTGGGAGCCGTAAAAGGGAGTTCAAAAGTTTCAGAGAAAAATGTGGAAAAATTGGTGGTTTGGGAAGACTGGAAATGTGAAATGCCCTTTTACAAAGTGGAAACCAGGAGGAACAAGCCAAAAATAGAAGAAAAAGTTTTTTTATTCGCTCACCATAATCTTTCCCAGTCAAGATTGAAGAAACTGGCAGTATCTTGAAAAAACGATGTCGACTGATGGTGTGGAAACACGGATGGTGATCCGACCAATGCCGGAGACGGCACCATGCTTCAGGTCGGATTTGGAATAGAATATACAGAATGTCCGCAGTGGACAAGTGAGTTCGTGTTGATGTCTTATCAGTCAGTCAGTCGAAAAGTGAGCCCTCGGTGGATTGAGAGAGGGGGGGGGGACAAAAATTGAGCCGTGTTTTGCGTCGACACTAGTGTGTCTATATGGGCGTCGCGAGGAAGCGAAACAGCATACAGTCCGAGTGGAGGGAGACCGGGCGGCGATCGCGCGCCGCGTCCTCGCAGTAGGCGTGACACTGGCGCGCGCCCAGAATCTTGTGCTCGCTCCCGAGGAGACGCGGAAAATCAAATACCGCTCTGAGACATAGCCCCTCTATTCCATCTTGGTTTCTTTTTTCCCTTCTTTGGGTTTTCTCGAAAGAAAAACAGACGAAGCGCGCGGGCGCGCGGAAACACGAGACCTTGCGGATTGAGCAGACACTTCACTTGATGTCATTGTTTATTCATTTGGTTAGCATCCAATACCGTTTCTGGCTCATGGGCAACACGGAATTATCGGTTTCTAGAGGGGTGTCAGGTTACGGTAGCGCTAATTTTAGCAAATTGAAAGTTTCTAGAAAACTATGGTGTTCAGAGATAACTGTTGTACCCTGTACCTATTACCTCAATTTCCCACCCAATTTTGCAAAACTGTTGTGTCTTGCAGTAAGTAAGTTCAAAACGATATTTGATGAGGAGATTTGATTTAAGAGCGCAAGAAATGGTTTCCATTTTCTCTTCTTTCACAAATATTTGTGGTGTTGACACCGCGAAACAGTGAGTCAGAGATGGTCCGAAATGCAGAGAAATACGGAGGAATAGTCCACGATATCCAAGGAAACTAGCGGAAAACAAGTGGGAATTGCGAAAAAGATAAGAAAATCAATTGAAAATAAAGAAAAACCAGCAAAAAACCATGCCAGCAAGAGAAAATGAATCAAAATGACTCAGAAATGAGCGAGAACGGCAAATGGAACACTCGGGGACCATCCGCGCGCCCACCAAACAAGGAGAGCAATGGGGTGTGTGCAAGCGCGCCCCACCGAACAACCGTGGGAAAATGATTTCTTGCACGTATTTTTGATGATTTTTTGCTGATAATTGATGATTTTTAGTGTTTTTGAATGGTTTCCAATGGAGAAAACAAGAAAATTAAACTTTGAATGAATATATTACGTTTTTCATCGAAAATGTCGTGATTTTGAGCAAAAATCGATTGGAAAAAGGGATTCCGCTAGATTTTTCAGGCAGAAAGAGGGTTTTATCACGTCTAACTGCAAATTTGATTTTCGTATAAGCGAAAAGAAAAAAATTCAGAAATTCTAGCCAACCGGAAGATAACATTTGACTCATTTGGAGCAAAATATTGGAGCTAATTCTGATCTGAGCTTGTTTTTGATGATTATCTACTCTATTGACAATGTGATTTTTGAAAACTAGGGTTAAAATTTTCGGAAACAGCAAAAATCAGTTCTTATCAGTGATTTTTGAAAATTTAGTGATCATTTGGAGTAAATCAACAAACAGCTACGTTTTCAGCTTTTCAACTGATCATTGCAAAAATTTTTTGAAAAATTCATTTTTGACATGCATGATCATCCATAAAAACCACAAAAAGTTCAATCGAAACTGAATGAGAAACCAGCACAGCCCGGTCCCCTCGTCCCATTCTATCGTTTCGTTACGTGTTTTTTTTCTAGTTTCTATTCAACTAAAGTCATTTTCATTTTATTGGGCAAAGTTTATTGGCAGAGAAAAGTTTGAAAAGGGCACGCTTCTTTTTTTTTAGTAACGACACATGTTTCATGAATGTTTCAAGAAGAAGAAGTACACGACAGCAGCTGCTCAAGACATTCTATCAGTGCCTGGTACGAAGTTCTGGGCAAGATGATGTAGGAAACAGAAAAAGAGAAATTTTTGAGGAAGAATCAATTTAATTCAACAATCATCAGGAAACGGTGGCAATAATAGCGTATTTGTTTGAGTTTGCGCTGCTGCCTGTTGGCCAGCCAGCCAGCCAGCCCAAAAGCCCTCAGCTTATTTATACAGAAACCAACCAATAATTTTTGATAGGCATAAATAAATGAGAGAAATATATAAATCCGTTGGCCACACATTCAGCCACATGCATTTCATCTGGTTATGACATGTTATTATGATGGCGTTCCCTGGCAACCAGCGGAAATGTGTGAGAACGGATAGAAAATGAGTGGTCGGAGAGGGAGTTGGTGAGAAATGACAGGAAGTGAAAGTTATGGTTGTTTGAAGTTAAAATATTTGAAAAATAGAGAGATTCGGTCAGTTTTGTCAAATTTCAAAAAAAAAATTTTGATTTAATTTTTTGACTAAATTTCCGGGTTCTTCACCAGATTTTGATCATATTTGAATGTTGAAAACTAAGAAAAATCGGTAACACTGCAAAAAAATTCTTTCGAACTGGTTCCGACGCAATTTCCGGGTTCCTAGGGCAATTCTGGCAATTTTTGAACTATGTTGACATTCTTAGCTGTTCCAAGACACTAGAACATAAAAATTGAACCCATTTTCTCCAAAACCCATCTCCCAACTAACACAAAAAAAGTCATTAGAATGGGTGGGAGGGCGTTGATCAATTATTCCGTCTGCCCCCTTATTCGACAACTTGGGACATACATACGAACTAAAATTCCTTGTTCATTGCCATTCCCAAGACCAAAAAATACTAAAAAAAAAATAGCTGGCGGGCTCATAAAAAATGAAAAAGGAATATTTTGCAGGACGGTAAAATGAAGAAGAAGTGACATAAAAAAGGCGTGTGTTGTTCGAACTGTTGAAGGGACTGGGAGGAGAATGAATGTTTATGGAAAAGCAGTGGGAGCGCCTTTGTTGATACAAACATGGGGACATTCTCGGTTTTTGACTGTGGGGAAAAGATGGCAAGAATAGATGTGGTCAAGATTGGTGGAGACTAGTGAGTTGTACAAAAATGAAAAAAAAAGAATAATATTTTGAGTAGATAAGTTGGATCGGATTTTGTCAAACTTAGAGAAACTAGTTTTTGACAGTGAATCCAATTATTTTTATGTTTCGGCTTTCCCGTCGTTTTTATATGTTTTTTCTATAAAACGAACGTGAGTCGATGATGGGATTCGAAAATTGAGGTGACCGGCATACCGGTCACTTCTAAAGTGTTTGCACTTTGCGGAAAGAAGACTCAAGGTTAACGCATAAGTAGAGGGAACTCTCCCCCCTTGAAAATGGCGGTAGGAGACTCCAATCTGTTTATAAACATCCGCCAGCTTCTGGTGGCTCCGACGAGTAGTATAATGAGCGGCCGACAGACAGTAAGAGGCAAGGAAGCGTCTTTATTTTCTGTGCGGATTGGTGGCGGGGGAAGGCAGAAGCATGGTCAAAACACTCGATGTTTGTGTTATCAGTGGAACGTTTGGGTGGGGTCTGGAGATTTGTTTGTCTTACGGAATAGACGTTCGGATTACGATAAGATGCGACTTCTGGTGTTAGGTTTGGACGGTAATTTAGGGATGTTTGACATGGGTTTTACTGAATAGGGAACAGGTTTAGGAAATCTTCAATTTGCCTCAAACTCTGAGAAAAAAACTGATTTTTTTGTGCTTTTTCCATCTCATAGGCAAATTCCCAGATCTTACAAACATAAGAATTTGTTAACTACTCCAAAAAAGTTGAAACCGTTTTGAGATTTAGGCTGCAGTGTACCTAACAGTTTTACAAGGAGTAACACGAAGATGAATTTCTGTGACTAATTCGGAATTTCGTAACATTAGGAGGATTCTTTAGAAAACGCTGAGAACCGTAATCGACCGTAATCAAAAGATTAGTTGAATGAAAGAAATCGAATCGTTATCTTCTTATCTTATCTGAACGTCTAGGCGCCGTGGCTTTTAGGTCTTTTGAGGCTTTGGCCTTATTTTTGGCTTGAAACTGTAGAATGAAAATGAAAATGAAAATTAGCATAGAATAAGGTCGGCGTGGCGGATTGGCATATCTATACAGAAGAAAAGAAATAATCGGTTTCTTCTCATCTCGATCGAATCCTGATTTGACGAGACGAGAATAAGAAGAACTGGTGGGCCGTCGCCGTCCGCTACACACATCTCTCCTCTTCTCCCCACCTTCTTTCGCTCCCCCTATTCACTTTTCACCGATTGAAATCATTCGCGGTTCATGCCCTCATTATTCACAGTGACCTCCAGGAGGATTTTGGAGTTATAAGGAGGGGAAATGTCATTTGTCAGCGATCACTTTTTCTTACGTCCTAAAATAGGTTTGAGGTAGAAAAAACCGTTCAATTCTTGCTGGCTGACTTAAGAAACCGCAAAAAACGAGAGGTGGGAAATGTAATGAAATTTAGAAAGGAATACATACAGGTTTCGTTTGACGGTCATGCTTTCGTTACCCGATGATAAATACATACAAGCAGATATGGGCAAGGGCAAAGCCACAGATCACTTCAAAGTTGTCGTTAGGGAGGATGGAATGGAAATGGAAGAAGCTGATTTGAACAAAAAATCAGCAGTTTTCAGTATGCTGGTTAGAGATTTCAAGCGAAAATGGCATAAAAATCAGCTGTCCTAAGGAATTGAAAATAACAACATGAAAGTGTTGGAAATGACCATGACCAGAAGATAACAATCTTGTAATTAGTTGGCGGCTGGGTTTTTGAAATTTTTCGACAAAAAGGAACAATTTGATTCATGACTTCACGGTTTGGCTTGTTTTCCGAGCAGTTGAGCTAACATATAATACATTTTTCCATTTTCCCGAGATCTAACAACATTATCCAGTATCCAGGTGCAAATTTAGTTGCTATAACACGTGTACCCCCAAAGAAGTGGGCAGAGAAGAAAAAAAGTAATAATATTAAGTACCACACCTTCCGGAAGGGTTGAAATGTGGTGGCCGTTATGAGTAGTGGAAACGAGGGTCCGTGGCATGTTCTGACGTCTCTCAATCTGTTGTGCTATTCCGTCGCCAAGCAACATATTCAAAACGCGGACGTGTGCGGAAGAGAGGAGAGGATTTTCGTGCAAAGTGTTACGAAATTCTCTTTCGCGGAATTCCGACGGATTGAGTGAGGTTGTAGTGTGAACTGAACAAGACGAAACTAAATGTACGAAAAAGTAGGAAAAAGTGAGTGTTGCTTGGCGGCTGCCTACCATCTACCTGAAAGAAAAACCGCAATTATCCACAACCACTTGTGTTTCGATTTCATCTCAGAAATGGGTGAAAGCTGCCTTCCTTCTCATCCCTCAAGTCATTATCGGATGGACACCAGAAAAGAGAGTCATTTGCAAAAACATGACGATGCCCACGCATCATTCCAGAATCGGGGAGGTCTGACGTGTGGAGATAAGATGATGGAGATGGCTAATCAGCAAACTTGGCATTTCTGCAGCAAAACATGTCGGTTTGGTGCTCAGTTGTGAGAATCACCTGTTGGCTTGTAGTTTCTGGTCAAATTGGTATATTAGAGTGATTTGGAAAAAACGACATTTCATTTTTAGGTGTGTTGTGAGTCTGAAATGTAGAACACGTGATTTTTTAACGAGAAAACATGTTAGTAAAGGTTTTTCCAGTTTTCTTGCGTAATTTGCTTGTCTTACAGTAACCCTAAAAAATGTAGTGTGTCCATCCGGTATGTTAATTTCCGATTTCCCTCAAATCTCTCCAACTTCCTTATAAAGATCAAATCTCCCTAATTTCCCTCCGGAAATTAGAAATTACACTTCCAAAAGATGCTCCTAGCACCACCACCACCAAAAATTGTTGCTCTCGAGACCAAAACTCATCCACACTTAATGCTTTCATTAACCACAAACACTTTGTAACAAGTGCCTTCTTCAATCTTTTTCTGCAAAAAAATGGTGAATTCTTAAAAAGAAGTGTGTGAGAAACACATTCTGGTCTGCGAGTTTTGCATGGAATTCCATGTACCATACATAATTTAGTTATGTATATCAAGAGTGTGAAGTTCAAGGTTTTTTGTACTAGATTGTAACATCAATGGTTCAAGAACACTTTTCACATGTTCGTCCACCACATTGTAGCCTGAAAAACCTGTAAAGCAGGTGCTTCATGTGTTAGCTCCCCGAACGTCAAGAAATGCAACATTTTCCATATACATGTCATTGTTTCTTTTCAGACCTGCTGAAACTGACTGAAACTCCTAGAACTGACACTTTCAGCGTTTCCCATTCCAACTCTCAAACACCAAAATGTTCATTCACCAATTGTTGGTCTCATTGAGATTCCGATGTGATGAGAATCTCGAAACAACCAATGTTCGACTCGATTCTGGTCCCATCAACTCTTGTTATTCGTTTTCTCACTTCAGACCCCAAGATTCTAGATATCAGCCTCCACCCCCCCAACACTTCTCTGTATTTCGTTTTCATAAATTATGCAAATCACTGTTTTTCCTTTTTTCCACGCCCCGAACATGAACACCATCATTGAGATTGTCTAGTGGTAATGCAGCTAGCTTTTCGTTTTTGTTCTTCAAAAGGCGGCGTGTCGCCAGGCAAGAAAACGGGGGTAACAAATCATTTCTCAAAGACACTATGAATAATGAACTAGCAACTCACTTCCGTCTTTTGTTGCTGAAACAAGCCGAAACATGTGTACACCTCCTTCCAGACTCTATATTTTTCATTTTTCAAGTTGATCCCTAAGACTCTGTTCCGAGAACTACCGTAGTCCATCTCGTGCCTCACATGTTTCTTTCCTGAATGTGTGCAATTAATTCTTATTCATCACATCACAACTGTGCCTAATACGCCACGTCCATAACTAACTAGAACCCCTCACGTGGTTTTTGTGCTGTTCTGCCTTCAACTACTCTACCACCATCATTATGTAAGAAGACCGATCAAAAAGCCAAGACTAGAGACTAGAGGCTCTAAGAATCGAGAAAAGAGCGATTAACTCGGATGTGCTCCGGTTCTTGGAGTTTTTTATTGTTTGAGCCAAGGAAAAAAAAGGAAAAAAGAAAATCACTCGTTTCCCCTTCCCATTTTTTCAAAGAATTCGTCACTCGGTGGTCCTGTTGTCTTCCAAGACTCACCTCAAACATCCAAACCAAAACTTTCCTTTCTACGTTACGCTTTCATCATCAGATAGTGCAGGCAGGCGTGCAAATGAACTAATGAGCTCGAGAATGTCATGAGACTTGTTATTTCTTTAGTTGTTCAAGCGGAGTCTAGTTGGAATCTAGTTGGAGCCCCACTGGAACTTTCCAGGTAAGGTTCAGGAACAGCTGATTTCAGAGGTAAGTGGGGCGTGTCAAAAATTTTCAGGTAGGTTGTTTTGATGATTTCAGGTACTAAAGCTCTAATTCTAAGGATACCTATGAGGCTATCAGACAAAAGCCTTCTTGTTCCTTATTCCTGTTATCCTGTCCAGAAACCCTCAAACAGAGAAATGTGTGAAGCCTTGTCATGGGCCAGGCAATATCTTTTTGTTTCCTTTCTTGCTACCACTTTTTACGGCCTAACATCCTTGTTTTTTGATCAGGCCCAGCAAACGATAGGAAACGCTGTTGGATTCCGCCGCGAGTGCAATTTAGCAGGCCATGGAGCTTGAGGGGGGCTTGAATTATTCTCCGTGTGCCCCCTTCCTTATCGCCGCCGCCCCCCCCTATTTATGGCAACGACAACAAGGAAATGTGCAACTTTTCACCCCTCAGAAACAGCCACCCACACTGACTCAGACCAAAGTCTGTTTGTGTTGTCCGCCGAGGGCTACCTGTCATTTGCAGCTATTCTACTCCCACTATCCTCAGTTCATCAGCTTCTTATTCAACTTGCTGACTTGTCATCCTCAGAGCAGCCTTAGAACCAGACCATTGTGGAGGGGAATATAGGATAGGATAGGATAGGATCAGATCAGTTTTTGTATGTTTTCATGTGTTCTGATCTGGTGACGGGGAGGACGTGCCGTTTCGCACAAACCAACGGGAGCCATCAGAAGATCAGACCTTATTACATACCACCCGCTCGCTTCACTTGCTAATTCATTCGAGTTTCTTAGCTAGTTTCGAAGAATGTGCTCTTCCTCGTTTCTCCATTTCCTTCGCTTCTAACCTCTTTTTCATAACTCATTTTTTCCGGCTCCCCCTCTCTTCTCCCTTAGTCCTTGCCCTTGCCTTCCTCTCCTGTATAACTATCGGAAGCGTGAGTCCTTTTCCTACCAACCCTATCTATCCTCATCTGTCCAAATATCGTCATTTCTTCAATGAAGTGGAAGAGAAACGTTTTGAATATTCAAGCGCTTATCCTTATCCGTGGGTTTAATCCAATAAAACTCATGTCACTTCATTCAAACATGATGCCCCCACTCGAAAAAAAAGAAAAAGATAGAGATGATGTTCATTAATCCATCCGCTCCGCCCCCTTTCAGAATCTCCCGTGGCTCCGCCCCGTTTTGGGAAGATGTATAAAAAATGGGCAGAGCCAGTGAGACACGTGCCCCTGGAGTGTGTTCTCCTCTTTGGATCCACCCTCATGAATATGAAATCAAAGTTTTCATTCACTCCATTTAGTCACCTTGATAGTTGTAGTGTCTAGTTGCTCTAAGATTGCTCTTTCCTCTTTCCACTTCCATTTTTCATTTTCCTTCGCCTGGTCTTTCATTTTTCCATGAATTCCTTATACCTTGCCGTCAATCACCTCAGGAACACCACCCATTCTCCATTTTCAGGTACGCCCGTATTTCCCCAAGCACTTTCTGCATGTTCCGCCGACTCCTCATCGCCGTTTTCTGCCTGGCCTGCCTGTCGGCTGTAGCTTCTCAGAGATTCGTCTACAATCCGAAGGTGGGAGATTAGCACAGATTACCTATACACCCTCGAGTACACGGTAATCCCCCGGGGAGCATAATAATCCAATTTGATGAAAATAGATGTCACCGAGCAAATCACAAATTGTCTTGATCTCATCCTCCCCCAACGTCATCTCATCTAATCTTACCCTTCCAGTTCCAACCGTCCAACTTCAACAATGACGGTGCTCTCGAGGGCTTCGGCGACTACTCGGACTATGTCCCGGCCAAGCGCGCCTTCTCGTTCCAGGCCGCTCGTGGCAAGAAGAGCGCGATCGGAGAGAAAAGGTTTGCATGTGTTTTCTGTGGCATGATGGATCATAGAAGTTCCGCTTCAATTAGGCATTCAACGAACATGAGCTATACATATATGCATATCAAGAACCAGCTAAATGTCATGAGAAGAATTGATGTCTGACATTTGCAGATACTCCTACTTCCCATCCCGTGGATAAGTGACACCGGCTCTCATTCACTCAACTATCCGCAATGCAGAATTCAAACTTGATACCCTAAAATGCAGATCCATGTTCTTATGTCTATCTTCTCCCTTGTCGAACAATAAAGACATCTTGTTATGCACTGTTCAAGTGTTATTTGCACATACCCTCACGTGATAAGAGGAGGTTTCATTGAGTCTGAACCAACACGTACCAGTACCCGGAAGAGTTCCAGTCACCTCATTTGAAATTATAATCTCAAAGTCATAACCTTGATATGTGCGTTTTAATGAATGCCAAAGACTCAAGATCGAGTTGAGTTTAGATGAGGGTGGGTGTTTTATGACATTGAATACCTGAGTGGGGGGATGCGATTGGAGGTTAAAGAATGGGATTATAAGAATCGGCTATTTTGGGAAGGTGAAAAGGTGCTGATTGCGAGGCAAATGTCAAGACGCAAAATTTGAAGACTACGGTAGTCCCAATAGTTCAACACGTGAGACTTGATTCCTTGATCTTTATTGTTCCAGCTTCAGTTTCAAAACAATGTGTGTGAACTAGCAAGGATTATAAGTACTAGAATCATCGTGATCTTTCCTGAAATCCCCCGCACTCTTTCAACTCTGAAATCTTGAACTTGAACCCATGTGATACATGACACAATTGAAATTGAGCTCTTCTTTGAACCTTGTCCAATTGAACAGGTGGCTCACACAATCAGCTGAGCCTTGTGATCATTGACCCGTTGGGATTGGAAAACGAAACTTTTGAGTTTCGAAATGAGAGATGAGTCAAGCCAAATTGTTTGCGAGAGGATGGGTTTTTGTTGTGTAATTAGAGGTCGGAGTTCAAATTGTAACATTTGAAAGTTTTAGGGTACACATGAGGATTTGAAATGACCAGACTCTACTAATTCCCAAATTCTTATCATTTCAACCTCCCGACTATAAGTATACATACTACAAAACTCAAGTGTCTTATCTTTGAGTGCATTTCAGTTGTTATTCACATTATTATGCACTTTAATGCTAGACTTGAAAAATGAATGTGCCAGGAATTGGAAGTTTTTCGAAATAGGTTAATCATTTCTGATATTGGGAATTGTGATTTATTCATCAAGTTCAAAAGATTTGAATTGAAAAAGTCCAGGAGTCAAAAAGATATCGTCATTGCCAATGAGTTCAAGTTATTTACCCTGTCAAGTGGAAAATAAAAAATAGACCACATAGAAGGTAAATGTGAGGGGTGCAGGCCAAATTTCGGAACCTAGAAAATGCAATTAGTCAGTTAACAGAAACAGCTATCTAACTGTGCAGTTTGTTCATCTTCAGCTGTTCTGCATAAGTGGCTACCTGTAAACTTCAAATATACCCAATTACTAGTGAGATAAAACATTTTCAAGACCAATTGTTCAATGATAAGCACATTTCCAGTAGTGTCCAATTCTTGTTCTTGAGCAAACAAAAATTCCACCGGCCATAATGGTAAATGTTATTATCTGCTCTTCCCCCGTCATGGTTATGACCGCAATAAGTTGATGTGCATACTGCAACTGATATCAGTTAGCAGTTTCTCAATTGTAATTGAACCTTTCTCCCCTCCAATACGCATGGCCAAACAACTCAATAACTTCTCACTGCGAACACCAAAATCTAATCTGCAAAAACTCCTAATAAACCACTTTTTGTAATGATTATGCACTTCCAACAGGTTTTCGTCATTCTCCTATCATAAAGCCAACCATTGTCATCAAAAAACATTACTACCATCTAATCTTCTTTTCTCTCTTCTTCTTTTTCTCTTTTCTGCTTACCAAGCCTAATTCCCCTACCCCAATCAAACTGAAACTCGCGATAAGAGTATGAGGTTTTCAACGCGCCCGTCACGGTTCGAAAACCATTCACAAGATGGGCACTTGACAGAAGAAGGGTGTAAAGTCTCGGTCCTTGAAGGTCAGAATATTAAGGGGTTCTTTTTCCATTCCTTTCAATTCAATTCAATTCCGAGTTCTTGTCGTTCTGTTTTTTTCTGAGACAAGGCTAAACAATAGTGATTAACGAAACAGTTTTTTGTCCTTTTCCCTGTTCCCGACAGAGCTTTTGGATATGGAGTGGCGGACTCGGCTCTTCCTTCCCTCACTATTTGTTCACTGACGTGGTCCTTCATTGTCTCCCGGAGTAATAGAGCTCATTGCACACATGTTCCTACTTTCGCCGCTTCAGTTTCGAATTTCCAAATTATTACACTTACATGACACTCGCAGCGACTTTCTCTTTCTTGTTCACTCATTGAGAACCCAAGTGTTTCAATGTTTCGGATGTTTTCAAATGTTTCTAACTAGTGGCCCCCATGCCTAATTGTTCGGCGCCTGGGCCCTGGCCTTAGGCCCGGACCCTCGGTAGGAGAGGCCGGCCCGACGTTTTTGCACAATAGGATTTCTGTCCATGAGAGACTGGCAGACGTTACGCCAGTCAAGTGAGATACCATGAGGTTCCGAGAGAAAGAGAGTGCAGCGAACATTTGGAAGGAGGACGGCCGAGGGAAAGCGGCCCGAAGAGAGTGAAGAGGAGGAGGAAAAGATAGAGAGACCGACCGGCAAGACGGCAAGGGGCACTAGTGCGTTGGTTTTGCGTTGTGTTGCGCGCAGTATTAGCTGCTCTCTCTCTCCTTCTCCTCCTCCAGTTGTTATATATATTTTTTTCCGGAAGAGGACCTCTCAAACACACTCAACGTACCATCATGGCGTGCCAAACTGGAATCAGAGGTATGTTGTGTTTCTTTCTAAAGTGCCCGGTCTGTTTGATCTATGACTGGTTTGACCGTTAAAGGGGTGAAAGGGTAAATGTTTGGGCAGGGCACTCGAAAAACGTTTTCACTCTTTCCCTTTTTTGAAATTCAAAACTTTCCCCTTCCCACTATGGCTAGTCCTGACTTGGATCTCTGTTCCGATTCCTCCGCCAACTCCATAACAAAACCCACAGAAGGTACTCATTTCCCATTCGCCATCCCATTTCCATCCAGGATTATGTCTTCCTTGAGACGAAAATGAGCGGTGTCTGCTGTGTCTCTCAGTAAAGTGAACGCCTTTTCTGGTCGTTTACGTTTACGCATATAACCTTGACGCGATGCATTTTCTCTCTCCTCATCTTTCAGTTTGGTGGAGAACGATGCGAGATGAATGATGATCCTGATAGGGGATAGGGGGATAGTATTACAACACATGCACTCAAATCTCTGTTGACAATGAGAACGAGCTTTTGATCCCAGCAGCCTTCCAAAATCCATCCTCAGGGATATGCGCAGCCGACCGTTTGTGGAGTGAGGGGTGCATTCCGTTAATAATGGAAACCTGCCGGAGAGACGCTAGCGACATGGAAATAGTGCACTTTGGCGAGGAGAGAACGCGCGAAAACAAACTGAAAGTCGGCAGGGGGCCACTGTTCGGTTTCCCGCAAATAGTCTTCCCGGCGCACCACCAGCACCCCCAGAACAGCAGCTGTCGTCTTATAAAAGGATGCGCTTCTCCTTTTTCTTTCAATGGATATGAGACCCCGAGCAGTTGTGTAAGGGGGGGGGGGAGAGGCCAAACTATACAACCAGCAATTCTTCTGGGAGCATGGGGCGAGAGCAAACCAAAAAAGAAGCGGGAAGAGAAATGACAAGAAGACGACGTTTTGCAGCTAACGCGGCACTCCGAAATGCACTCAACTTGGGGAAACAGGCGAAACTGCGGCTCATCAAGATTGTGGTGAATAATGAGGAGATGACGCCCAACTACGAGTTTGCGGGAACTGCCAACTGGCGCGACGACTGGAGAGCCTGCCTTCCGGAGTGCGTCGACGCCTACGAGCCGTGCTTCATCCTGTTCCGTCTGAACACCATCACCGAATGGGTTCTCATCACGTAAGACACCCAAATGTCAGAAATCACTGTGATATCTCAAATTTTCCAGTTTCGTTGATGATCGTGCTCCAGTCCGTGAGAAGATGCTCCTGGCCGCTACCTGCGCCACGTTCAAGAGCGAGTTCGGCCAGTGCTACATCGAACACGAGAAACACGTCACTGATCGCAAGGTATGCATGAACGTATCTGCCAAAAACAGTGAGACCGTCAAAAATGCTGTCAAAAAAAGCCAGTCGTTCTTGTTTACCGGGGGTTGTATTTCCCTTTTTTCTATCTGTCTTTTTTTTTGTTTGCCCATTCAATTTTTTCTCTTCTCTCCCCCTTTCCATTTCCTATCCAAAACACCAAAAATGTTATAATCGCTGTGAAATATGCAGTTTTTATTGGTTTCACACAATATGTTTTTCAGGACTTGACCCTTGACGCTTTCGAATCGTGGTTGAAGGCAAAGACCGAGTTGGGACCGATGAGTGAGGTGGAGAGAGAGCTCCATAATGCTCAACAGGAGAGAGCTGCTATTGCTCATGCTGGACCACAGCATATGAAGGTGCGAAATTGACATGCTGGGTTAGAAATTCAAGTTTTCTTCTGTTTAGGGAGTCGCTTTCCCAGTCGACCGCAACGCTGAGGAAGCTTTGAAGAAGCTCGGAAAGGGACAACTCAGCTTTGTTCAACTCTCGGTAAGATGACGCTCCCATTCCCTATCTTCAAGGGAAAGCACTTCAGTTCCAGTGAGACTAATTCAATTAGCTTAATTCATTCTCATTCTAGGGTGACATTCACCACTCTGTGATGAAAATAGTAGTGGGACAAAGAGTTAATTCATCCCGTAGTCATACATGTTTTATTCCAGGTCGACACTCTTAACGAGGCCATTAAACTCGAAGGCACTCTCGATGCGTTGGAACCAACACAACTGGCGTCGAAGGTGCCACGCGACAAGCCCAGATACACCTTCTACAACTTTGACCACACATGGGAGGGTGTTCCGCAGAAGTGCACTTGTGAGTATTGGCGCCAGAAGAGGGTCAGAGACGCGGCAATTAGGCGCACGACAATCTTTTATTCGTTTTTCGTTCTAACCGCCTTCTATGTACACCACTAAGCCTAAAATTACCCGGACAGACGGATGTACAGTTTGCACCGGGGAGAAAAGGCAGTAAAAAGAAAAACTGAATGGAAAACAAAAAATGGCTGCTTGGAAATAGAAGGGTAGACCATAAACCCATAAACGAAAGAAATTGGAAACGAAATTAGATGAGGAACACAAGAAGAAAGTAGCTAGCAGGGGCTTTGCCAAATTTCGACCTGAATGAGATCCCGTGAAAAAATAGTGGAAAAATGAAACTTTCAGTGTTCATCTACTCGCTGCCATCCTCTGGAAGCTCAATCAAGGAAAGAATGCTGTACTCCAGCTGCAAGGGACCGTTCCTGAGCGCTGCCACCAATCAATACGGAGTTGTCATCACTAATAAGGTTAGGAATGATACAGACACGACCAAATGTCAAAATGGCTGAAAATTAAGGAAATTTAGAGTTTTGAAAAAAGTTGTGAAATCTACCCAAAACAGTTGAAAATGAAAAGTGAAAAAGCAAGTAATGAACGTTCCTGTTTCCAGATGGAAGTCGACGCCCGTGACGATCTTTCGGAGAAGGCCCTTCTCGAAGTGATCCACCCTCTGCCGGTCGAGGCCCCGAAGCAGTTCTCCCGTCCGGCGCCGCCACGTGCCGGCCCTCGCCGTATCACCAAAGTCTAATGTGCAGCTAATTATCGCAGTTCTCTTCTCCCCAAATATATTCATTCACTCAACCCCCGTCACCGTCTCCTCTTCAGCTCTCGCCCGCATCGCACCCCCTTCCACAACCTTCTCTCTTTGTTCTTTTATGAAATGAAATTATATGTGTGTTTGTTTTTTTCTGTGAACTTGAGATCCTAGAGAGTCCTCCCCCCGTCCCCGCTTTTTGACTGCCTGTACAACCATCCGTCAATCAATTTAAACTACACACTTTATCACAATGTAACTATCCACTATCCACCAATCTGCCCATCTACCCACTTATCTATCAGTAAAAACAAAAAGAAGTACTTTGCATAAATTGAGTAAATTCGTGGCTGTTGTTGAGTTCAAACCCTCAGATCTCCGAGCTTATCAGTGAACTACATATTGATTCCTCTCGTATCAGAAATGATTGATAGTGGGCGTGTGGTGGAACAAAAGAATTCTTGGTTTTGTGACGAGAAACTAAATTGAAACCTTTTTTCTCTTGGACAATTTGTGCACTAACACCCACCACCCCAAGCCGACGGAAACTTTTGTCTCACTCTTTCCATTCCCCATTCCTCCATTCTCCCACCACCTCAAATTGCCAGCAATTTATCAAAAACTGATAAAAACCTTCGGGGCACACGTTTTTTTCTGTCAACTTTTTTTTCACTGTCTGCGTCTCTTCAATCGCCAGTGCTCTCTCACCTCGCATCGAGCATTGCCTGGCGGAGAGTTCCACACGCTGATTTCCGAAACGTTTTATTGCAGTGACGGCTGTGTGCCGGTCGCCGGGGCTCTTCTTCCCTCTGCCTTACTTCCCCGCTCTCCCGCCGGCGACACTTCACACATTTTCCAATGGCGTAGTAACATTTTGCGGAGAGATCGATCGATGGGAGACGCAAATGTGCATGTAGAGCACGGAACAGAAGCACTACCAAAGTTCAACAAATTTGAGAACAAGGAGTGACATGTTAGCCGAAAGATCAGTGGAAATTTGATGAGAACCAAGAAGACGGACGCGGGACCCCCGGAGGGTGGCCGTGCCGTTTAGCACACCGCCAGCTGACCGACACCGCCGACCATTGCGCCCTCAAGGAGAGCTATCGACTTTGACATATCCACCCAACAACCCGTGCGCGGGAATTTTCATGTCTACTTGTCGATATGCGCTTCTCCCAAAAAATTCTTCTCCTAGTCTTCTCAGCGTTCTTGGCGGCTGATTCAGAAGTCCGGTTCCGACGGTATTATAGAAGTGGAAGTCCAAATTCAAGTTCAAGCTTGAATCGAGCAACACGTGCAGCAACGGCAAGGAAGGAGCGGATATGGCCGGAAGGAATTATCCCATTCGTCATAGCATCCAATTTCTCAGGTCAGAAGAGATTTTTTGAAAAAGAAATAAATAAACATCATAGTTTCTGAGAAATTAGAAGAAAAAAGCATACTGTAAGCAAATTTGAAAAAATTTGGAAAAATTCAGTGTTTTCAAGCCATAACATTTTTCTATTCTAGAATCGAGAGAAAATCGAGAAAAAGTTAACAAAAAAGATAGTATGATTCATTTTCAATTAGCCCAATTAACAGAATCTCTTGCCTTCCCACTCTCAGCAAGATCAAGTATAGTTTTCTTTTCCAATGACAAAACACGTCAGTTCACATTCCATGTTTCCTTTATACACTTCTAGACAAAACCTACTACTGAAAATTGAAAACTTTTCAGGCGAACACCAGCACCTATTCATGCGGGCGATGCGACATTGGGAGAACTTCACGTGTGTTTCATTTGTTCCTCGGCAACCTCATCACAAACATTATATCACGTTTACAGTTGACAAGTGCGGGTAGGTTGGGGGAAAAAAGAACTGAAATTCACGAGTGTGTGATAATAGGATTAGGCGTCCGGGAGGACTTTTTTCGTTTTTCCAATTGAAACCTGCATGCATTCATTCCATTCGCCTTTAGTACCCCTATACTTCCCCCTTTTTCCTTCACTGATAAGCAGGTGTTCTCTTATCTTGTCAACCGTGTGACGTCCTCATGGGTGACATGTTACACAACATGGTCTCGCCTTTTCCTTCCCCTTCATTTCCTTCGAGAAACAGAAGCAATGCAAAAGAACATTTGACACCCATTTTGTGTGTACTTCTCATTTTTTTTCTCCGCCGTCGCGTCTGAGAGGTCTAATTGGGATCGTTTTTGAGGAACTAACACCTAACGCGGCTTGAATTTTGAGAACAAACAGAGCATCCCACCCACACCGCAGTGATTTCCGGTCGAAGACAAAGTTTCCAGATGCTGTTCCTATGTCGGTCGTCGTGGCGAAGGTCCCCAGGCAATATCTATAGGAAAAAACTGCGACAAATTCGGAATTGTAGTTCATGAACTGGGACATGTTGTTGGTTTCTGGCATGAACATACTAGACCTGATAGGGATATGTATGTGGATATATTTTATAAGAGTATACAGACAGGTTGGTCTTCTGGAAAACCAGGAAACTTTAAGTTGGTCCCTTAAGGTCAGGATTATAACTTTGAGAAGTCCAAGCCGGAAGAAGTCGACTCACTCGGAGAGCCCTATGACTTTTCTTCGGTAGCGCCTACGCTCTTTCAGTTTTTCCAACTTATCAATTATTCTTCAGATAATGCATTACGCCAGAGATACATTCTCTCGAGGTGCTTTTTATGACACTATCCTCCCGAAACCTAGCTCTGGATTCCGTTCTGAAATCGGCCAAAGAGTCCAGCTAAGCGAAGGCGACATCCGGCAGACTAAGAAGCTGTATAAATGCGCAGGTATCACTTACATGTTTCCTTGATCTCATCTTCTACTTCTTCCAGATTGCGGCGGCACTTTAATGCAAGAATCCGGAAATCTGGCTATCCAGCAGGCGGGAATGTGCATCTGGCATATTATATCACCTCAAGGACACACTATTTTTTTGAACATCACAGGTTTCTACTTTGTCTGTTTTTTAGGGGAGGAGATTGAATAGAAATGCTCATAGACCGGATGATGATGTACTGCGAAGGAAATGAAATTTTGGGTTACTGTAGCTAGCAGTGCACCTCAAAAACCACTGTTATCACCGTTTCATCAGCGCTATCAATGATGTCTATAAATCATGGCTTTCCACTGATTGCTGGCAGATAGCAGAATCAAGTGCTCGCCTCCCCACCCCCACTTTACCTCATTCCGTTGAAATGTAAAATGTCTGGCGTTCTTTCCTCCTCCGCAACTGTGCACACGCACACCAGCTAATAACTTGGCCACTAGCACATAAAACCTCATATGAGACGGCAAGGCGGGCAAGACGGCTCCCAGCCCGCCCGTGGTCCCCGCCGATCCCATCGCTTTTTTGCGTGCCCTCCCCGAGTCGACCGCACTTCAAGGGCGGTTTTGCTTTTCATTCTCATCTTGTTTTGATTTCATTTTCTACCCATTCCCCACCACTTTCAGGCTCCACATTAGCACCCCCAACGACGACATGCACTGCAGAACACAACAATGCCATAATGGTCCGAGATGGCGTATCGATTTCTTCGCCGCTGTTAGGTGAGCTGTGTGGCATGGCAATTATACACTTCCCACCTTGTTAGACAAAGTATGCGGCGGAGAAACCCAGTTTCGGACTATTGCTTCATCAGGGAATCGGATGATGATCCAAGTGAAATCATCGAAGCCAGCTCCATCTCTTCCGTTTGCCACGTATTATGCGATATGCGGAGGACCCATTTATTCAAATGAAGGAGTTATTCAGGTACTAATAACAACCAAAAATATCAGGATTTTGAAAAATTTCCTTGTCAGAGCCCTAAATACCCGGAATCCTACCCACCTAACAGTGACTGCCAATGGACAATTCATGTAGATGAGAATAGCCAAGTTGCAATTGAATTCATCTATTTCCACGTAAGCGGTAGTCAGAATTCCAAGGGGAAAACTATTAATTTCTAGCTTGAACAACATAAAGAATGCATCTACGACAGGTTAATCCTCACTGAAGGTCCCTCCAAATCCCAGGAAATCAGTCAAACTTTCTGTGGGCTTATAGAAAAGAAGACATTTGTCAGCAAGACTAATCAGCTTTCTCTGAGGTAAATCAGACCTTTTCAGTAGTGACATGACCCCTCGTTAACATTTCCAGGTTCTTCTCCGACAATTCCGTTCAAAAATCTGGGTTCGAGTTGAGGTTCTCCAAGGAACTGAACGAGTGTGCCACGGAGAAGAACATCTGCCACCATTACTGTGTGAACATTGTCGGTGAGTTGGGGGTGGAGGTCATTTGTCTTTTTCAAGGAAACAAGACCGATTTGAAAACAGGGGCGCAACAGCTGCCGGTGTTTAAATCCGCATCTGCCTTGTTTCTGTTTTTGTGGCTTTGTAAGCGCCTAGGCGCCTATTATTCCATTCGTTTTCTCCGTTTGTAGGGCTCTTTTGCTATACGTTTACCACTTGAAACATCCATACCAAAAAGTCAAAAACTTCTAGACGGTATCCCTTGGAGACACACTCGAGACAGACGTTGATTTACTCTCATTCGAAATGTCAGGCTCTGCCTCAAATGTCATCACTTTCTGCGCGCTCTCAAAAAAGTCTTCGTCGTCACGTAAATCTGAATAAAACGGGGGCTGAAATTGGCTGAGAATTGGAAAAAGAAAAGGCAAAGAGGATTGAGCCGCTCGCCCGCGAAATTGGAAAATGAAATGGGATGAGAAAATGGAAATAGGAAGTGAGAAACTGCTTCTTTTAGGAGGATTCAAGTGCACATGCCGAGTTGGCTACAGTCTCTCCAGCAACGGGTTTTCATGTGATAGCACTTGTGGAGGCTACCTAAAAGCGTCGAATGGATCCATTGCTTCGCCCAACTTTCCGGAGATGTATCCGAGTGCGAAAACTTGCATCTGGGAGATCGAAGCTCCAGAGGGCTACCATATCTTCCTAAACTTCACTAAATTCAATGTGGAAGGAATGCGAACAGAATGCGCTTATGACTATGTGAAAATTGGGGATAGCGAGAAGCTTTGTGGAGAATACCGTAAGAATCCCTGCCCTCACGACCAAAATGAATTTGTCATTTAGACGAACCACTTCTCTTCACCACTCCCAGAAACCGAGTTCGTATCGAATTCAGCTCGGATTCATCTGTAGAACGTGATGGATTCCACGCCAATTTCATCGCCGATTTTGATGAATGCCAAAACAACAACGCCGGCTGCGAGCATTCCTGTCAGAATCGTCTCGGTAAGTGACGAGGATGAATCGGGTTTCAATCTTTCATACCCAGGTTCATATGTCTGTACATGCAATGCAGGCTACATTTTGGCAGAGGACAAGCATAATTGTAAGGAGGGAAGCTGCTTTTTCGAGTTGAATGCTCCAACAGGTTTGGTCGAAAACCTTTAAACTTTTCCTCATTTGTTATTGTTCCTTATTAGGTGACATCAACTCTCCGAACCATCCGAATGACTATCCGAAGGGTCAGAATTGTTCTTGGCACTTTGTCACAACTCCTGGCCATCGTCTCATGCTGGTGAACACCTGAAATTTGCACTTCCCATATCCATATTCGCGAGTTTTCCAGACTTTCTCAAGTTTCCAAGTCGAAGAGCATTCTCAATGCAAGTACGACGCAGTTGCAGTTTTCGACGGCGGCGACGGCTCCGCCCAACTGGCTGGTAAGTCCTTACGTAGAGGCCTACCGTTGGCGGGCTCCACCCCATCCTCAGCTTCCTCTCCGTTTCACATAGACTTTTGGTCAGGCGTTTTTTGCGGTCTAGCCCCGCCCCCTCTCCTTCTGTCGTCTTCCAACGAGCTCTATCTCACATTCACTTCCGACGCATCGGTCTCAAGGAGAGGCTTTCAAGCTCACTACACCTCGGGTGAGTTTGTCCCAGAGCTTTCGAGCTTTCGGAGAAGGCTCTATTCAGGAGAAGGCTCTATTCCCAATTCACACTGCTTTGTTACAGTATGCGGAGGCCGTCTCACCGCGGAATCCACACCCGGACACATCTACTCACACGCCACTTTCAGTGACAGCAAATACGGCAAGAACCAGGTTAGCATAACAGTAACCCGAAGAACTTCCTCTTTGATCTTGTGACATGTCTAGAAGTAGAATTAGATTTAGAACACTAACAAAAGTCAGTGAATCGAATGAGATTCTCAATTAGTCAATTATCAGGGGCTCAGTGGAACGGAAACATGACGAATGTTAGAACTATCGGCTTGGAAAGTTAATTGAGGTTTACGGTCATGTGAGAACTTGACAACTAGCTTTTTAGGGGCTCTGAGGGCACATTGATGGGCTTTTTTGCACAATTCCATTCATCTTCTTCTTCTCCTTGCCTCCAGTTAATCTTGAGAACGGCGGTTTCACATTATTCAAATCTCTCAGCTCATTTCCTCATTTCCCTCAGCGGCGCGCTTCTTTTTTCCATTTCCTACGGTATTATCCCTTCATTCTCCTTCTCTTCCTCTCCCATGCTCTTTTTTTTTCTAATGACGTGAGGCAGCGAGCAGCATTTTTCTTCAGGTTCCCAGCTTAGGTTAGTCGGCCCGCTGAGATCAAAATGAGAGAGAAAGACGTTTCCCTCCCCGCAGGCGATTGAAACGTACGGATTTCGAGAAGTCGGTGGATTAGTGGCGGGAAAAAACATTTGGCGTTGAGGCGAAAAAGAGCAAATTCGGGACGGGACTACGGTAGCTCGTTTCGTTTCGTTTTTTACGACAGCGCAAGGATTGACTGGTTTTATTACTAGTCACATATCACCATGGAAATCCAATTCAGCACAGTGGATTTACGACCGCGCGCTGTGTTTTGTGCTTTTTTCAAGAGCGTTGCATGTTTCAGGACTGCTCCTGGAGTGTCAATGCAAAGTCTCCAGGGCGAGGTGTACGAATTCAGTTTTCCACTTTCAACATTGAATCTGAGGAGGGATGTCAGTACGACTACATCGAAGTGAGTGAGGGTTACTGTAGCAGTGGGAAATATTGAGTTTTAGATCTATGACGGGTCTGAAGCAAAGTTCGAGCTACTTGTGGGAAGGTACTGTGGGGATTCCATTCCAGAAGTGATAACTAGCACAGGTACAGTAACCTCGCATGTGTGATACTATAGTTCGGCTACCTAGGCTCCGAGCTCCTGTTGATCATGCACACTGACAATGCCGAAGAGGAGAAAGGATTTGTCGCCGAGTACCGAGAATCGAAACGTTCCACCAACTCAAAAAGGATCTCATCCCGTTCCCAAACCCATCAAAAACCGTTCCAGGAGCCCATTCACGATCGTCTCAAAGAATGACTACCCTTCTTTCATTTTCCTTTCTTTTTTCGTTCTTCCTCGTTCTATTATCGTTTCCCTTTCCCGATTTCCCATTTTCTAAAATAAAAATTTTCAGGTAATACAATACAAAACCAACTCGAGGAAACATGGCGGATTGGATGGGAAGGCTTCCAAGTTCAGTGAAGAAGAAGGCGTTCAGCACTTTGTGCATTCCAGGTAACATAACTTCAGGGAAATTGGAATTACAGTAAGACTTTCAGGATCTCATGACAGCGGAGCATTCTGGTTCAACATGCGACTGGGACTGGCTCATGATCAATCCTTCATGAGATACCTCCGTCACATTGAATGCATGTGTGTCAAAAGGATCGTAAGGAGATGGGCAATCACACAAACGTAGGTACCGTAACCCGGCAGGTCATGAATTGTTAGTTTAGGATGAACATCACTGAACAACTCCTCACTGGAGTCCGATTCCTGGACATCCGCCTCGAACTTGGCCTCGACAACATCTGCAATGCGGTAAGTCCTTGATGCTTGTTACCCATTGACTCTGTCGCTCTCACTCCTTGCCCTCTCAGTTCTAAACTTTCTAAACCGCTTAGTTTGGATCGGAAATAGTGTCTCTTTCAAACGTTTCATTTGGTTTGCAGCCACAGGCGAATTTCAATGAGGAGGACGCTTCCAGAAAGGTAGATCTCACAGCTCACACCACCTCGTCCCTCTTCACACTTCTATGTTGTGTCGTGCCTCTCACAAACTCTAACTTTGTTTCTTTACTTCCTTACTAACAATCCAACTACCTCTGCACTCGCACAGTGTCTATGTAGTCTTAATGTTCAATTTCAGGGACTTTTCATCGTTCATGGACTCTATGGAACTGACTGGCTGAAAATTGTCCAGCAAATTGTGGATTTCCTGGCTGCACATCCACAGGAGGTTCAGAACAGTGACAACTGGATCATCAACACATAGAACTTTCAGGTTGTGATCATCAATGTCAGCCATGTCTACCGTGTGTCCGAGTTCGACTTCCGACGCTTCTTCCTCCACCCACTGGCCATGAATGCCGCGAGAAATGGCGTCTTCCTCTGCGACACCCTTGTGGACTTGAGAACGATTTCTCTGGAGGAACTCCTAGAGAATCAGTTCAGGTACTGTATCAAATAGCAGGAAACCCATAAGATCTTTATGTTTTCAGGTTGGTCGTAGTAGGACCAACTGATGCCGATGTCGACAGATGCTGCTTCCGGTCATCCGCTGTTCAGAACAAGTGGCCGGAGAAGAACCGAATCGTCGACTTGCTCTCATTCATGCAAGCGCAAATCCACGCTCCAGTGACCCCGGGAATTCGTGTTCTTCAAGGTGTCTTGACGCCGAAGCTCTCTGACATTGTAAGTTTCCTAGTATCATCTGGACCACTAAACAGTATCTTATTTCAGTTCCGCAACATCCGAAAGACACTCAGGAAGGCGTTCTCTCTTCCATGCCGCGGCGCCGTCAAGGAGTGGCTCCGTGATCTGGATGAAGAGGAGATTGACCACCTGAACGTCTGTATCACTGATCAAGTGGACACCGAGTTCTGCCGACTGGTGTACAACCTCAATGTTGCCGGATTCCCTGGCCACAAACTGGATGGATTTGGCGAGATCATCTCCAAGGACTTGGAGTACTCCCCAGAACTGGAGCAGAGGGAGTGGATCCCGATCAGCACCTACCCAACACCTCCGGAATCCGATAAGAAGGGAAGGAGCCTGTTCCCGAACATCCCAGAGGAAGATGAGCCGGAGATCTTGATTGAGGAGATCTTCGAGGATGAGGAAGAAGTTCCACCAAGGAAGCCACTGCGAGCTAGCGTGATGATCCAGCAGATCGAGATGGTTCTGGATGAGCCGTCATCACCAGTGGAGACAATCATCCTGACCCCATCTCCAGTTCCTCCACCAAAACCAAAACGCTTCTCTCACCGCATTCCAATTGTCATGGAAGTTGAGCCAATCCCGGATGACGCTGTCGCCTTCCATCTCCCGGATGCTCCAACTGCTCCACTGTCTCGGAGCAGTGATACACCTGTACGAATTGCACTTCCAGTCACCGAGGAAGAGTTGAGATTGGCTGCTCTTGGGGAGTACCCTCGTTATGGCTCACAGAGATCGGCGAGAAGCTCGCCAAAAGCTGAGGAGAGAGTGGAGAGAGTGGAGAAGACAGAGAAGAAGGAGGAGGTCACTGTAGAGCCATCGGAAGCTGAAGAGGAAGAAGAACATGATGAATCCGCTTCTCTGATCACTCAGGATCTCAGCAACATGGTGGAGGATCTTGTGATCCACTCAACCCTGGATGCCATGGACAACTTGGCCGACCGCTTCAAGGCATCCTCATCTGACAACTGAACTTGTCAAGCAAAAACACCTGTTTATATGTCTAAATTTCTCTCTTTTAATCCAACTCCTCTCAAAAATTCTGTATCCATTTCCTATGTGAACAAAAAAGTCACAAACTAAATCCCAACCCCGTAGCTCTCTTCCTTAGTCACCTTCCAACTGAAATTTTGAAACTTATTCACGTCTATGATGTGTTCTCTGAAATGCTGACTTTTGATCTGCCCTTCTCAAAAATTTTCTAAAATTCTTCAAAAACATTCCAAAAAAGCATAAAACCCAAAAAAAAACCCCCGGCTTTTGTCTCACTTTTGCATTATTTGGGAATCCCGTGAATTTTGTATTTATTTTTATTCGTCCATTTTCCCTGCCCCTAGTGGCCTTTAACAAGTTCCCAATTAAACTAGTACTCCTTCCCTTCCTGTAGTCATGTCAATGGTTCAAAGTAGTCAATCCTTCTCTCTCCAGTCCTAATTAGTTCCGGTGTAGTCCCTCTCGTAAAAGTAAGTGATTTATAACTCACCACGTGATTGTGTCATGTCCCAGACACCTTTCCGTTCCACCTTAAAAGTCAACGCACTTCCTGCTTTTCCCATCCACCAGCGTCATCACTCCATTCTCTGGATATGTTTTTGACCTTCCCATCCTCAACTTTCAGTTATATACACATTTGCAACCGCATTTTTTGTATCTGAATTTTGACTTCTCATCTTCTCATCCACCATGTTCCCAAAAAAGAATATTCTGTCTTACCTAATTTCTCGGAAAATATTTTGTCTTGAAATATTTGAAATCTTGGTTTGATTGGAATAAAGTTGATTCTCGAAACACAATAACACTAATAAAAACACTAATAATAAATAGGGCCAGAATTACGTCTAAAATTAGATTAATCGAAAGATCAAACCTTTTCACTTCAGACAAGAACCCGCCGCCAAAAACAAGTACTTTCTCTGTTTTGACAAAAAAAAATTCCGAGTAAGCTCACAAGTGAAGTACAACTCAAGCAGAACACGCCTTTCAGTCTCTTAATCGTTTTTATCGCTTTATGACTTGTTTTGTCACATTCTCTACCTGGTTCAGAATAGAACCTAATCCGGAAAGGATTCCGCTTGTTATCTTTTAGGAATGCTTCCTCTGTGACAAAAACATAAGAAGTCGAACACTTTTTCCACCTCATGTTTATTTCCCATCTCCCAAAACAGTCCGACCATTCCCGATCTTTGAATAACCCTCAGTTTGTGCAAATATGTGTCACTAGCCAAAAAACAAGTGTGTAGTGCTGGTCTAGTTCGCAAAGAGTGATGTATGAAATGTAAACTCAGCCCACGGGGGCCGCGAAAAGAATAGAATAGAACAGAATAGTGATCATTGTTACGATGATCCTAGGAAGACTGGATGGAGAAAAGACACTTTTGAAAGAGGATCAAGTTGTCTAAATTGACCTATTTGTGCCCTAAAGTCACTGTAATTGAGGGGAGCAAGAGAACACCAAGGCTTAGACGGTCTCGAGTGGTATAAAATTAGAAGTTCTTGCCTTTTGTTGACACCTGTCACTTCCTATGAACGTCTACTTGCCAAGTTCTGAAAACAACGCAATGATTTGGCGCTTTTCTATAATCCAATAAATCTAGGTCATGAAATAAAGAGCAGAGAAGGTGAGAAGCAAAACAGAAGGAGGAAGTTTTTGAGAAAGGTGCCATTTATCATACGAGACCTTTCCAAGGAATTTTCGGGCGGAATTATTCAGAAGTGTCATTAGCTTGGCAAACTTTTTCTCAGTTTTTTTAGTTTTGGTCACTCCCGTCTTTCAGTTTCCCACCGAATATCCTGATCGTTCTTTGAATCACCCCGCCTCTTTTTCTGTTTGACTCCAAAGAACGTTCTCAAGGAAACAAGAAGGACCTATATAAATTGGCTACACTCTACTTTCCCAGAGCCTTTGAGAATTGTTTCAATGATTTTGAGGTGTCAGGTGTTTCTTGTCTCAAGTTCGTAGATCAGGCAGATCCTCCTAAATCCATGTATTCAACTCGATTACCCTTTGTCGCTTTTTCCAAAGTTCAAACATCTAAAAGCTGGTTTTTCTGAACAATAGCTCCAATAACACTGATCTTCCAGATGTTTCTCTAACCGACTGGCAGATTAGGTTTCAGGCTTCATGTGAATGCGAATTCCTTCATTTCTTGAGAAAGCAGGCTTGATGAACTGAAAACAAAGCCAATTTGGGATGAATTTGACTAGAGGAAGTTGTTTTTTCACAGGAAATGACTTTTTTCTAGATTTTCAAAAGTTCTAAAAAGTTCTAAAAAGCCTACAAACTAGAGTTCCATTGTTTCTGTGGTGATGTTTCGATCCGCTTCAGCTACCATTTGTTCGACTTTTCTAGAATCTTCTGAAAGTTCCTCCAACACTACTGCTTTGATCTCTTTGCCTTTGAGCCCGGAACTCTGCTAAGGACAATGATCAAGGCTTGTTATTGCTAATGTTATGAACTAGAATTTATGTAGTATAGACAGGTAGGATTGCACTTTTCTGACCCGCTCATTTGGGAATCTCTGAGTAGTAGTTCTTGGAATTCGTCATTTTTAGAGGAATTTTTCATGAGATTTTTATGTTGTTTTGCGTGAGAACTTATTTGAGTAGGTTTTGCAGAGGTGACTAGAATGCTAGATGAGTTGCCCGATCCCTTAGGGTACTGATGCTTCAACTTCGGGGTGTTACAGAAAAGTAGAAGTACCTTCCCGCTAGCCCAAACTACGTCAAATGCCAAATTCTCATTACTTTTCCCACCTGGAACTAGTACTGGTTGTCAAGCTGTTCTCAGATCACCTGCCCTTTTCAATAGCCCAAATCTCAAACAGAGATCACAGCCAGAATTCCCAAGAAAACCAAAAAACCCACAATGTTCCAGACAGTACCTAATGACGTCTGAATCCTAGCCACACCAACCTCCAGAGACATATCAGCTTATGTTTTCATACTCCATCTCTCCTTACTAAAAATGGTGGTTTGATCTTGGCCGTGGAAAAAAGAGAAAAAAGGCAGGTGCTATGGAAACATCCAAAGGATTTATAAGATGAATACTATTATTATTATCCACTCTCGTATCACATCGAGTTTGGTGTCAACTCACTCTTAATCCAAGGGCGTGGACAAACAATACTCATTTTTCACATGTCCTACCCCCTCTTCCATGCCTTCTCAATGTCTTCCCCAGAATCCCATTATCCTCTGCATTCCGCCGTTTCTGCTCCTTTTTCTTGTTTCACATTTGCGCCTTCCCACTGAACATTCGGGTTTTAGGCTTGGAACCTGCTAAGAACACATATCAAGTCTTCATAAATTTATCTTCAAAAAAAAGACAGAAAAAGTAAGTTTCTAACTGTCGTGTTGATCTTTTGATATTGCTCGTTAGCGTTGTGACTTTGTCGTGATACTTTGGGGAATCTCACAGAAATTAGTTCTGCACCAAAAAACCTCACTTATAGCTGTAACTGCACGTATCTTCTCCTTTTTTTGGAAACCCGAGATGTCAATGTACCACGAACATGTCCGAGTGTGTCAAATCTCCATGCACACAACGCACCCCCATCATTCTCTATTCATAGCCCTCTTTTTCCGCTTATTTCCGGGTTCTGAAGTAGAGTAGTGTGAGAATGTTTTGCTGACGCGCCCCCCTAAGTTTATAGGTCATTTCTTTTTACCTAAGGCTATTTTTAGCAAGTGAGCATTTAGCATTAGAACTCTTATGATTCATGTGTAAACCATTAACACATATTCTGTGACTTCACTCTAAGTAAACCATGACAGTATAAGCCTTTCAGCTGCAAAAAAGCCTTTTGTGGTTCCAATCCAAAGTAACTACCGTATCCTAATCCTGGGAGAAAGGAAATGGAAAAAAAACCCTAATTGATTTTGCGTTTGCCTATTCCGCTATTCTCAAGGGACCGGAAGTAAGTACACTTTTGTCACCATTCCCCCTTCCTTTCTCATTAGCTCTTTTCCTCTCCGCTTTTTTTTTCTCCTCCCTCTTCCCAAGCTTCTTCTGGAAAAGCTGAAAGTCAATGTTTTGAGTTTCCAAGCCTTTAGCCTTGAAAGCAAAAGAAAGAAGAAAAAAAGAAGACGACGGGAAGGGAGAAAAGCACAAAAAGCACAGAAAAGGAAGAGGAAAACAATGGGAGGCGCGTAGAAGCCGTGGGCGCCGCTGAGCATCTCGAAATAATCCCGAAAACTTTTGACTTGACATTTTTACTTTCCATTCAACAATTGTCCCCTCTCTTCAATTCTTAGTGCGTTGAAAATCGCAGTCACTCAATAATCCATGTATTTCAAAGATCAAACGCCAAACCAAATGAGCGTCGCGTCATGAGATGAGAGATTGAGCTGGACGGGGCGCAAATTGATGCGTCACTTGCCCTCTCCCCAAAATTCTCTCTCTCCGCATATCTTGTGCTCTTTTCACTCTTGCCAATCGTTGAAAAGTTTCAGATTCATTTTTTTCTTCTTCTTTATGCTTTTCCCACTGACTCGGATTTCCCTTTGCATTTTCTATGAGTCCCTCGTCCCTTTTTCAATCCTCTTTTCATATTTTCCGAAAAAAGGTACGCCGCACTTAAAGAATATTGGGAGTTTTTTCCTGTTCCGGGCCAAAGAATACGACGGCCATTGCTTTTCTGAGAGCCTTTTTCCTTTCAATAAGCTTTTTATGAGTTTTGAGTTTTTATGAGTCTTTCCTCCTGAAGAATTTCCTGGATCCATCCATCTCAAACTTGTTGTGCTCTCTCCCAATGCTCCACCAAACTAACTAATACATCAAATTAGACCAACTGTTATTATTGGGCCCCCGCTAGCGCGGGGGTGTCCTTAATGCTGGAAGCATCTGCTCCGAGGTCCCCTGGCTTTCCAGAAGCATGCATGCCATTCAAAACAACGCTTGTTTTCTTTTTCTTCGCTCCCTTTTCTATCTCCCCGCCTTTGAAATTTCAACGTCTTCCGGATCACTCCCATGGGAGACGACCTCCCCGCAGCGGCTCATCGTCGAAAAAATGCACATGTACATAGTTGTTTGAACAGGCGCCGTATTTACATTTGAAGCGGGGTCTAAACCATAGATCTAATTTCGCCCCTCTCCCACCCCCTCCCGAATAGTTTCGGAGCAAGATGGTGCTGTTTATTTTATTTATTTTTCAATTTTAGAGCAAAAAAAGTGTGACTTATCTATTTACTTTTCCTCTTTTTTCAAGCTTTTCCAGAAAACTGTCTCTGATTCATTGTCCTAACATTGCCATTTTCATAGCCTTATCAGTCAACTCTTGACAGTGTTAAAAGTGTGCCGAAACCTCAAACAAAGATCACTTTTCTCTCATTTTCTCTCTATGTCTTCCTGGATGAAAAAAGAAGAAGAAGAAGAAGATTGAAAAAAGCAATCAAGAGCCGCGGACCGCCGTAATAAACATGGAGCAAATTAAAAATAAATCTGGTTTGCCTCGTTTCTCTAGTCCCTCTCCCCCTATTCCATTATCCTCCCACATCACTTCTTCTCTCCGTTGAAAAAAAATGATCTCTGTCTTTGGAGAGAAGCGGAAAAAAAGGGAAAAAAGGGAGAAGACAATGGGATGGATGAGCGGAAAAAATGGTGAAGAAGCACTTGAAGGCGCGGTCCCCCCAGACACCCCCACATGTTCACATGGGGACGAGAGAGAAGTTTTGGAATGAAAAAATTGAAAAAAACTTCCTCTAATTCTGAATCTGACTTGATTTGATTTCTTTTGCGTGGTTTCCGATTTCCGGTTCTCCAATTTTCAGCCTGCTTTCCATGACTTCATCATTCCCCGCCTGAAAATCCGATTTTGTCATTCTTGTCTTGTTTTGGCGAACAAATCCAAGACCACTAGCTAGTTCCGGGTCTTCCAGACTTTTTCACCACTATTCCATTGTCGTAGATCATCGGCGAATGGTCGACCACTATGGGTTTCTAGAGTTTCTACTTTACTCAATTTCCGCGCCAATGATTTCAGGTACCAGGCGCAACACAGCTGCAAAAAGCCTGCTAAAGGTTCGCTGGGCCCCAATTCTTCGCGTAAAAGCGCTCAAAAACCCACTACGTCACTCTGCCCATTTCCTAAGCTCATCAGCCTGCACTCCACTCCACGAGAAAAACTTATTTTGTTGGAGCCTGCAAAGCATGTGTGTTTGCACCCCCATGTGTCGAGTTGTGAAAATGTTGTCAAAGGAAAGAAGAAGAAGACTTGTTGATTTCATAGGACTCGAAGAGACGGACGTTCGCTGGAAAACACGACACGTCTTCTTGTGCCAATGACATCTCCAGCTGACACTGCTAGACATGAAGAATCGTGCTTTCGACGGATTCTCGAGAAATTTCGTTCGTTTCCCTTTTTCTTTTTTTGAGTCCAACCTTATTTTGCATATCCTTGTTTTTTTTTCATGTGGGAAAATAGAAAAATGGGAAAAATGGTAGAAACCCGGGAAAAAGACGAAAACGAACATTCCTCTTCTAGTTTTCTTATTCAATTTTAGCCAGTCCTTCTTCTAGTCGCCGCCTTTTCCGGCTCTCTATCCATCTTCTTCAGACCCTTCGCCCCCCTCCCTCACTTCACTCCATCTCACTCTTTTTTCATTTCTTTTTTCAATTTTCAGTGGAGCTCCTCCTCCTCTTCCCGAAAAAGAAGGAGGAGCCCCGGGGGCAGAGTCTTTCTTATCTACCACACACTTTCCACGTCAACCTTTACCTCATTCCGCGTTTTCCAATAAAAACCTTCGACTTGCAGAATTTTCTTATCACATTTTCTGCTCGTCGTCTAAACGAGTCTCGCCAAAGAAAATGACCGGACATTGGAGCTACTGCGACGATGATGAGTGCGGTAAGTTCCCTACGATTATCCGGTTTACTAATAATCCCGTTTGTTTTCCAGGTCCAAACCGCTGGCCAACTGGACAACATCAATCCCCGATCAACATTGACCTGGGAGAGGTTGAGCGTAAGGATACCCATGACGGAATCAAGTTTGTTAACTATGACCACCCGATCCAGGGTGACATTGTGAACAATGGGCATTCAGGTACTCCCAAGTCATTCCTGCTTCTCTAATTGCCATGTTTTCAGTCCAAATGACCCCTGAGCTTCGTTCGGAGCATCCTGAGATCTATGGAGGTGGACTTGACCAGGTCTACCGTCTCGTCCAATACCACTTCCACTGGGGAGAGAACGACAACGAGGGATCGGAGCACACTCTCGGAGGACTTCGCTATCCAGCTGAGGTCCACCTCGTCCACCAGGGAGTTGAGGATCCCGGAAAGCTTGCTGTTGTCGGTGTCTTCCTCCAAATTGGAAAGGAGGGAAAGGCGCTGTCAAATGAGGAGCGTGTGCTTGGACAGCTCCGCAACCCGGAAACGGTGACTCGTGTGGAGAATGTGCGACTTTCCGAGAAGCTCCCCAACAATAGGAGATCCTTCTGGAGGTGAGTAGAGCGGAATAACAAAAGGCCTCACTTGTGTTTTTTTTTCCAGATACGAGGGATCTCTGACCACTCCGCCGTGCTCTGAAATTGTCACTTGGACTATTTTCACCGAGCCAGTTACCGTAACCCATGAGCAACTGGAGCTCTTCCGTCAGGTTCAGGACATTGACAAGCGCCCGATTAAGAAGAACTACCGTCCGACCCAATCCATCAATGACCGGAAAATCGTGCACATTGTTGCTAACTAGATACAGATATAAGAATTGAGACCGTTTCCCGATGCCCATGCCAAACTATGAATTTTCACATGTGAATCAACCCCCGCCAGTTTCCCCTACAGATTTCTACTTTTTTTCCTTTTTCCCGAAGCCAGCCCGATGTACCCTTTTCTCTTATAGCAAATCGCACTCTCTGCCAAACACTGTCACTATCTTTTTACTTTTTACTGCAATATTCTAGATATGACACGAGACCCATGGGTTCCATCGCAATTCCAACTTGAATAAAGTCTTTTGCTAGATCCAAAGTTTTTTTTACTTCTAAATAAGAAGCAACCTCGAAGATGGATATTGCTTGGGTTAAGCGACCAGACCTGTCAAGGACATTTACAAGTAGCAGACATGTAAATAGAAAAGGTCAGAAAGTTGGGTGCAGACATGTCAACATCTTATTCATGAGTGAGCGAATCCCAGCTTCTCGCCCACAAACAGTTCAGGTACAATGTGTTTACAGGTCAGAAGCCAATGTTGCAACAAGATCAACAGAGTAGGCTGGGTAGACAAATGTTTCTAAATATTTACAATGTTTGTCGCAGAAATCAAAAACTGAAAAGTGAAGGTGAAAACAAATGGAATTTTGTTAAAGAGAATAGAATATGGCTTCTGAAAACAGACGATTTTTTCCGAAAACTGACTGAAAACCGTCGGCACATTTCGAATGCCGTTGATGGTTTTCCGAAAACCGACAGAAAACCATCTTCCCAACCAACAATCTTCCAATATGAGCTTAAATGTGACCAGAGTCGAAAAGTTAATTGCAGGTCTCTCTCTCTCCCAGACTCTTGTGTAAGGCAGTGCCCTATGTCCTCATGATGAACGCTTTCTGTGTAAATACTCTATTCCCCTAGTACCCAGTACCCCGGCGCCCTCGATATATTTTCCTCACATCATAATCAACCATTCATTCTCCCACAATCTCTTCATGTTTCCCGCACTTTATCAGCTCTACAAACTATCTCTTCGTCATATCAGTGTGTCCCACATCCAAGTTTGCATACTTTGCACCTCATGATTGTGCTTTACAGTTCAATCATCCCGCTATTTCTCTAAATTATCCGATTTTCATATTGTCTCTGTTTTCAGTACTCATGTGTGGCACTGGAAACTGGTGAACTCTGTGTTTTGCTCGTTTTTCATCGATAGCCTCCCGAATTTCCGCCAAAAACTGCCTACAGTACTATGTCCGCAATCACCGCGTTGTGAAATTATGAGTTGCGCATGGGGGTGAGGGAGAGGGGCATAAGAAAAAGAGCGATTTCCAATTTTGTTTCAAGAAATTCTCCCGTAATTCATATTTAATTCATGCGAAACCAACTCTCTCGATTCGCTAATTGACTTTGTCAGTTAATGAGTTCATTTTCTGTCTTGATTAGCTGATAATTTATCAACTGCGTTCCCTTGCCAATTCTTATCTTTCGTGATATTGTTTACTGCTACTCCCTCGTCTGGCGGTCATTCCTTCCATAGCAACACACTATTTCTCCCAAACATTGGAAATCACCCGGTTCACAATCTAGAGAGAAAGATGTACTTTCAACACTTTCTTTCTTATCACATTTTCTCCTTTCAACTGCTCCCACGTATTTCTGTCCTTGTGGGCTACTTTCCGGGTTGTCGCTCACAATGAGGACTTTCTATAACAACACTCTCTTCCTTTCGTAGCCGTGATCTATGTGGCGCCTTCAATGTATTTGCCTCACATCATAAACACCTTTCCCACGATCTCTTCCTACTCGGGGCCCGCACCATATCAGCTCTACACACTATCTCCTCATCCTATCAGTGTATACCTCAACCAAATTTGCATACAGCTCGTGATTGTGTTTTGCAGTTCAACCATCCCGCTATTTCTCTGAATACTCTTATTCTTCTATTGTCTCCGTGTATAGCACTAAAACTGCGGCCGCATCGCGGTTTTATGACCTGTGCATTCGTGTTTTTTTACTTTTCTTTGCACCTTTATTCCTTCATTCTTTTCCAGAACCTTCTAACGCGATGGACAATCAAGATCGGAACGATGATGGGTCAAGAGAGCTGGAATTGCTCCACCAAATGAAGGAGAATATGAGTTTTTGGATTGAAGTGCTGGAGAACATTATCAAAAAGTATGTGTTTTGCAAGCAAAAGCTAAAGAAATTGAGAATTTCAGCAGACAATCTGAAAATGGGTCGGACCCAAAGAACCGTTTACCTGGATCCGGAAGGAAGATGAACTGGCGCGATGTTCACGATGACCACCGTCCGGAGAAAGCGTCCCCGGTCAAAGGATCGAGATATTACCAAGAGTCCTACTACCAAGGGCCCGATCCGAAAAGAAGTGGACCCGTAACTTCGGGAATGTCGCGACGCGAAGAACAGTCGGTGCCAAAAGAGTACTTTGATGATCGTCGAGAGAAGGACATGCGACACACGGACAGAAGTTCAAATTCCATGCCCGAAGACGCTCAAAGACGCTTTTCTTCCAATAACAGGTAACCCAACAGCCATTTCCATGTACTATTTACGAATTTTTTGCAGAAGTACCGATCGACAACAATCCGAAGATGGGTCGGACCCAAAGAATCGTTTATCTGGATCCGGAAGGAAGATGAACTGGCGCGATGTTCACGCCGACCACCATCAGGAGAAGGCGGCCCCGGTAGAAGGATCGAGGTATTACCAAAATTCCTACTACCAAGGACACGATTCGGGAAGAAGTGGACCCGGAACTGCGGGAATCTCGAGACGTGAAGAACAGTCCGTGCCGAAAGAGTACTTTGATAATCGTCGAGAGAGGGACATGCGACACACGGACAGAAGTTCAAACTCCATGCCCGAAGACGCTCAAAGACGTTTCTCTTCCAATAACAGGTAATCCAACAGCCATTTCCATTTACTGACTGTTACTTTAGAACGGACACGGGAAAATACAGAGAACCAAGACCCGGAACTTTGGAAATGTCGCGACGTGAAGAACAGTCGGTGCCGAAAGACTACCTCCATGATCGTCGAGAGAGGGACATGCGTCACACGGATAGAAGTTCAAAGTCCATGCCCAAAGACGCTCAAAGACGCATCTCTTCCAATGACAGGTAACTCAACAGTCATCTCCATATACTGACTGTTTCTTTAGAACGGACGCCTCAAGAGACTACTTCGAGAATCGTCAAGACAGAGACCTGCAACTTCCACGAGGCAGATACTACGATTACGATGAATCATCTGGAAGCGGAAGTGCCAAGAATAGTGGATCATTTCGAAGTGATCAACGATCCATTCCCGAAGACAACCGTTCAGGAAAACTTTCAACGTCTAACGAGCGGGAAAGATGCTCCAAAAGAGAAGCGATAAACTTTGTCAGAGTTTCCCGAAAATTCGACTCAAATGGCTCTCAGTGCTCCGGCGTGACTGGAACCGCAAAATCTTGGAGACAACAAGACAGGCAGTCCAGTCGAGCACCAGAACGTGAAGCGTTTGGAAACCGAGAATCGAGCGGTCGAGAGAATTTCTCATCCAACAACCGGTGAGCTAACAGCAATTTCTATCGGTTTCGAATTCCAACAAGACGTTATGTTCTTTCAGAACGGAAACAAGGCCCAAGTCTGAACATGCACTAGGACGTGTTGAATCGACCAACCAAGGAACAACCGCAAGACCGGACCAACCACCTGTGCAGCTTACTGAACATCGAGAAACTTCTCCGGATGGAAGCTCGAGAAGATCTGAAACTTCTCGAGAAGTCTCCCCCGGCAATGCTTCTGAAAATAGAAGATCGAGAAATCCGCAATGTTTTTATTTGCGTGATCCTAAGCTGTTAATGGAAGACAAATCGAGGCAGTCTTATTCCTATCCTAGAGGATTGTCACCAAAACGTGGAGTGAATGGAAAATCGACCGAACCAGGAAGCTCCTCCTTGAACAGCGGGTGAGCCAACAACGATTCCCACCCAATACCATCAAACTTTTTTTCAGAACAGAAGCGACCTTGAATCAGCAGTTAAGACGGAAACCAGAGAGAGTCGACTTCGACTCGTACGAGTAAGACAGCATAATTAATCCATCTTGCAAACAATATCTTCAGAATCGAAGCGAATAGAACAAATTCGGAATGGGCACTATATCGCCCCGACTTATTCTACGAATCGGTGTGTTCCGAAAGTTGTGACAGCGAGTCTGAAAATTCTGAAGGATCAAGCTATGGAAGTTTCGAATCATCAAGCCCGTTGCATTATTTTCCGAGAACACCGCAGAAAATGTCACCAAACCAACAGCCTGTTCAGCTCCCGGAACGTCGCAGAACTTCGCCGGACGGAAGTTCTCAAGAAGCCTCCTCTAGCAACGCGTTCGACACCGAAAACTCAGGAAGTTCGGAACCGTCAAGCCCGACAAAGTCTTCTCCGAGAACGCCACAAAGAATGTCACCGAAACGCGAAGCCTCCAAACCAATGACGTTCGCGACATCTTGGGAGGAAGATCAATAGTGAGAATTCTCTGTAATCTTCTGATACTCATAACGTTTTTCCAGCATTCGAGGCCTCCCAACTGACGAATTCATTCTGTAAGATCTCTCTGCTTCAATTGAATGGTTTTGGTGGCAAATCTTCTTCAAGTTCCAAATTCGAATTTCATCTAATAAATAACTGTTTGATAATTGTCATGATCCGGGAATAAGATGAACGATTCCGTTTTTTTGAAGAAGACGTTTCTATCAAGCCAAGGGAAAAGGTCATGCAACTCGACTTGCCGACTTGTCAGCGTCAGCGCTTCTGTCGTGTTTGTCTGCAACTTCTTGAAATAATACACAAGTTTGATTGTATTTTTCTATTTTATTTTTTTTTATTTTTTAAACTTTTTATTTATGGTGGGGGCGGCACCAACCGCCCCCGGCAGCCCCCTATCCCGTTCGTGGGGCTGCCTGTCCATTTTTCGCCATCGATAGCAACCAGCTGTACTTCATGCAGATGTACTTGATGAACTTCCATTTGTGTTCAAGAGTAAACGATGTGCTTCTGGAAAACGGCTTATTACTCAGGGGTTTTTACTGACGGTGTACCTTTTTTTAAGGGTTTTTTGATAAGGGAGACTTTTCCTTGTCTCCCTAGGCAACCTCATCGAGCAGTCTTGTAGGTTGTCGCCACTCTTTCAATGATGCTGGTTGAAAGACTTCTGCAAAATGACTGGTTGCATGAGATTCTAGATAACTGAATCGGTACCTTTTTAGGACTTCTTTTGGTTGCTGACGGGACATTTTCTTGCCCTCATGGGCGGCTCATTCATAATTTTTGTTTTTTTTCATGGTGGGGGCGGCACCAACCGCCCCCGGCAGCCCCCTTTTCCTTCTGTGGGGCTGCCCATCCATGTTTTGCCATCGATGTACCACGTGTACTTGATGAAATTGAGCTGGTCCAATATCATCTTGTGTTTGAACGAAGTCTTCCTGGAAAACGGCTAATTGTATAGGGGCCTGGGAGCGCTGATGCGGTACCTTTCTAGATGCTGAAGACTTCTCCTTGTCTCTCTTGATCAAGGGGTTTTGTTTGAGGGGGCTTTTCCTTGTCCGTGGGCGGCCAATTCTTAGTTGTTGAGGCCGCCCATCTCTCATCAGCAGCACTGATGTTTTTCTGTTACTCGGCGCATCATTGCCAGTTGTGTTGAATGTTAATCCGGGTGACCCATCGCTCGGGGCCACCCAATCTCCCACTTCTCCTTTTTAATGTGGCTTCCAATGTTTTTTTTGTTTTGGAGGACTGCACCAACAGTCCTCCGGGCAGCCCCGTAGTTTAATTTTGATGGGGCTGTCCATTCATTTTCTGCCATCAATGGCTACCAACGTTCGGGGAGTTGTCATGGGTGACAGAGTGCATTTGACGAGTGTTCTTTTGGGCGGTCCCTTGTCCTCCTCTTGTGAGACCGCCCTTATTCTTCTTTTTTGAAAGTAATTGTAGCAACTTTCAATGTTGTTGTCGGGAAGCGGCACCGTCGCCGGGGCGGCCCTAAGTTTCCTGTTGTGGGGGCTGCCAGTGCCCTTCGAGCTTAGCCAGCGAGTTTTGGTGACGTCTCTGAAAATTGGATCGTCACATGGGGGCTCCAGGGTGTTTACGATTTCCTTACCTTCATCAAAGGTTTTTTGTCGAGGGGGCCTTTCCTTGCCCCCTGGGCGGCCAATTATTACAGTTTTCGGGGCCGCCCTATTCTTTTTGCTTGTCCTCGGCGCTTCGTTGCCGGCCCTCACGAATTCTGAACTGGGCGGATCGTTGTTCCCACACTGGGCCGCCATTTCTTCCCAGTGGCGCATCTTTGTAATGTGGAAGCTGTGTTGTTTTGTTTTGGAGGACTGCACCAACAGTCCTCCGAGCAGCCTCCAGCTGTGTTTTGACTGTTATTGTTGAGGGGCTTCTTTCACTCTCCAGGACAGTTGAGTTTGAGTTTGTGGGGGCTGCCCGTGCGTTGATGCCGGCAAGTCGTTGGGAGGAGCCACTAGGAATACGCTGATTACATACGCATTCCAGAGCACTGAATATGTATCTTGGGGGCTTTTCCTCGTTCCCCTGAGCAGCCGAATTTGAAGGTCTGGGGCTGCCCTTGCTCCTCTTTTGACGCCGGAGTCGTAGGGCTTTTCCTTGCCCCCACTGTTTTCAGTTTGTTGGCAGAACTGGGCTGTCGAAACCATGCATCTGGAAATCAGCTCATTACACGTCGTTTCTTGGGCACTGAATCTCTACCTCGTCGATGGTTGTGTTTGTTGAGTGGGGGCTTTCATTGCTCCCCATGGGCGACCAAGTCGGCGATTTTTGGGGCCGCACATTCTCCAGTTGGCATTCATGGGTGACGATTTGTTGGAGAATCTGGAGAATGAGTGATTAGTCGCCATTTTTAGGCATGGAATCTGTACCTTTATGGGTCTTTGTTTTGAGGGGGCTTCTCTTGCTCCCCCGTGGGCGGCAATTTGACGAATCTTGGGGCCGCCCAATCTCGGTGTGCTCAACGTCTTCTTCTCGAGGGTCCCGTTGCCTTGGTGCTGCCGATTGTCCTGGCGTTGACGATAGTCCTGATATGTTGGCGGTTTGTCGCTCCCTCTCGGTGTCGCTTTTTCCTCTCGTGTGGCGCTACTGCCAAACCGTCGACTTTTACATAGTCCTCTATGTGGGTGACAGCATCTTTTGTATTCCGGGCAGCCCCTAAGGATGGGGCCGCCCTATTCGCTCAACGTCATCCTCTCGAGGGTCTCAATCTCCGACTGCTCCTGACGCTGCCGATAGTCCTAACAGTTCCGATACTCCTTGGTTGTGCTGGTAGTGCCTGGCATCCTGGCCGTCCGTTGCTCACGACGTTTCTTCGGCAGTAAATCTCTACCTCGTCGTGGTTGTGTTTGTTGAAAGGGGGCTTTTCTTGCTCCCCCGTGGGCGGCCAATTTAGTAAATCTTGGGGCCGCCCAATCTCCGACTGGTCAATGTCTTCCTCTCGAGGATCCTGGCCCTGACGCTGCAGATACTCCTGGCGGTGCTGGTAGTGCCTGACATCCTGGCGGTCCGTCACTCTCTTCGGTTGCCGCTTGTTCTTCGGTGTGGCGCCTCTGCCATCTGTCGATTTCTATGAGGATGATAGCATTGTTTGTATTCCGGGTAACCCCTTCCGATGTGGCCGCCCTATTCTACTTTCATACCATTATTGATAGTGACGGAGGGTGCCTGGAACATGACTGATTAAGAAAAGAGAACTGACAGCAGTTGGGCGATTGAAAAACAAGAGGAGAAAATATCAAATAGAGAACAGACATGCACACTTCACCATTGATGCGGGAACGGTAGGGAAACAAAAGAACTTCCAATTGAACTGAAAGTGTGGCACCGGAAAATAGTTGATAATCAAAGGGAATGAGAGAAGAGAAAAGAGACCGACCGACCAGTGCCGAGTGGGCCGCCACGAATGACGGTTCGGGGGGTCCACGCACCACGGGGGCCCTTTCATAGTACTCGGTCTGCACAACACCGCGACGTAAAAATGCGGACATCAGTGGCGAGAGAGAGGTCGAAGGGAGAGAGGCGCAAGAAAAAGACGGTCGAGGGACTGGAAGGGTTGAGATTTCATGTATTTTGAGTAATGACAAAAAGATAACTGTTTGAAAAACCGTGAAAAAGAAAGAAAAGAATAAACAGAATTCCATTGATGGTTTCCTCATCGCTCAGGTTCAAAGTATGCGGAACCAACCTTCGTGTTCTCAAACTCTTCCGATTCGCCGATTGTCAGTTGGTAAACTCATTTTTCTGGCTCGATCGGCCGATAATTTCTCAGTCCAACAAGTAAACGACCCTTTCAATTGAAAAAACTTTCTAATACATTTTCTGTAGTCCACACGGCCTCGATTCGGGCCTTCAGTCGCAGTCTTCCTGGCCACAAGGTTTGCCCTCTCAACAACTTTTGGAGCTTCGCAGATCTGCTGCGGAAGAGTACCGCCTCCTTCCAGCTCATCAGCAGTAAAATTCCAGAAAAAAAAACGTGTGAATATTTCTTTTTTAGGAATGGCAAGCGCTCAGAGTTCTCTGGCTCGTAACCCAACGAATAAAGATGACACTTCTCTTTTCAGTTCCTCTACTGTACTCATGTATGACACATAAAATTATTGAGAACTGTGTTTTTGCTGGCTTTTCACAAATATGAGGTGACTGCTGCTATGTCTTCGTGCAAAAACTGCCAACTCTGTGTTTTGCTCGTTTTTTACTGATAGCCTGTTGAATTCCCGTCAAAAACAGCCTACAGTACTCTGTCCGCAATCACCGCGGATTAAAATTATAAGTTGCGTACCAAGGGTGAGAGGGAGGATGAGTGAGAGAGGCATAAGAAAAAGAGCGATTTCCATCCTTGTTTCCAAAAATTCTGCCTTCGTTCATAGTTAGTGCTTGCGAAACCAACTTTCTTTTGTTTTGAAAATTGACTTTGTCAGTTAATGAGTTTATTTTCTGTCTTGATTAGCTGATTCATCAACTGCGTTTCCTCGCCAATTCTTATCTTTCGTGATATTGTTCATTGCTACTCCCTCGTCTGGCGGTCATTCCTTCCATTGCAACACACTATTTCTCCCAAACGTTGGGAATCGCCCGGTTCACAATCTAGAGAGAAGATGTACTTTCAACACTTCCTTTCTTATCACATTTTCTCCATTCAACTGCTCCCACGTATTTTTGTCCTTGTAGGCTACTTTCCGGGTTGTCGCTCACATTGAGGGCCTTCTAATATGAACGACCATCCCGCTATTTCTCTAAATGCTCGGATTTTCCTATTGTCTCTGTCATGAATAACACTAAAAACTGCGTCCGCATCGCAGTTTTATGACCTGTTCATTCTGTTGTAGAACATTCTCTTTTAGGATGGAACAGCTGGAGAAGCTTATCGAAAAGTATGTTATTCGCTACCGAAAGCTAAAAAATATAGATTTTTGCAGAACAACCGATCGACAACAATCCGAAATTGGGTCGAACCCAAAGAACCGATCAACTGGATCCGGAAGTGAGATAAACTGGCGCGATGTTCTCAAAGACCAATGTCAGGAAAAGGCGTTCCCGGTAGAAGGATCGAGATTTTACCAAGAATCTTATTACCAAGGACACGATTCGGAAAGAATTGGACCCGGTACTTCGGAAATATCGCGACGTGAAGAACAGTCCGTGCCAAAAGAGTACTTTGATGATCGTCGAGAGAGGGACATGCGACACACGGACAGAAGTTCGAAGTCTATTCCCGAAGACGCTCAAATACGCTTTCTTTCCAATAACAGGTGATACAACAGCCATTTCCATTTACTGACTATTTCTTTAGAACGAACGCCTCCAAAAACTACCTCGAGAATGGTCAAGACAAAGACATGCGACTTCCACGAGGCAGATACTACGATTACGATGAATCATCTGAAAGCGGAAATACGAAGACTAGTAGAAGATTCCGAAGTGATAAACTATCCATTCCCGAAAACAACCGTTCAGGAAGACCTTCAACGTCACCAGAACGCAAAGCCCCCAAACCAATGACGTTCGCAACATCTTGGGAGGAAGATCAATAGTAAGAATTCTCTGTATTCTTCTCATACTCATAACGTTTTTCAGCATTCGAGGCCTCCCAACTGACGGATTTTTTTCGTAAATCTCTCTGGTTCAATTGAATGGTTTCGGTGGTCTATCTTCTTCTTCAATTTCCAAATTCGAATTTCACACAATAAATAACTTTTTGATCATTTTTGTGATTCGAAGATGTAAAATTCCATTTTCTCAGAGAAGGAGGTCTTATCAATTGGCTAAGCCAAGGGAAATGATCATGCAACTCATATTGACGACTCGAACAGCGTCAGCCCCTCTATTGTGTTTGTCCCCAACTTCTTGAGAAATGTTACACAATTTGATTGTTTTTTTTTATTTTTTTTATTTTTTAAAGTTTTTATTTATGGTGGGGGCGGCACCAACCGCCCCCGGCAGCCCCCTATCCCTTTCGTGGGGCTGCTCATCCAGTGTTCGCCATTGATAGCAACCAGGTGTACTTGATGATGATGTGTGCGTGTTGAATATCCACTTGTGTTTGATGTTGGAGATTGCCCCTGCTCATCCAATGTTGCTGGTACGCCCTCTGCAAAATGACTGGTTACATGGGATCCCATATAACTGAATCGGTACCTTTTCAGGGCTTCTTTCCGTTGTTAATGCGACATTTTCTTGCCCCCTTGGCGGCCAACCCATCGTTTTTGTTTTTTATCGTGGGGGCGGCACCAACCGCCCCCGGCAGCCCCCGGCAGCCCCCTACCCCTTTAGTGGGGCTGCCCATCCATGTTTAGCCATCGATGTACCAGGTGTACTGGATATCTTCTTGTGTTTGAACAGGCTTGATGTTCCTGAAAAACGACTAATTGTAAAGGGATTTGAGAGCACTGATGCTGTACCTTTCTAGGTGTTGAAGACTTCGCCTTGTCTCTCTGGGCGAGTATGTTGTTGTGGATGTTATGCCCGTGCACTTTGTTCCTGACCGACGAGTTTTTGTAGTTTCTGGAAATTGGCTTGTTATATAGAGGTTTCCAGAGTATTGACGACTTCCTAACCTTGATCAAGGGGTTTTGTTTGAGGGGGCTGTTCCTTGCCCCTGGGCGGCCAATTCTTAGTTGTTGGGCCGCCCATCTTTTATCAGCGGCACTGATGTTTTCCTGGTACTCGGCGCATCATTGCCGGTTGTGTTGAATGTTAATCCGGGCGGCCCAACGCTCGGGCCGCCGATTCTTTCAAGTGATGCTCCGTTTTGATGAGGCTTCCGATGATTTTTGTTTTTGAAGGGTTTTTGAGGGGCTCGTACTTGTCTCCTGGGCGGCCAATTCTTGCACTTTTGGGGCCGCCCATCTTTTATCAGTAGCACTTATGAAAGACTTCTTCTCAGCGCATCATTGACGGTTGTTTCCCGGGTGGCCCATCGCTTCTATACGGGCCATCCATTCTTTTAAGTAGTCGTCCTTTTCGAAGTGGCTCCGATGTTTTTTGTTTTGGAGGACTGCTCCAACAGTCCTCCGGGCAGCCCCCAAGTTTAATTTTCATGGGGCTGCCCATCCATTTAATGCCATCAATGGTTACCAACGTTTGGAGAGTTGTCATGGGTGACAGAGTGCATTCGACGATTGTTCTTCTGGGCGGTCTCTAGTTCTTCTTTTGTGGGACCGCCCTTATTCTTCTTTTTGGAAGGTAGTTGTAACAACTTTGCATGTTGTGGTTGGGGAAACGGCATCGTCTCCGACGCAGCTCTTGTTGATAGATCGTTTTCTGCGTTCACAAAGTTGTCGCGAACGAGTGTCTGAAAATCAGATAATTACATAGGGGTTCCGGAGCACTGAATTTGTACTTTGCCAAAATTCGTTTTTGACAAATTTTCCTTGTCTCCCTGGGCACTCGAGTTTGTTGCTGTGGGGCTATCCGTTCTCTTCGATCTTTGCCATCCAGTTTTGGTGACGTCTCTAAAAATTGGCTTGTCACATGGGGGTTCTCAGATGTTGACAATTTCCTCACCTTGATTTAGAGATTTTTGTTTGAGGGGGCGTTTCCTTGCCCCTTGGGCGGCCAATTCTTCCGCTTTTGGGGCTGCCCATGTTTCATCAGTCGCACTTATGAAAGATTACTTCTCGGCGCATCATCTCTGGTTGCGCCCGGGCGACCCATCGCTCCTTTATGGGACTGACGAAATATGTTTTCTCTATGAATGATTTTTTCTCAGCGCATCATTGACGGTTGCTGACCGGGTGACCCATCGCTCAGGGCCATCCAATCTCCCTTTTTAATGTGGCTTCCAATGTTTTTTTGTTTTGGAGGACTGCTCCAACAGTCCTCCGGGCAGCCCCTAAGTTTAATTTTTATGGGGCTGCTCATCCATTTACTGCCATTGATAGCTACCAACGTTCGGGGAGTTGTCATGGGTGACAGAGTGCATTTGACGATTGTTCTTCTGGGCGGTCCCTTGTCCTCCTTTTGTGGGACCGCCCTTATTCTTCTTTTTTGAAGGTAGTTGTAGCAATTTCACATGTTGTTGTCGGGAAACGGCACCGTCTCCGGGGCGGCCCTAAGTCTTCATTTTAGGACCGCCCTATCTTGTTTTTTGGTGCTGCTTAGCCGGATTTGTTGAGTTTCCATCCGGGCAGCTCCGTAGTTCCTGTCCGGAGCTGCCTATTTCTTGAGAGGCACTCTTCCGTGTTGCTACGTCGAATCCTGATGGTTTTCAGTGTTCAGTGACTTCCAGGTAGTTTCCGTGTCCTTTGTTCAGGAGATCCTATGCTATTAGTTTGAGGTTGTTGGCTGTGGCTATTCCGAGTTGGAATCGTCCGGAGAGAGTTTCTGGAAATCAGCTGATTACAAAGAAGTTTCGGAGCATTAGATATATACCTTCTTAACGGGTTTTTTGTTTTAGCAAACTTTTCCTTGTCTCCGGGCAGGCGAGTTTGCTGTTGTGGGGGCTGCCAGTGCCCTTCGAGCTTAGCCAGCGAGTTTTAGTGACGTCTCTGAAAATTGGCCCGTCACATGGGGGATCCAAGGTGTTTACGATTTCCTTACCTTCATCAAGGGTTTTTTGTTGAGGGGGCTTTTCCTTGCCCCCTGGGCGGCCAATGATTATAATTTGTGGGGCCGCCCTGTTCTGTTTCCTTGTCCTCGGCGCTTCGTTGCCGTCCCTCACGAATTCTAAACCGGGCGGTTCGTTGTTTCCACACTGGGCCGCAATTTGTGATGTCGAAGCTGTGTTGTTTTGTTCTGGAGGACTGCACCAACAGTCCTCCTGGCAACCCTCCAGATATGTTTTGACCGTTGTTGTTGAGGGGGCTTCTCTTGCTCCCCCAGGGCAGCTAAGTTTGAGAATGTGGGAGCTGTCAGTGCATTGATGCCGGCAAATCGTTGTGGAGACCCACTGGAAATAAGCTGATTACATAGGAATTCCAGAGCACAGAATAAGTACCATAAGGGCTTTCTTGCTCCCCTGGGCAGCCGAGTTTGAAGGCGTGGGGGCTGCCCTTGCTCCTCCGTCGTTGCCGGAAGGTGTAGGAGAGTCTCTGTAAATAGACTTGTTACATGGCGGTTTTGAAGGTTTGACCGTTTACCTTTACTGAGGGTTTTTTGTTGAGAAGGGCTTTTCCTTGCCCCCACTGGGCGGCCGATTCACGAAGTTTCAAGGCGTTATAGTTTTTTCTGGGGGACTGCACCGACAGTCCTCCTCCGGGCAGTCCCGAAGTCTTGACTTGATGGAACCATTAATCTCGGTTGTTTTCAGTTTGTTGGCAGAACTGGGCTGGAGTTGTCAAAACGATGCATCTGGAAGTCAGCTCATTACACGTCGTTTCTTGGGCACTGAATCTCTACCTCGTCGTGGTTGTGTTTATCGAAGGGGGCTTTTCTTGCTCCCCCGTGGGCGGCCAAATTAACAATCTCGGGGCCGCCCGATCTCCAACTGCTCGACGTCTCTCTCTCTCGAGGATTCTGATCCTGACGCTGCCGTTAGTCCTGGCAGTGCCGATAGTCCTGGCAGTGCCGATAGTCCTGACATCCTGGCTGTCCGTCGCTCCCTTTCGGTGCCGCTCCTGCCAAACCAACGACTTCTGCATAGTCCTCAATGAGGGTGATAGTATAATTTGTATTCCGGGCAGCCCCTTCCGATGGGGCCACCCTATCCTTCTTTCTTGCCATTATTGGATAGTGGTTTCTGATTGAACCGGGCGGTCCATCGCTCCTGACGGTACTTGGGCATGTGGAAGTTGATAGTGTTTTGCTTTGGAGGACTGCTCCAACAGTCTTCCGGGCAGCCCCTGAGTTTGGTTTTATTGGGGCTGCCCATCCATATTTTTTGCAAGGGTTTTTTGACGTGCTTGTACTTACTTGTCTCCTGGGCGGCCAATTCTTGCAATTTTGGGACCGCCCATCTTTTATCAGCAGCACTTATGAAAGACTTCTTCTCAGCGCATCATTGACGGTTGTTGCCCGGGTGGCCCATCGCTTCTTTACGGGCCACCCATTCTTTCGAGTACTCCTCCTTTTCGAAGAAGCTCCCAATGTTTTTTTTTGTTTTGGAGGACTGCTCCAACAGTCCTCCGGGCAGCCCCCAAGTTTAATTTTTATGGGGCTGCCCATCCATTCTTTGCCATCGATGGCTACCAACGTTTGGGGAGTTGTCATGGGCGATAGAGTGCATTTGACGATTGTTCTTCTGGCGGTCCCTTGTCCTCCTTTTGTGGGACCGCCCTTATTTTTCCTTTCTTGAAGTTAGTTGTAGCAACTTTGCATGCTGTTGTCGGGAGACTGCACTATTTCCCGGGCGGCCTCCAAGTCTTGATTATAGGGTCGCCTCATCACGTGTTTTTGGCTTTTGGGCAGTCCCAACTTCCTTTGTGTGCCACCGTCCTTATTCTTTCTTCTTGTCGAGACGTTGGCAGAATTTCTAAAGTTTTTTGTTCGGAGGTTGCACCAACAGTTTCCCGGGCGGTCCATAGTCTTGTTCATGGGACCGCACTGTTTCTTCTCCTTGTTTTCGGCGTTTTGTTGCCGGTCCTCACAAGTTTTGAAGCGGGCGGCCTGTTGCTCCTAGACGGGCCGCCATTTCTTCCGAGTGGTGCATCTTAGTGATGTGGAAGCTGTATTGTTTTGTTTTGGAGGACTGCACCAACAGTCCCCCAGGCAGCCCTCCAACAATGTTTTGACAGGGCTGCCACTCATTTATTGACATTAGAAGCGACCGACGCAGCTGGTTCCAATGGATTCCTTGCAACTCGTCTTCAAGTTTTCTGTAAAACGTATAATTACATTAAGGGTCTGAAGCGGTGATAGTGTACCTTTCGAAGGGTTTTGTTGTTGTTGTTGAGGGGGCTTCTCTTGCTCCCCAGGAGGGGGTTACCGTGCATTGATATCGGCAAGTGTTTGGGAGGGGCCACTGGAAATCAGCTGATTACATTAGGTTTCCGGAGCATTGAATGTGTACCTTGGGGGCTTTTCCTTGTTCCCCTGGGCAGCCGAGTTTGAACGCGTGGGGGCTGCCCGTGCTCCTCCATCGTTGCCGACAGGTGTAGGAAGAGTCTGTAAATTGACTTTATACATGGCGGTTTCGAGGGTTTGAGTTTACCTTAACTAAGGGATTTTTGCTGAGGGGGCTTTTCTTACTCCCCCGTGGGCGGCCAAATTAACAATTTTGGGGCCGCCTGCCCTCCAGTTGCCTTTGATAGATGATGGTTTTAGAGACTCTGGAAAATGAGTGAATAGTCGTCATTTTCAAGACACTGAATCTCTACCTATGTGGGTGATCATTTTGAGGGGAGGGGCTTTTCTTGCTCCCCTGTGGGCGGTCAATTCAGCAAATCTTTGGCCGCCCGACCTCCAACTGCTCGCAACGTCTTTTTCTTGAGGGTGTTGAAGCATTTTTTGGAGGACTGCACCAACAGTCCTCCGGGCGACCCCGAGTCTTGACTCTTCTTCGTGTCGCATTTTGGTTGAACCAATATTGTTCTTCTTTGTTCGTTGGTTTCTTTGTTCGTCTGAACTGGAGTTGTGTTTGTTGAGTAGGTGCTTTCATTGCTCCTAATGGGTGACCAAGTCGGCGATTCTTGAGGCCGCCCGTTCTCCAGTTGCCATTCATGGTTGACGATTTGTTGGAGTATCTGGAAAACGAGTGATTAGTCCCCATTTTTCAGGCATGGAATCTCTACCTTTACGGGTGTTTGTTTTGAGAGGGGGGCTTTTCTTGCTCCCCCGTGGGCGGCAAAACGACGAATCTTGGGGCCGCCCGATCTCGGTCTGCTCAACGTCTTCCCCTCGAGGGTTCCATTGCCTCGGCGCTGCCGATTGTCCTGGCGTTGACGATAGTCCTGACATCCTAGCGGTCTGTCGCTCCCTCTCGGTGCCGCTTTTTCCTCTCTTCTGCCGCTCCTGCCCAACCGTCGACTTCTACATAGTCCTATACGGAGTTGATATTTGTATTCCAGGCAGCCTCTTCCGATAAGGCCGCCTTATTCTACTTTTATACCATTCTTGATGGCGAAGGAGAGTACCTGGAACATGACTGATTGGGAAAAGAGAACTGACAGCAGCTGGGTAATTGATGAACAAAAAGAGGAACAACCAGATAGAAAACAGACATGCTCACTTCACCATTAATGCGGGAACGGAAGGGAAACGAAAGAAGTTTCAATGGAACAAAAAGTGTGGCACCGTGCAGGAAAATCGTTAAAATCAAAAAGAATGAGAGAAGAGGAGAGGAACCGACCGACCAGTGCCGAGTGGGCCTCCACAAATGACGGTTCGGGGGTCCACGCACCACGGGGTCCCTTCGATGGTACTCGGTCTGCACAACACCGCGACGTAATATTGCGGACACCAGTGGCGAGAGGGAGGACGAAGGGAGAGAGGCACAAGAAAAAGAGGGTCGAAGGACTGGAAGGGTTGAGATTTCATGTGTTTTGAGCGATAACAAGAAGATAGCTGTTTGAAAACCAGTGAAAAAGAAAGAAGAGAACAAACAGAGTGTAATGAATCTTGCTAACACCTTTTATTCTGCTCAGAAACAATTTGAAGGTGATTTGTGTGAAAATGAAAGATAATGTGTTTTGAATCATAACGACATCTTTTCGCGCGTTTGAAAACAAATCGAAGTCAGAGGCAAACAGTCAATAAATCTGCAACATGCTCTACTGTACCCAATTTCATAACGTTCAAAAGTTCATCAGGACAACATTGCGTTTAATGCTGTACTACACTCGAGCTAATCTGAATCTTTCTCCATTGATGGTTTCCTCAACGTTTAGATTCAATGTATGCGGGACCAACACTCGTCTTCTCAAACTCTTCCGATTCGCCGATTGTCAGTTGGTAAGTTCATTTTTCTGGCTCGATCATCCGATAATTTCTCAGTCCAACAAGTAAACGACCCTCCAATTAAAAATACTTTCCAATACATTTTCTGTAGTCCACACGGCTTCGATTCGAGCTCTCAGCCGCAGTCTTCCCGGCTACAAGGTTTGCCCTCTCAACCACCTTTGGAGCTTCGCAGATCTGCTGCGGAAGAGTACCGCCCACTTCCAGCTCATCAGCAGTAAAATTCCAGAAAAAAAACGTGTAAAATTTTCATTTTTAGAAATGACGAGCGCTCCGCTCAAAATCACAGTTCTCTATCTAGCAACCCAACGAATAGAGAAGACACTTCTCGCAACGACATGTGAATTGATTTGAATGCCTTTTATAATTAGTTGATTATCTTTTTCAATGAACTCGTTTCGTCAAACCGAATTCATTTCCTTTACAGTACTCATGTATGACACATAAAATTATTGAGAACTGTGTTTTTGCTGGCTTTTCACAAATATGAGATGACTGCTGCTATGTCTTCCTGCAAAAACTGCCACCTCTGTGTTTTGCTCGTTTTTCATTGATAGCCTGTTGGATTTCCGCCAATAACAGCCTGCAGTACTCTGTCCGCAATCACCGCGGATTGAAATTATAAGTTGCGTACCAAGGGTGAGAGGGAGGATGAGTGAGAGAGGGCTACTTTCCGGGTTATCGCTCACAGTGAGGGCTTTCTAATATATTTCTAATATATCATATATGAACGACCATCCCACTATTTCTCTAAATGCTCGGATTTTCCTATTGTCTCTGTCATGAACAGCACTAAAAACTGCGTCCGCATCGCAGTTCTATGACCTGTTCATTCTGTTGTAGAACATTCTCTTTTAGGATGGAACAGCTGGAGAAGCTTATCGAAAAGTATGTTGTTCGCTACCGAAAGCTAAAAAATATAGATTTTTTGCAGAACAACCGAACGACAACAATCCGAAACTGGGTCGAACCCAAAGAACCGATCAACTGGATCCGGAAGTGAGATAAACTGGCGCGATGTTCTCAAAGACCAATGTCAGGAGAAGGCGTTCCCGGTAAAAGGATCGAGATGTTACCAAGAGTCTTATTACCAAGGACACAATTCGGAGAGAAGTGGACCGGGAACTTCGGGAATAACGCGACGTGAAGAACAGTCCGTGCCGAAAAACTACCTTGATGATGATGGAGAGAAGGACATGCGACACACGGACAGAAGTTCAAAGTCCACGCCCGAAGACGCTCAAAGACGCTTTCTTTCCAATAACAGGTGACACAACAGCCATTTCCATTTACTGACTATTTCTTTAGAACGAACGCCTCCAAAAACTACCTCGAGAATGGTCAAGACAAAGACGTGCGACTTCCACGAGGCAGATACTACGATTACGACAAGTCATCTGGAAGCGGAAATACGAAGACTAGTAGAAGATTCCGAAGTGATAAACTATCCATTCCCAAAGACAACCAATCAGGAAAACTTTCAACGTCACCAGAACGCAAAGCCCCCAAACCAATGACGTTCGCAACTTCTTGGGAGGAAGATCAATAGTAAGAATTCTCTGTATTCTTCTCATACTCATAACGTTTTTCAGCATTCGAGGTCTCCCAACTGACGGATTCTTTTCGTAAGATCTCTCTGGTTCAATTGAATGGTTTTGGTGGTCTATCTTCTTCAATTTCCGAATTCGAATTTCACTCGATAAATAACTTTCCGATCATTTTAGTGATCCCGAGATGTACAATTCCGTTTTCTCAAAGAAGGAGGTCTTATCAACTGGCTAAGCCAAGGGAAAAGGTCATGCAACTCAACTTGACGACTTGAACAGCGTCAGCCCCTCTATTGTGTTTGTCTGCAAGTTCTTGGGAAATACTACACAATTTGATTGTCTTTTTCATTTTTTTTATTTTTTAAGTTTTTTATTTATGGTGGGGGCGGCACCAACCGCCCCCGGCAGCCCCTATCCCGTTCGTGGGGCTGCCCGTCCATTTTTCTCGATGTAGCAGGTGTACTTGATGAAGATGTGTATTGTGTTGTCCACTTGTGTTCGATGTTGGAGGCTGCCCCTGCTCCTCCAATGATGCTGGTTGGACCTCTGCAAAATCACTGGTTACATGGGATCCTATATAACTGAATCGGTACCTTTTCAGGGCTTCTTTTCGTTGTTGACGCAACATTGTTTGTTTTTTATGGTGGGGGCGGCACCAACCGCCCCCGGCAGCCCCCTATCCCTTTTGTGGGGCTGCCCATCCATGTTTAGCCATCGATGTACCAGGTGTACTTGATATCTTCTTGTGTTTGAACAGGCTTGATGTTTCTGAAAAACGACTAATTGTATAGGGATTTGAGAGCACTGGTGCTGTACCTTTCTAGTGGTTGTTTGATGTTGAAGACTTCTCCTCGTCTCTCTGGGCATTCGAGTTTGTTGTTGTGGAGGGCTATGCCCGTGCACTTTGTTCCTGGCCGACGAGTTTTTGTAGTTTCTGGAAATTGGCTTGTTCAATAGAGGTTTTTGAGAGTATTGACGATTTCCTCACCTCGATCAAGGGGTTTTGTTTGAGGGGGCTTTTTCTTGCCCATGGGCGGCCAATTCTTAGTTGTTGGGGCCGCCCATCTTTCATCAGCGGCACTGATGTTTTCCTGGTACTCGGCGCATCATTGCCGGTTGTGTTGGATGTAAAACCGGGCGGCCCAGCGCTCGGGCCGCCGATTCTTTCAATTGATGCTCCGTTGTGATGAGGCTTCCGATGTTTTTTTTATTTTGGAGGACTGCTCCAACAGTCCTCCGGGCAGCCCCTAATTTTAATTTTGATGGGGCTGCCCATCCGTTTTTTGCCATCAATGGCTACCGACGCAGCTCTTGTTGATAGATCGTTTTCTGCGTTCACAAAGTTGTCGCAAACGAGTATCTGAAAATAAGATAATTACATAGGGGTTCCGGAGCACTGTATTTGTACCTTGCCAAGGTTGTTTTTGACAAATTTTCCTTGTCTCCCTGGACACTCGAGTTTGTTGCTGTGGGGCTATCCGTTCTCCTCGATCTTTGCCATCGAGTTTTGGAGGACTGCTCCAACAGTCCTCCGGGCAGCCCCTAATTTTGATTTTGATGGGGCTGCCCATCCATTTTTTGCCTTCGATGGCTACTGACGTTTGGGGTTGTCATGGGTGACAGAGTGCATTTGACGATTATTCTTCTGGGCAGTCCCTAGTTCTTCTTTTGTGGGACCGCCCTTATTCTTCTTTTTCGAAGGTAGTTGTTGCAACTTTTCATGTTGTTGTTGGGGATACGACACCGTCTCCCGGGCGGCTCTAAGTCTTCATTTTAGGACCGCCCTATCTTGTCGTTTGGCGCTTTTCAGCCGGATTTGTTGAGTTTCCATCCGGGCAGCTCCGTAGTTCCTGTCCGGAGCTGCCTTTTTTTTTGAGAGGCACTTTTCCGTGTTGCTACGTCGGATTGTTGGCCGTGGCTATTCCAAGTTGAAGTTGTCAGGAGAGAATTTCTGGAAATCAGCTGATTACAAAGGGGTTGCGGAGCACTAATTGTATACCTTCATAACGGGTTTTTTGTTTTCGAAGACATTTCCTTGTCTCCGGGAAGCCGAGTTTGCTGTTGTGGGGGCTGCCCGTGCACTTTGAGCTTAGCCAGCGAGTTTTGGTGACGGCTCTGAAAATTGGCTCGTCACCTGAGATTCTTGGGTGTTGACAATTTCCTTACCTTTAAAGGGTTTTTGTTGAGGGGCTTTTCCTTGCCCCCTGGGCGGCCAATTCTTACAGTTTTCGGGGCCGCCCTGTTCTTTTTGCTTGTCCTCGGCGCTTTGTTGCCGTCCCTCACGAATTCTGAACTGGGCGGTTCGTTTTTCCCACACTGGGCCGGAATTTCTTCCCAGTGGCGCATCTTAGTAATGTCGAAGCTGTGTTGTTTTGTTCTGGAGGACTGCACCAACAGTCCTCCTGGCAACCCTCCAGATATGTTTTGACCGTTGTTGTTGAGGGGCTTCCCTTGCTCTCCAGGACAGCTGAGTTTGAGTATGTGGGAGCTGCCCGTGCATTGAACAGCCACTGAAAATAAGCTGATTACATAAGGATTCCGGAGCACTGAATATATACCTTGGGGGCTGTTCCTCGTTCCCCTGGGCAGCCGAGTTTGAAGGTGTGGGGGCTGCCCTTGCTCCTCCATCGTTGCCGGCCGTGAATGAGGAGTCTCTGTAAATTGGCTTGTTACATGGTGGTTTTGAGGTTTGACATTTTACCTTCACTGAGGGTTTTTTGTTGAAGGGGGCTTTTCCTTGCCCCCCTGGGCGGCCGATACATGAAGTTTCAAGGCCGCTCATTTTTTTATCTGTCAACTGCAGTTGTCATGTTCGAGCAGTCCCTAGTTCCTTTTTATGGGACCGCTCTTATTTTCTCCCTTTTTCGGAGGTTCAGCAGGGACTCCGTGGTTTCTTGTTCTGGAGGACTGCACCGACAGTCCTCCTCCGGGCAGTCCCGAAGTTTTGTCATGATGAAACCATCAATCTCGGTTGTTTTCAGTTTGTTGGCTTAGGACTGGAGTTGTCAAAACCATGCATCTGGAGGGGGGCTTTTCTTGCTCCCCCGTGGGCGGCCAAATTGACAATCTTGGCGCCGCCCGATCTCCGACTGCTCGACGTCTCCCTCTCGAAGGTTCCGTTGCCTTGGCGCTGCCGATTGTCCTGGCGTTGACGATAGTCCTGACGTCCTGGCGGTCCGCGGCTCCCTTTCGGTAGTCTAATAGTCTAACTGATAGTCTAATTTGTATTCCGGGCAGCCCCCTTCTGATGGGGCCACCCTATTCTTCTTTTTCGCTTTTATTGAATGGTGTTTTTCTGATTAAACAGGGCGGCCCATCGCTCCTGATGGTTCTTGGGTATGTGAAAGCTGATAGTGTTTTGTTTTGGAGGACTGCTCCAACAGTCCTCCGGGCAGCCCCTAGTTTTGATTTTGATGGGGCTGCCCATCCATTTTTGCCATCGATAGCTACCAACGTAGCTACTGTTTGAAGATCCTTGTTTTCGTTTGAGGAGTGAGTTTGATACTTGTTCTTCTGGGCGGTCCCTAGTTCTTCTTTTGTGGGACCGCCCTTATTTGTCCTTTCTTGAAGATAGTAGTAGCAACTTTGCATGTTGTTGTCGGGAGACTGCACTGTTTCCCGGGCGGCCTCCAAGTCTTGATTATAGGGCCGCCTCATCTCGTTCTTTGGCTCTCGGGCAGCCTCAAGTTCCTTTATGTGCGACCGTCTTTTTTCTTTCTTCTTGTCGAGACGTTAGTAGCATTTTGGTAGCTTTGTTGCTGTGAAGTTGAACAAACAGATTCCCGGGCGATCCCTACTCTTGCTTATGGGACCACCCTGTTTCTTTTCCTTGTTCTGGACAAATTGTTGCCGGTTCACACAAGTTTTGAAGTGGGCGGCCCGTTGATCCCATACGGGGCCGCCATTTCTTCCGAGTGGTGCATCGTAGGGATGTGGAAGCTGTGATGTTTTGTTTTGGAGGACTGCACCAACAGTCCCCCTGGCAGCCCCCCACTATGATTTGACAGGGCTGCCACTCCTTTTTTGACATCAGAAACGACCGACGCAGCTGGTTCCAATGGATTCCTTGCAATTCGTGTTCAATTGATATCCGTAGGTATCCTGTAAAACGTATGATTACATAAGGGGTTGAAATGGTGATGGTGTACCTTTTGAAAGGTCCTTGTTGTTATTGAGGGGCTTCTCTTGCTCCCCGGGACAGCTGAGCTTAAGTATGCGGGAGCTGCCCGTGCATTGATGGCGGCAAGTCGTTGGGAGGACCAACTGGAAATGAGTTGATTACATAAGGTTTCCGGAGCATTGAATGTGTACCTTGGGGGCTTTTCCTTGCTCCCCTGGGCAGCCGAGTTTGAAGGTGTGGGGACTGCCCTTGCTCCTCCATCGTTGCCGGCCAGTGTAGGAGGAGTCTCTGTAAATTTGCTTGTTACATGGCTGTTTGAAGGGTTTGCCAGTTTACCTCAACTGAGGGATTTTTGCTGAGAGGGGCTTTTCTTGCTCCCTCGTGGGCGGCCAAATTAGCAATGTTGGGGACGCCTGCCCTCCAGTTGCCACGATGATGGTTTGATAGAGACTCTGGAAAATGAGTGAATAGTCGTCATTTTTAAGACACTGAATCTCTACCTATGTGGGTGATCATTTTGAGAGCGAGGGGCTTTTATTGCTCCCCCGTGGGCGGCCAATTCAGCAAATCTTTGGCCGCCCGACCTCCGACGGCTCTCTACGTCTTTTTCTTGCGGGTGTCAAAGCATTTTTTGGAGGACTGCACCAACAGTCCTCCGGGCGACCCCAAGTCTTGATTCTTCTTCGTGTCGCTTTTTGGCGTTGCTCCGTGATGTGGCTTGCTACGGTTTTTCTGGAGGATCTTGTTTTGATTGAGCCAATCTTGTTCTCCTTTGTTCGTTGGCCAAATTGGGATTGTAGAAACCATGTGTCTGGAAATCAGCAAATTACAGCTCGTTTCTTGGGCACTGAACCTCTACCTCGTCAATGGTTGTGTTTGTTGAGTGGGGGCTTTCATTGCTTTCCATGGGCGACCAAGTCGGCGATTCTTGGGGCCGCCCATTCTTCAGTTGTCATTCATGGACGACGATTTGTTGGAGGGGGGCTTTTCTTGCTCCCCCGTAGGCGGCAGTTTGACGAATCTTGGGGCCGCCCAATCTTGGTGTGCTCAACGTCTTCCCCTCGAGGGTTCCATTGCCTCGGCGCTGCCGATTGTCCTGGCGTTGACGATAGTCCTGACATCCTAGCGGTCTGTCGCTCCCTCTCGGTGCCGCTTTTTCCTCTCTTCTGCCGCTCCTGCCCAACCGTCGACTTCTACATAGTCCTATACGGAGTTGATATTTGTATTCCAGGCAGCCTCTTCCGATAAGGCCGCCTTATTCTACTTTTATACCATTCTTGATGGCGAAGGAGAGTACCTGGAACATGACTGATTGGGAAAAGAGAACTGACAGCAGCTGGGTAATTGATGAACAAAAAGAGGAACAACCAGATAGAAAACAGACATGCTCACTTCACCATTAATGCGGGAACGGAAGGGAAACGAAAGAAGTTTCAATGGAACAAAAAGTGTGGCACCGTGCAGGAAAATCGTTAAAATCAAAAAGAATGAGAGAAGAGGAGAGGAACCGACCGACCAGTGCCGAGTGGGCCTCCACAAATGACGGTTCGGGGGTCCACGCACCACGGGGTCCCTTCGATGGTACTCGGTCTGCACAACACCGCGACGTAATATTGCGGACACCAGTGGCGAGAGGGAGGACGAAGGGAGAGAGGCACAAGAAAAAGAGGGTCGAGGGACTGGAAGGGTTGAGATCTGTGTTCTGAGTGATAACAAGAAGATAACTGTTTGGAAAACAGTTTAAAAAAAGGAAAAGAACAAATCGAATAGAATAAATCTTGCTGTCACCTCCTATTCCGCTCAGAAACAGTTAGAAGGTTATGATTTGTATGAAAATCGAAGAATATGTGTTTTTCAAGTTGGCGAGAATTAAAATGAAATCTTTTCACGCTTGAAAACAAATCGAGGTCAGGTGTAGAGTCTGCAACATGCTCTACTGTACTCAATTTCATGACGTTCAAAATTTCGTCAGTTTTTCAGCGTTTCCCATTTTGTTGCGATTTTCAGATTTCCAGTCATATATCTCTCCCCCCGCTCCTGGTTGGTGGCATGAAAGTCGCTTCTTGCACAACGTTGTGTTCCCAGTTATCTCACGAAAACCAGTACTCCTCGAATGCTGTACTCCACTCGAGCTATTCTGAATCTTTCTTCAATGAAGGTTCCCTCATCGTTAAGGTTCCGTGTATGCGATACCAACCCTCGTCTTCTCAAACTTTTCCGATTCGCTGATTGTCAGTTGGTAAGTTCATTTTTCTGGCTCGATTGGCCGATAATTTATCAACCGCATTCCCCTGCCAATTCTTATCTCTCCTGATACCACTGCTCCCTCGACTGGCGTCCGTTTCTTCCATACCCACACACTATTTCTCCAAAACGTTGGGAATCGACCGGTTCACAATCCAGAGAGAAGATGTACTTTCCACACTTTTGCCTAGCCTTCTCTTATCATGTTCTCGGCCGTTTAACCAATTCCACGTACTCTCGTCACTGTTACACAGTGGGCGTGTCAGTTTTTTCGGCTCTCACAACCAATCGCAAGCATCTCTAAAACATTCCGCTGACAATAACTATCCATTTCATGTTACTCTAACACTGAAAACTCACAAGGCAACTTCCAGAGTCGACAGGATGTCTTCGTCGTCATCAAACGGATTGGATGAAAGTGTCTTGCGGGCGTTAGAGGTCACAATCAACCATCTCGAGATCAGCATAAGCCGCAGAAAAAAGCTCATAAAGGAGGAAGAAGACCTCATCTGGTCTGAAAGAGAGTGTTTGTTCCAGAGCCAGGCGACTTACAATAATCTCCAACTCAAGTTTGTTGATTGCAAGTTGACCATCCAAAGATATAGTTTCTCAGAATCATGAACCAATCACCACGAGTCATCCCATCGTTCAAACAAGCAAGATCTGATCATCGCGATTCCGATGGTCGACGGGGCAACCAGCAATCGGAAGCTTCGCACGCGGACGACCGTAATGCTCGTCAGTTTACCATGGTTTACCACCAGTCCGGGTCCAACAAGTAAACGATGCTTTCACTTGTAAGGACTTCCCTAATCTTTTTTGCAGGCCACACGGCTCTGGATCGAGCCTTCAGCCGCAGTCTTCCCGGCATCAAGGTTCGTCCTCTAACCAAGGTTCATCCTCTCACCAAGCTTCATCGTCATTCGATCGGTAGATAATCTTAATTGAAACTTGCGATGTTGTAATTTGGTATTTTAGGGATGGAGAACGTCGTCGGTCAGCGGCGGAGGAGTACCGCCCATTTGTGGCTCACCAACAGTATATTTCCAGAAAAAGTGACTTGTGAAATTGTGTTTTTTAGAAATGACGACCGCTCCGCATCTTCACGGAATCAGAGTTCTTTATCTCGCGACTCGACAAAGAGGGGAGACACTTCTCGCAACGACAAGTGACGTGAGCGATTAAATTTCCAATTAGTTGATTATCTTTTTAATAAATACATTTGTTCTACCTGTTTTATTGTTGACCTCTTGAATTTCCAGCGATTTCTGAAAACAAGAAAGTAAGGTGAAACAATGCACGGTACCACATGGCTAAAACAAACTCGAAGAACTCTGACAAACAGCAGCTTAGTAAGCCTTCCAAAGAAGTAGTGTCAAAAGTGTGTGTGAGTTGTCCTTCATGCGACCTGGACGAGCAAAGAACTTGCGGCTACGTGGAATCACTAGAAAATGTCTAGTACAGAATGATCTCGTGCCAACTATGCTTGCACGCAAAAACGCTGTGGTGCAGACCGAGAGCGGATGTGGCAAGACCAACGCAGTTACTGTGATCCAGCTAGCTATGAATCGTACTTATTTCGGAAGCGGACGTCTCGCTGTCATCTTGATCCCAAGCCGAGAAGAATGCGACTGAATCGCCAAACTCCTCCTCTGCTTGTGGTACTGGCATAAACGTAGCGACCTGGACTTGCACGAGCACCGGAACGTGAACATGACTCTACATGAAAGTAAGCAGCACCGAGAGGTATGAAAGGTCGAGCTTGTAGTTGTCTTGTGTTGCAAAAACAATGAACCATAAGATGAATAATTTCGCATTTCATCTCTTTACTTATTTCCTCGTTTACTGGCATTCTCATTTTCTCTAAATACAATTTTGTCGCCAAAAACGCACATCGTGGACTATAACTCTCTCCATCTCATTCTATATGCTCTCTCGCAAACATTGCCACGCCGTGGGATATTAAATTTTGATTTGTTGCGTGGCGGGGGTCGTATGCGTTTGTTTCGCGACAGTTTTGAACAGTTTTGCTGTCATTCTGCATGTTCTCTTTCCGCGCTAGCATTTTACCGAAATTTTCGTATTTTCAGGGTAGAAAAACATAAAATGGAAGAAATCCGCGAGCAAACTATGGAAAATTTGAAGAAAAAGATCGAAGAGGTTGAATTTCAACAAGAAATTGACCGCCGTCGTCTTCAAAAAGAAAGCAAAAAGCTGAAGAATGATATCAAAGAGGTGAACGACCTGAACGAGCTTTGGATTCATACTCGAAAAAGACTGGATGAGTTCGTTACAAAAATGATGCAAACTAATCAACAAAAGCTTTCAGACACATTTGCCTTGCCCGCGAAAAGCACGAGAAGCAAATGCAATACCTTAAAGATTTGTTGGAGAACCTCGAGAAAAGCATTGGTAAGCGATGAATAATTCAAAAATCTGTTCAAATCCAAGTTTTCTACCAGACACTCGTCAAAGATCCGTGGAGGAACAAACTTTGCAAGGTGCGAGTGCTCGTCTTGAGGTGTCCGACTTGAAAGCCCAGTGGAAACGCCTCCGAGACAAGTTTGACGAGTAAATTGACAAATTTTCTAGAAATTTGCAACATTTTGATGTTCAGGGAGGGAAAGGTAATGGCCAACACCTGCGCTTTGAAGGAGAAGTGTGCCTATCACCGCAAGAAGCACATGTCTTCGAAGTAAAACCAACGACGACCACTACGAACTGTTCTTTTCCCCGTATTCTTATTGGGTATCTTTCTGGTTTTGATTCTGCGTCTCTATAAAAGTTTCGTTCTCCTTCTGAGTCATGCAATAAATCTTCGTCGCTTCGTCCCCTCGAGCGAGCTGCAGAGCCTAGTCTTCTGCCGCCGCCCCACCTCGTTTCTCCGACTTTGCCGAGAGTCTGCGTCTTCCTCTTTTCGTGTTCTCTTCTTCGGGTCACTGCCAGCCACGCATATCGATCTGCCGCCTCGTACGTGTTGCGCCCCGTAGGACATTTTGTGGTTGATAGCTGTTATCATGACAGAACATTGATTCCTCTGACTTGCTCTTTTTTCACCTCAATTCACAAATTGTCCTCTGATTTTCCCGCTATTCGCAGCGTTTTCCCCTTTCAAACGCAATCGTTTCATTTAAAAACGTGTCTTTTGAAGATGGGTGACCGCTGGTTCGGGGATGATGACAACGACTTTCCGGACATAGAGATACCGCCGCTCGAGATGTACGACATCTTTGCGCCACTACCTGATGAGCAACCGGAGCCGGCTCCTGAGCCAGAACCTGAACCGGAACCAGAGGAAGTACATGTGCCGCCGCGAAGAATATGTGCGGCGAGACAAGTGGTGAGTGTTTCGATCTGAGAAAAAACTTGCGAAAAGCTGGAAAAACTGTGTCGCTGTCCCGCACGAGCTGGCGCCGAATTCTGACTCTGCGCTTTTCACCTGCGACGTATTTCTGTCTGAAAGACATAGAAACGTTGGTCAAGTCTCTCAGCACGTTTTGGGATAACATAAACGTTTTTGTGAACGTTGACGTTAGCCTGAACCGGAAATTTACCGGAAAGTAAACTTTGATAGTCAGCACCAACGAAAACTGCTCTTGTTCGCTCGCCAATCAAATGCAGTTGTGTTTTGGCAACTAGCAAGCGATAGAAGTGCATGTTGAGGCTAAGTCGTGCCGAAACGGATGAGAAACTGCATATGAAGTATTCCTAACGATAGCGCGGCACATTGCGTCGAGAAGTCGTTTATATGTCGTTTGTTGTGAAAGCTTTTCCGCCGATGCGAAAAAGGATGGATACGAGAACATTACCCTCATTTAAAGCATGCGATAATCGGAAATTGGTCGGAAAATTGGCTCAAGAAAGAAGAGAATTGCTCTGACTCCGCATTAGAAGGCCGTTGAGGGCAAGCGACGGAAAGTGAGGGAAGCGTGTATTGTGCCTGACTGGTGCCAAACTAGATGGGAAATTGAGAAGAAAACCTTCAAAATGAATAAAACAAAATGAATTCTGTTGAGAAGAAGCTGATTTGTCACGTTTTTACTTTGCATGAGAGAAAACGTCAGAATTTATTGGAAAAGGGTTCAAGAGGTGAATAGAAAAAGTATGAGCTCATTGAAGACTCGTAGTAGATTGTGGGCACCAGCATCGCCTTGAAACTTACTGGAACATATCTGCTTCATCTCCCCGTCTTTTAAAATGCAGCATTCCAGTTACTATCCAACATTTTGCAGCTCTTCATCATGTTCCGTCGTCGTGTCTGGAGATATCAACATAATGCCGGGGTATGCAAACTTCCAAACATTCCCAAGCTCAACCTTTACTTTCAGATCATCGGCGGTGTGTTCCCGGAAAACCTCGTCATTCCCGAACCACCCGAGCCAGTGAAACAGCGTCTTCTTGACATGTTCGCCAGAAAAAACCGAATCTCGCCGACAAGATGCATTCGCATCTCCCGCACTACTGGGCTGCAGCCGATTGAGGTAACAATTTCCACTGAAAACGAGAAAGAATATCAAAATTAACCGTCCAGGTCTGCGACTTCTTCTTGCATCTCAACTATCCGACATTGCAAGCTGATTTGGCGAGACGACGAAGGAGACGACGCACTAGACGCCCAAGAACGTTCATCTACAACTTGTTTGTCAATTTCAAGGTGGAAGTAGTCAATATACACATTCACTTTCGCCAACCTCATCGTCCTAATCATGTTTTGGAAGTTCCAATTCACAACCGCTGAACCACCCTGTCACATCTTTTCCCCGCCACAACTTTTACTCTTTCCGTCCACCCAATTCTCATTTTCATGTAACTTTTCCCCAAATCTCCTGTGCTGCTCTGGCTGGTCCACACACACACACACACTTTTCTCATGTTTCCCGGTAGTTTTTAGCTCTTCTTGTCATGACGTCCATCTAGTTCAACGTACAACATTCCTGTTTTTCTCTGTATTGGCTTCACAAAATTGTGTTTTTGGGAATGAATAATGATTTTAAACGTCGAAAAAAAAGTGAGGAAGCTAACGTTTATGAAAATACCCGGTATTTGCTGAAAAACCCTAGAATCTTAGTCCAGAACATTCTGTTCGGCAGAGCGAAACGGGAAACGCGTCAAGGAGGATAGTTGACACACACTGGCAAATGGGTGGCGCGTTTCGCGTGCGCCTCAAATTCAAACGGGAAAATGCGCGAATAAAATGTCTTCACGTGCACAGATTCAATGGTTTCTGGTTCTAAGGAATCACAAAGTGAGTTTTATGTCTATAGTCCACCAGACTTCAGTATCAGCACGTATCAAAGCTAAGATAATAGAAATATGTTACAGATTACCCAATGAACCGTCCGTTTGCTTCGCACCTTGTTTGATTCTTCTCTCCCAACGAGACAGTGAATGAAAGCTCAATTGCCTGATGAAAAGTGGAACCCTGAATGGATTAGTGACTTTGGTAAGGCTTTCTTTTGTGAATCCATCGTTTATTAACCAAAAAAACTAAAAGCAATACAATCAGGTCTAGAATGATCAAAAACTCAAATGTGCTTGAGACATTCCGGTATATCCTTCTGGGATTGAGAAAGGAAAGTTCGGAGAATTTCCGCCTCTTCCTTTTTCTTCGAAGACAATTCGTCGAATAGTACAGTGGCTTCGCCCGCAACGATGCGTCCGGTCCGTCCGCAGCGATGTGTCAGTAGCTGCGAAGATGACGGGATGTCGAAACTTATGACTCGGTCGACGTCTGGAAAATCGAGTCCGAGAGCGAAGACGTCCGTAGTTATCAGAACTTTGAACTGTTTGTGGTAAAAATACTCAATGGTTTGATCCCGTTGTTCTTGGGAGCCGCCTCTGAAATTAAGGTTGTTAAATCATTCGCTAAATATCCCAAACGTTGTGATGTATTGCATTGAATTCTTGTACTCCTGTACTTCAGGATTGTTCTGGAGGCGGCCATACAGCCTTCTACAACTGTCATTATGTGAGAGGAATATGATAATTTGATGGACGGACGGATCTGTAAATGGTATTGCATTCAATTGTTCAATTTGAGTGATTGAAACGCACCGTTGATAATTCTTGTAATGGCGTGTACTCCTCGCAACCAAAGCGTCTGAAGTGCTACAGTCGACACTCTGACACGAGAATTCAAACTGTGTCCGGATGAAATATCCATAATCGGCTCCAATCTTCTTGCGTAGAGGCTCGTTATGTTGGTGTTGTACGTTGTGGTAATCAAAACCACTTGAAGTTTCATTTGGCGAACATCTAGAAGATCCAGCAAGGTTGAGCGGGTGTGCGTGTCATCGATCATGATCTCGGCGCAATCAACAACAATGGTTCGCAAGTCGGACAACACAATCTGGTTTTCATGAAGATGGTGAGCGAAGCGTGAGGAGGTGCAAATGAGGATATCGCATCCTTCACGGAGACGATGTCTCGCGGTTCTGAAGTCTGTTTCTCCATAGGAGAAAACGACATTCACGCCGGTACCAGAGGCAAGGGCAAGGAAAAGTTTGGCGATTCGGTGGCATTCTTCTCGGCTCGGCACCAAAACGACGGCGAGTGGTCCTCTTCGGAAGTGAGTACGATTCATCGCCAGTTGGATCACAGGAACTGCGTAGGCAAGAGTCTTGCCACTTCCGCTCTCGGTCTGCACTACAGCGTTTTGATGTGCAAGAATCGTTGGCACGAGATGCTGCTGTACTTTACGTTTCTGAGTGACTCCAAGTTGTCGGAGGTTCCTTTTGAGGCGAGCGTCAAGAGTATACTCCGTGTTTCTTTGAAGACCAAGAGAGTCAGAATACACTACGAAATCTTGTCCATCATTGTGTCGGTAGCGAGCGGTGTTCTCAGCAAATCTCCGAATGAAACTTTCATCCGCCTGGATATTCGGGTTATAGGGGAGAAGTATTGCTTGTTGTTCCGAAGCGTCCTGCAGTTCGTCAGCACGGACTTCTTCAGGGAGCACTAAAACTTGAATGATAATCTTACTTTTAAAGTCACAAAAACTACCAATTGGTTCTGGGGGAGCTTGATCACCAACGTCGTTGCCAACATTGACGGCCTGAACTTCGTAGACGAGCTCAGGTTCTACGATTGCTTGTACAGGTTCCACGACGTTTTCAGCTGGGATAGGAGCCTGTGCTCCAGTATTCGCTTCATTTCTCTCCTGTTTTGGCGTCGTTACAATGAAAAAACGCTGAGGTGGCTCTTCCATTTCCTGCTCGGGCAATAAGAGCGTACCTAGAAAGATACCAAATGCTTTTAATTTCAGTCCGGACATCCTACCATTGACCAGCAATTCGTACAGATGTTCCGGCAAGGCTTGTATCAGTTCAACGAGAGAAGGACCGTTTTCAACTGGGCGACCGGCCTCGCCAACAATGGCGACGGGGTCTCCGATGACTGCTGGTTGGAGATTTTCAATGTCAACGACTGGGGCAGGGTTGTTCGCAACAACTATCGGCTCCTGTGCTGAAGGCGCAACGATTCCTTCAGGCGCACCACCTTCTACAACCAACCAGCAAATCATCTTCCAGCTGAAGGGCTTGAAAACGTACCTTGCGAGACGGCGGCATTGTTCTCAGCTTGCGAGACGTCAACTGATGGAGTCGGCGGAGCACGAACGTTTTCTTGAGGCTTGAAGGCAGTAGAGCTTTCGGCGACTTTCTGTTCTTGTTGTCCGACTCCATGGGCAGTTGGCACCGGGTCATTCGGAACAGGAACAGTCTCTTGGAGCAGTGGCAGAGTTCCATGCTCCAATTCCGCCACTTGAACTGAAAACATACAGCGTTTGACATACCATACCCTAAAATCTTACCTTTCTCCTGCTTGTCGGCACCGTTCAGGGGAAGAGCAGGCTCGACAAGCACGATTTGTCCAGTTGGGGTCGAATTGCCTTGCTCGACAGGAGGAGCATTGGCAGACTCCACCAGGCTTTTCTCGATCGGCAGTTTGTTCCCTTCAAATGACACAGGTGCACCTATAACTATCATGTGAGCATTTTCGAGATATAGAATCGTACCATTGGCAAGAGCATTTTGAACGGCATCCTGCGGAGCATTGGGCAGAGGAGTCGGGTTAGGAAGTTGGTTTCCGACAGGAACGGCGTTGGTTTCGGTATCGACGAAATCACGGTTCATTTCGAACTTGGGGGAATTCAGAACCTGAAAGACAATTGACTTGGTGGTTATGGTGGCTAGTAGTCACGAGAATATTATCACGAAAGAGAGATCTTATTACTATCCTATCAGTTAGTATCATAGAAGTGTCAGAATTTTTTTTGGGACAATTCTTCAAACAAAGACACCCAACGTCGATCACAACATCAGGAGAGATGATAGAGAAAGAGAAGACAAGACTTTTCAGAGAGTGAATTGATAAATGAACGCGAGTGGGAAATCTATTCGGTTATGAGAGCAACTGTACGATTGTGTGGGTGGAAAACAGAGTTTTTTTTCAGAATAAATCTCCTGAGAGCGACGCCTATCCAAAATAGAGGGGAGAACTGCAAAAATGAAGGAAATTGTTTTGAGATGGCGGTTTTATAGTCCCGTTCCCCATAGGACACGTCGACTACATTTGCATAGCGATAAAATATCAGCGACTCCAAGTGCCCATCAGTGGTTTATGATTTTGCAGTTCGTAGGAGAGCGCGGCATCTGTGGGTTCGCGTGAGCGGGAAACTTCTTTCAACGGAGCACGTTTTCGGGTTTCAAAGTTGTCTGGGATCTTTTTCTTTTCCTTTGGCACATACATAATCCCTTGCACTTTTCCCTTGGGCAGTTGCTGGCGCCAGACACATTCGAGAAAAAAGATACCCTGCGCCACGACGCATCTTCCCTTATCAATTACAGCGGGCGTTAAGATAAAGTTTTTCTCTCGTGGTTCATTTTTCGAAGAACATGATATAGAACAGGGTAGTGAGAGGTATCAGAGAATGGGAGTTTATTAATGAACACCAACAGTTGAGTCCTAGCGGTTCCTGGTATTCACCGCTTTTACCTGAATATTGGGTGATATAAGCGGCGTTCCTCTTTCAGAGAGCTATAGGAACAAAGTTCAGAGTTTTTGGCAAAAGGAACCACCAAAAAATACAATAAAATACAAATCTTCGTTAAAAGAGAGATCGACAGAGAAAAGTACTGACAGACGATTCAAATCGTTTCTTTTTCAAAATCTCACAATCACATCATCATTTATTAAAACAGAAATATGACCCAGTGTGTAGAACGATTTGATTAGAAATCATCATATGCTTTCTTATGAAGCCATTCCGGAACTTCTTGCCGATTGCATCTGAGAATCCCGACGAGTTCCCGTGCAAAGTAGAAATCCTTCTTGAGATCGTCGAAAAAAATTGTAGTTCTTTCTCGTCCGGAACGATCCGATTTGCCCAATCTGTGGAATAGGAAGTCATTGAAAGTGTAACTCGGGTCGGGATGTGTGCCAATGTGTGGAAGTTCGTAGACGATGACATGGTCGACGGCCTTCAGGGACAAGCCACGAGCACACGCGTCGGAAATGACGAGGACACGGTTTTCACCGGATTGGAACTTTGCCAGAGCGATGTTCCTCTCGTATCCACTCATTATGCTGAAATATTCAAAATGTTTGTTGAATTAGAAAAAACACAACTTACTTGACGACCATGCCGATTTTGTCGATTCCGGCCCTTTTGAAGGTTCCTAGAGCTGCTTGATTCGAGTGATACGGCTCATTGACAATTCTACTATCCTGATCATTGACAAACACTACGATTCTACTCGACTTGTCTGTAAAAGCGTCCCAGTTTTTCTACTAGTTAAAAAAAGGAATACCGTCACGGGCCAGTTTTTCAATCCACGCTTTTTTTCTTGCGCTTCCTGTCAGGTTTTCGACTTCAATCCGAATTCGTAGGCTTAGCAGAGAGAGACCACCAAGAGAGTAGACTTGAGCAAGTGATGACAAGTTCATGAAATCCTTAACAAATTTGTCCACGGCTTTATTCCAGGTGGTCATGACTATGGCAATTTGCAGTGTTGCTTTCACATGAGGGTCTTCAAACATGAAATCGACCGCTTTGTTGGTGAAGTCGTCTGCGATCACCCGATCTGCCTCATCCAGAATAAGAAGTTTCACATCTCGGGGATCAATGTGTCTTTCTTGCAGATGGTGCAAGAATTTGCCAGACGTGCAAATCAGGATGTCGGATCCTCTCCGGAGGTATTGTCTGACTCTATCAGCATCCACTCCTTTGTAATCCTCGATGTAGGAGATGCCGGTGTCGTGCGCCAAATCGTGCACCATGTCGTATACCTGGCGGCATCCTTCGTGTGATGGCATTATCATCACGGCTACCGGTCCTCTTCCGTTATGGGACTGGTTTCGGCGCATCGCTTCTTTCACAAGGACCAACGCGCACGCCGTTGTTTTGCCGGTCCCGAACTCGGCTTGAACCAATATGCTCCGATTAGCCGTGAGGACTAGTTCAATTTTTTCTTGCACTGGGCGTGGACGGTAATTGAATTTTCGAAGTCTCTGCTCCAAGGCTCGAGAACGATGTTCTCCGACTGCTTCGCAGTTTTTAAGTACAAGAGGGCGGAACATGTCTTGCTCAACCGGTACTGGACGTTCTGGCCTTGCAGCCTCAGGCACTGCGTGATCTGAAATAATCACTACTTGTTTCAATATGAACGTTCTCAAAACCAACCATTTGCAGGATTCTCCCTGGCTTCCTCCAACTGCACTCGATCGATGTTCACTTCTTCAACTAATTGCTGCACGTTCAATCCATTGTGCTCGGCGGGACCATCTTTGTGATCAGCTTTGTCGACGGGATGCGAAACGACACCGGTGGTAGACGACTCATTTGCAGCAGGGTGAGTCAATTCGACGTGAAGCCGACTTCGAGTCTCCTTTTCAGACGGTTCACTTGCGACTGAAATCAACAATGTCACTCTTGTGAGTCGAGAATCGGATGACATACCTTCCGGCATCTCTGGCTTGTCGGCGGGAACATCGGAGGAGATTACGGAGCTCTCGACAGATTCCATCGGTTTGTCGACTGGCACGGAGTTGTTCACAACGATGGGAAGTGGATTTGCCGGAACTTCGTCGACGACGACGACGGCATTGTGGACGACCTTGTCCAGCATTTCCACGGATTCGATTGTTAGTCCGGCAGGCAACATGTCTCCTTCGGACGCCACAAGATCTCCTACAATCAACAACATGTTTTCGATTGAGAAAACTAGAATTTTACCATTGCCGATATCATTCTGCGGCTTCTCTTCAAGATTCCCGGAAGGTGGGAGCTTCTTGAGAAGGAGATCATTCTCGGGCACGACGGCATCGACCTTGTCAGTCGGTGGCATCTGCTGTTTGGTTTCAGAAGAGATGACCGTGTTCTCAACGCTCTCGATTGTTTTGCGTGCAGTGACGACGGTGCTGACCTTCTCAGTTGGTGGCATTTCCTGTTTCATGGCACAAACAACCTCGTTCGGCGTATGGGAAGAAGATTCCTTTTGAGACGGGGTCTCAATCTTCTCCTTGAGTTCGTCGTTCTCATCTGAAGTAGACATGTGCAAACACAGAAAACAAAGGTTTACTCACCGATCACGACGTCGCGAACGTGGTGGAGAGCGGAGAGCGGAGTCGAAAAGCAAGGACTCTGACCAGGAGTCAGGATTGGAGTCTCTTGAGTGGGGTCCTCGTTGACAGTGATGACACGCACAGGCTCTGGGACCACATTTGTAGCTTCTGATGACAACGACGACTCGACCTTCCCGGCAATGGCTTTCTCGGCATTGAATTCCGCATTTCCTGCAAAAAGATACTCTCGGTGAGCTGTGATTAGTCGCCTACTTTTGATGATCCGATCGATGTCGACAACGAGAAGGTTTTTGACTTCAGCAGCAATGTTTGCTGGAGTGGAACGGGGTTCCGGCTCGTCGGAGTTTGTTGGCTTGGAGCTCATTGTGATGTTGTTACCTGAAAGCTTAGTAGTTGTTGGTGTGAGCGCTAGTCACGAGACATTATTATGCGAAACGCGAGAGCATGTGCTCTCTTCATCAATTAGTCTCAATCTTCTCAACGATGTGTGAACATTTTCTCGGGACAACTGTTCAAACAAAGATACCCAGCGCCAAAGATCATCGCTTTTATCAATTACATCAGTCCATGTGATTTGTTTCTCTCTCGGCGCCAGTTTTTTGGCGAGAAATGATAAGAGAAACGAAAGCGAAGAGTATTCGGAGAGTGGCAGGTGATAATTCAACGGCAGTAGTTGATTAGGTTTAGAGAATTGGAGTGGAAGAGTGGAATGAAAGTAAACGTTTTGTTTCAGGTACTGTGAAACGTGAACACTTTAGAGAAGGGAAACGAAAGCGAGGAAGCGTTCCCTGGGAGAACGGAGAAAAACGACGGAGGGAACGGGAAGAATGAAGGAAACCGTTTCGGGAAGGGTGTTTTATAGCTCCGCTCCCCATCGTCCACGTCGACCAAATTCGCATGGTTATAAAATATCGGCGACTCAGGGAACCGTCGTCTTCATCGTAGCGTTGAGAGGGAGAGAGAACGCGGAGAATAACCACGTATATGAGCCGTGGACTTGTGTAGAAACTTTGGGTTGGAGGTAAAGGTTTTGCTAATTACACCCGTCGATGTGATTTCTCTCTCTCTTTCTCTCTCTCTCTCGGCGCTTGTTTTTGGAATAAGTGACAAGGGAAACAAAACTAGGAGTATTCAGAGAGTGGAAGGTGATATGTAGTGGTTCAGGTCCGGAGTATCGGAGGAGTGGAGTGGAAAAAAAGTTAACGTTTCGTTTTGGCTAGCGTAAAGCGGGAGGATCTGCATGTTTTAGGGTGATGAGAGAGAAAAAGAGAATCTTTTTTGCAAAAATGGAGAAAAACGTTAAAGCAGAATGGCAAGACTGAAGGAGAATGCTTTGGGAAGGTTCTTGTACAGTTTCGGATCCTTTTTTCCACGTCGACCACATTTGCATGGCTCTAAAGGTGAAAGCCAAGGCAGAAGGAAACGTATAGGAGATTCGAGTGGAGAGCCCAGTGTGGAAAAGAAGGTTTTGTCCCGCAGTATTAGAGGACGGAGAAAGGGAAAACAGAAATTATCAACATCACGCTTTCAGAAGCAACTTTGTTTTGCATCAGTGCATTCTGGCGCTAAGCAACAACAAAGCATGTTTACCCCAATTTCAATCTGAAATCTGCTCAATGAATCGTCTCTCTTATTGTTTCAGGCATTCCATGGATCGCAGGAAGTGTCAATTTTCCCTTCAGGCAGTTGGCGCCACGCACTTTCGACACAAGCGCCCGCGCCAGCCCTTATCCATTACGCAGGGGCTCAGAGATGAAGTTTCTCTCTCAAGGATGATTTTTTTGAAAATACGAAATAATGAAGGGGAAAGAGAGGGATCAGACAATGGGGAATGATAAATGAACGCCCACAGTCACTCGGACCGGGTGACAGAGAAAGGTTCCTGGTATTCCAATCTTCTTCTCTGGCAAAACGTGTACATGCAAAAAAGCAGACGAAGAGGGATAGAGAAGGACTCTTTTCAGGAGCAAAGTTCACGAAACGGAAGAGTACTTCGCGGAGGATTGCCCAAGGGAGACGTCCACATGAAACAAGAGCCACTTTTTCAGAAATGAGCAGAGGGAGCGAGCAGGACGCTAGAAAATGCAAAGGAAAGTGCACTTTTTTTGTCATCCGTCATGTACCCAACATTAGCATTCGGCTGCGGCCGTTCTGAATGAAAAAATGTATAAATTGCATGGGAAACTAGACTTTTTTCGGTATAAATTGACAGAAACTCGACAAAATTGTGTGAAAAGCTTTGATATCCGTTATAAATGCATGAAAATCGCGCGTGCTCTGCGTATCAAGTGTTTTTTTCATTTGGAATTGCCGCTGTCCAGAAAAGTCTGCATTTGCCAGTTGCCGTGTATGCACAATGCACAACATTCTACGAGCATTCTAGAAAAAACGAACGGCAATTTGCGTCCTATTTTTGTTTTTTTTCTGTGGCCTAAACGAAAATTGGCCGAAAAAACTGAATAATATTTAAAACTAGAAGATAATTTCCATTTTCCCCATCCAAAACTAAAATGTGACTTGAATTTCGCATGCTACCTGCGTCATAAAGCGTCAAAGTCCCAAAAATGGCCAGTAAACAATTCTGGAGTCATGTGGAGGTCTCGTTTCAGAAATTTCGAAGCCGTGATTACGTAACTAGGCGAGTATCACGCACTAATGATGTCTACGTCAAAGCTTGAGAATTTGAGCCAAAGTTCACTTATTTCGGTTCGACGGATTAGAGTGGATTAGATGTCAGTTCGGAAGCCATAAATCACATTTTCGTTCTTTTTCGGGAGAGTTGACGTCTGAACTTCGCTCCAAATTCCCTTTTCAAACGGCCAGCACTTCAGGGCTTCTTCTCAGTTTTTATCGTTGCTGAAGGGTTCCTGACGTTTCCTGCCCATTCTTCTGTTCCTCCCCTTCTCCGTGTGTTATTCAATCAATTCCGAGTGCACTCTCCTCACACAACTCTCTTTCTCTGCCTATGCCCCGGCACATCGCCGTATGTGCCGGCACACTGTCCTCCCAACTGCCGCCGCGAGCACTCTCCACTTCCACCGATCGATAGGCTGTGTTGTGATACCAGTTGACGAAAAGGGCGCGTGCATTGCCTTCTCGACGACCAGCGACCTCGCCTGCGGGCCGGCGCACTCGTTGTGTCTGCGTAACTTAACGCACCATGCTCACTCTCTTCCAAACACGGTAAAAATCACCCCTACGTCTCTGACCGGTGTCCGAACAGACTCTCTTACTCACACACAAACCATTCCTCTTTTTTAGGCACGGACGTGTTTTTTCCTTCATTTTTCTCTCTCCGTTTGCCAATTTCTCTCCTTTTCCACAAATCAAGGCAGTTCCATGACAAACACATTCCTTCTTCACAAACTGATAATTTTTAATGATAAGGCGCCTTCCTCGCTACTTTCATCGTAGTCACAAGACCTGCTTACTGTTAAAACTATCTCTCTCTACCATTTTTTTCCAGATTTGTTGGTACGACTTCAAATCTGTCAAACAATGAGTACTGAACAGATACCGGAGAATTCTGATAACGTGGATGAGAAGTGAGTTTCGATAACTTTCAGACAATCCATGTAAATCGATTCATTTTTCAGAGCTGAAGAGGATCAGCAGCCGATCCCGATGCTCTACCGTCGGAGCGGGATGTTCTCCGGCCGTGGCAAATTCGTGCCCCTTGCTCTTCGCTCCCAGGGTCGTGCCGGTTATCAGGGACGTGGCGGCTACCAGAACCACAACGGAAAGGACTCGACTCGCCGCTCCAATGACGTCAACAGTGGCAACCATGGAGACGACGAAATGAGCGGAGAAGACGGAGGAAACGGAGGAGCCGACGGAAATGTCCAGAAGAATGGACAAGGAGGAACCAGCGGAAACGAAGAAAACGAGGCCAACGGCGAGACCACTGGAAACGGAGATTCCTACAAGTCGTCGGACAATTGGCGTCGTCAAGGCACCAAGACCCGCGAGGAGATCTTGAAGGACAGGGAGTTGCTCTGTAGTGACAAGGAGGAATCTCCGATCTTGAGCAAGCCCGGTGAAATCCAGGATTCGCCGAGCAACGACGGAGCGGACAACGACCGCAGCAACAACCGTGACGGTGGAAACGGAGGAGTGACTCGTGGCGGATCGTTCAATGGTCAGAATCGTGGCAGTGGTCAGTACCAGAACAACTACAATCGCCAGGGTCGCGGCGGATACAACTTCAATCGGGATCCGAGAACCTACGGTCAGAACAATGGTGGTCAGAACTTCGAACGAGGAAGCGACTTCCGCAACAGCGGCTCGAACTCTGGAAACAGAAATTCCGGTTATCGAAACGAGAATTACGGCAATCGAAACGACAATCGTCAAGATTCCGGATATCGCAACTCTGGAAACCGACGTGACTCCCGTAGCAATAGCCCAATCCGCGGAAACAACAGCTCTCGTTTCCAAAACGACAATTACCGCAATCGGAGCGTCGAGCGCCAGGATTCCGGATATCAGAACTCCGGATACGGACAAGACCGCCGCAATGGGCCGAACTCGGGAAGCAACAATTCGGATTGCCGGAACAATGGCAACCAGAACACCAACCGTCAGTCGTCCGGATACCACAACCAGAACTCCGGAAGAGGACAGTCGAACTATGGCTACAATGGTTCTGGCTCCTTTAGCCAAAACCAAGGTCGAGGAGATGGGAACTCTGGAAGAGGACAGGACAACCGTCGTTTCGACGATTCCCGCCGTTCCGGTTCAAACTTTGGGAACAACGATTCCGGATACCAAAACCACAACAGTGGCAATCAGAACTATGGTCGTTCGAATTCCGACAACCAGAACTCTGGAAACAACGGATTCGGGGGATCGAACCAGAACTCTGGAAACAACGGATTCGGGGGATCGAACCAGAACTCCGGACATATGAATTCCGGAAATCACAACTCTGGATACTCCAACTCCGCACGCCAGAACTTCGGAAACTCGAATTCCGGAAGAAATCAGAACAACCGTAACAACAATGGGTACTCCGGAAGCAACAACTCGTCTAACAACAGATGGTGAGAATTTTAGTGTGAAGTGCGACCCAATTAATCATATTTCAGCTGCAATTGTGGTCGAGGATCGGGAAACAACTACGACGACTTCTCCGACTACTCCGATCGCAACTCCGATCGCAACTACCACGGCGATGACAACTACAACGACCGGAATGGAGGAAACTACAACAACGGAGGAAACTGGAGCGACGGCGAGAACTACGGCAACGGAGGCAACTCCCACTACGGTTCCAACAACTCTCTCGATAATGGAGGATCCTGCAACGGAGGAAACTACCGCAACGGAGGAAACTGCCGCAACGGAGGAAACAACCGCAACGGAGGAAACTCTTTCGGAAATGGAGGGTCTCGCAACGGAGGAAACAACCGCAACAGAAGCATCTCTCCTGATCGTCGCGATGGTCAAGGGTTCCGTGGAGGAAACAACTTCCGCGGCAACAACTCCGGAGGAAGCAACTTCCAGGGCTCCGGAAAGTGAGAATTGTGTATTCAGTGAAGTGTAGCTCAACTGACCATCTTTCAGATCGGATCGTCGCCAGCAGACGGGCCAGTGCTTCCAGAACAACAGAAACGACGGAGACAACCGAGGCGTTTGCAACTACAACGATCGCAACTTCCAGAATGATCGGGATGGCCGGGACAACGGCGGTGACATGAACCGCAACGACGGGCCAATCAGTCATCCATGCGATCCGGAAAAGGAGAACAAGTTCAACTTCTACAAAATCAATAGAGATGCGTGGACCGCCGTCGTCAGAAACAAGGGAAAGAGCTTCATCGGCCGACTCATTGACGGTAGGTTACAAAACTAATTGGGCACAAGTTTCTGAATGTTTCATTTTCAGTGAAATACCTTTTCGAGGAGGACGAGGACATGAAGAACTTCCTCGACTCCACCATGTTCAGTGACGACCAGGCTAAGGAGTTCGCCATTCGCTTGAATGAGAGATTGGGAAAATCAAACCCGGCCGAGTTCTGCAAGCAAGTTATCATAGAATTCGAGACCATGGACAAGGCCATCAATAACAACCGCGTTTGCCTTCTGCAAGGTAACTTTTTTGTTGGGAGTTTTCACAAATTGTTTCTTTTTTTCAGCTAATCACCTCATCGTCAACTCCGATGCCTTCAACGTCCTCAAGACCGTCCAGAAGTAGCTTTGTCTCCACCACATCCATCAAATAATCCTTCCTTTGTCTCAATTGTTCAGCAATATCCCTAGTTCTCCGAGACTCAGCCCCAAACCGTCTCAGTTCCCTTATGTAGTCACCCAAGCTCCCCAGTATTTTGCCGAATCCAACTTCGCATTCCCCTTCGACTATTCTTCCCAACTACCAAAAATCTCCTCCTCTCTCCCGTTACTTTTCCCCGATTCTTTGTAATTGTCATTGCTCTTTTATATTACTTATTTCAAGACACCTTAAAGTTATGAATAAATATTTCGGATTAAAATTATTATCTTTTTTTGCAACATCTAATCCGGTTATTAACCGGCATTTAATCTTTCCATTTTTTTACTCATTTATTACTATTTCTCTCTCTATCTCATTTTCCGTATTCCGTATTTCCCGTTTCTCGTATTATGTATAATATTTTCCGAAAAATCGCAAGACATTTTCAAAACTCCGCTTTTTTTGTCAAAAACCGGAAGATACTGTAGAACTGCAAAAATTTTATGTCTCCGCCAACAACACACATTTGCATTCAAACCGTCTCACAAACCACGTTGTCGCCGCTCCGTTTTTCATTTCTTTCTAGTTCTCCCCTCATATCTTTTCGCGTCTCTTCGAAGTTTTAGCGACGAACAGAAATTGAAAGTGGGATAGGCATTAAAATAAGAGCGCACTAATTTCTGACAAATTGCCGCCAGTTTTCTGTTATCAAAAACATGTTTTTATACCTTGCTTCATTTTTATACTATTTTGCGCCATTTGTCAGCATATTCTTGTTAATCGATAAGAAAAGAACCCCAAACTTCGCGAGCAAGAGATTCCCTGTGTCTCTTCACTTTAAACTTTCTTTACCTTGCTCGCTGCCCTTGGGGAATCAGCTGACGACTGCCTCAGTCTCTTAGATTTGCTATACACTTTCTATTTTGACGGGGAAAGCGATGCTCGGCGTTGGCATCGATTATTTGTACAACTTGGTATTATTCTTGCTAGTGGCATTTTGTTATGTTCCTCGATATCTTCACTCGTTTCTTTCACAAGTATTCATTTTTCAGATGAGCACGACTGACCCGAATATCGAGTGGGAAGTCGACGAAACAAGGAACGTCGAGTAAAATTTCTTGTGAGAAAACTTGTAAAACCTCTTTTAATTTTAGAAAATCTCCAGTCAGCGATAGCTTCGAGATAGTGCACTTCGAGGACCTCAACATCAGTGGAGAGTCAACGAAGGAGGAGACGAATGAAGTCCAGGAGATCGCCGATGTTGCCGAAGTTTCCGAAGTTTCCGAGGTCGCCGATAGTGCTGCAGCTAAACCAGAAGTTCCGGAAGCCAAAGCTGAAGCATTGACACCAGCTGCCCCAACTCGTGAGCCCCCAACTAGTGAGTGCTTTTGAGTAGATTAAAATCAGAATAGTAGAGATTTTCAGTTGCTGATTTCAACGGAGACTACCACGCATATGTACAAAGTGTTCGTGAGATGGATGATGAAATCCGAAACGAAGAAGAGAAAAAGATAGATGGTTTGACTAGATGCCAGATAATCTCTCTAATTATTTCTTTTCAGGAATGTGGACAGATTATCGAGAAGAAACGGCGAGCAAGGAGAGTGACGCAACTCAGGAAATGTCAAGCGATCTTCAAGCCAAGAAAGACGCCCCTATTCGCGAGGACAATTCGAATGCTCGTCAAGAGGAGCAAGATCATCCACGTCGCTGCGATGACGTCTCTCCTCCGCGCAGGTGAGTTCGGGAATCTAAGTTCTTTCATAGTAGCAACACCAATTACAGACCTGGTTCCTCGAAACATACACCAGTCAAAAAGCCTCCCAGAGTGGAGAGAAGCGACGAAAGCGGGCCGATTACGTTTGGAGAATCCAGTGATCTTGGAAGAAATGGGAATTCCGAACGACAATATGGAACATATGGTGCTCAGTCATTTGGAAATTACCGGTTAGTGAAAACTCCTTCTTCATGAGACTAAAAATCTCTTTATAGCGAGACCATCAACAACTTCCAAGAGAACCGTCACCGCGAGAATCGCTACTACGAGACCCCAGCTTTCAACAATCGAAATGATCGCCGGTGAGTGACTAGGTTCCTCAATGTGAAAAACGCTGTGTTTTCTTCAGAAACGACGATGGATTCGACGGCAGAGGACGTTATAACTATCAACGGCAGGACAACGAGTTCAGCAGAGGATTCGACATCAACTATGATGCGAATCGTTGTGTACTCTATCGTGACCACTCTCCTCAAAGATACAGAAGTTCCAGTAGACCGCGCACCTCGGACAGGAGCCGCCCACGTGAAAACTTCGAAAGTGACTACAATACGATTGAAAGAATCGGAGAGCCCACGGATCCGAATCGTGGTCCATTCATGCGAAGGAGCGAGTCAGATCGCGAAGATTTCCGCCGACAAAATCGCGAAAACTGGCTACAAAGAAGTAGGAGATTCGATGAATCCAGACGAGGTGGTCGTGACGACTCTTGGGAGAGATGTATCGAAGAGCCGAATAGACCAAAAATTGTGGAGCAGGATCCATACTCCCGCAAATCTGATCAGGGAAACCAAGATCGTCGTCCCAACTCTCGGTCTGGAAGATCCGAAGAGCAGGATAGAGAGGAAGCCATCCAACATGATCCATACTTCCCCAAGTTTGAAAGGAAACAGGCTCCACAGCAGTTGCATCGAGACCATCGAGAGGAACCAGCTTTTGGTCAGGGAAGACGGGCTCCTGCACCACCGATGAACAATCCATATAAGTGAGTTTGGGGATTTGAGAAGCAAGAAAGTCATCTCTTTCACGTTTCAGGGAGACGTTTCAATTCAATGGAAATAACTACGACCAACGTCCTCGCAATGATGTTTACGGAATATCACAATCGATCGACCAGTCCATAGATCAAAGCGGTCGTCGTGATATGCCTACCCGAAGACTAGAAGAACGTCAGGAGAACGCAGACGTTTGGAGCCTACCACAAGAGAAGACATGGGAAGAGGAAAGAATCCTGGATGTGCAGGACGCCTTTGAAAGAGAAGCATTTCCGTTATTCTTCAATACGGCCATTCAGTTCATCGAGGATGCCATCTATTCCCGTAAACCATATTTCGAACGGGTCAAACTGGGTTAGTGTTAATCGATTTGAATCATTCCGAAATCTAATTTCAGTAATTCAACTCTTCCGTTCCCAAGGAATTCAGACATTCGCCAATTCGGGTCACAACAACTTCGAGCAAGCATGCTTTTCTGGAAAAAGAGCTGCTTCAATGAAGGACAAAGACTGGAACGGCTTTGTTGAAATGTTATTCAATGATTTGAAACACTATGCTAGTAGACGCAACAACGATTCCACAAAAATCAAGAGAAGTGAGTTGTTTCAGTATGAATACATTCACAATCCATGTCTTTTTCAGTCTTCTTCTACTTGAATTCGGCTGGCGTTCTTCCGGACAATCGCGACTTCTAAACCCGTGACACAAGTTCCCACAGTAACTGCGTCTACAATCAAAGCTTTCCAATTTCCTTTTCTGAACTTTTCGTCGTCTTTCGCTTTCTTCGCATTCATTGTCATCTTCACCGCTATGCCCCTTCTTCATGCATGTCCCGTCAGTAATTTTGCTTTTTTTCTTTATTACCTAAAAACTCGAACAATTTGTAAACAACTCCCCCCATTTTTTGTCTTATAATTCCTTCCATTGCTTTGTTTTTATTGTCTAAAAGTGTGAAAGCTTCTTGAATAAATCGTTGTCATGAGCATATGTGTTCTTGACATCTATCCGCTCGCGAGCGCTCCGTCCGGAATTCTGAAGACAATTTGAGCTGACAGCAACCTTCTTGCATACATTCCGATCAATAATCCAGGAACGACGACTGGACAGAGTCGCATGTGGCTGCGTTGCGTCATTTGTGCAACCCTCATCGGTTACAAAGCACTTTATCCTAACGCACACAGCATATGCACCTTCCCTATGCATATTGATTACTACTCGCCTTTTCTCGCTGCCCCTTCACCCTTTCCTTCCAATTTTCAAAAATTCGTGGTCAGCAACAGTGCTCCAATCCAAATTGAGTCGCTACGCAGCGAAATTGGTCCGCGATCAGGGGATTCGCAGCGAAAACAACGATTGAATTCGTTTTTATTTAGAACTAGCGCTGGCCTGCAAAAGTATGCAATTCCTCCGAAGATACACCACATCTCACGCGCAAATGTATAAATAAGACATTTAGGGCATTTCTATTAACATTTTCGCCTAAATTCGTCGTGATTTGCTTAACCGCAATCTTACTTCGACCGGATTCTTTTCAGTTCTTCTCAAACTGTTTCATTGCCAATCAAAATGTCAACTGGTCGCTCGGGATTTGTCTCGCCTCACGGACAAAACAGAGAAGGTGGTTCATCCTTTGAATCTTATAGTTTCCGATTGTTAAATTTCAGACAATGTGACTCGTCCTTGGTTCAATCCGCGGAACCAACGCAATAACAGCAGATTCGTCCCCATATTTCGGTCCCAGAGGCTCTTCGATCTTCCGATCGACGGCAGTATGGGAGACATTCAGAGAGACTTCCGTCAGCGGAACGAAGCTCGTGATTTGAGGAACATTCGGTGAGTTGGAAATGTCTCTTATGTTATAGAATTCATGATTCTTTCAGTGGTGACGATCGTCGTTTAGACCTGGCGGTGATGAACTACCAGTTGCCGATCAAAACGTTCGAGTGCATCGGAGCAACCGTCAGCAGAGACGATTTCCGGAGACTGACCGACCACGAGATCGTCATCAAGCTGTTGCATCGGTACGCTACTGGACCTTATGAGCCTGGAAAACGCATAAAGATCCGTGAGTAACCATTTACTTCACGGCTTCTGCAAAAAACTGTGTTTCAGTGAGATGGTTCTTCGTATTTTCGGATTTCTGGAAGATTGCGGATAGTGTCCGATACACGTGCCAAGAGGCTCAGCACTTCGGTCGCCAAGTCTTAGCGGAACAGAAATCGGAACTGCAATTCGAGTTTTCCGTCTGTGATATCATTCAGGAGTATCTTCGGAGATGGTCTGACGCCAAGACAACACTGGGAGCGGGTAAGTCGTTTCAAGTAGGCCATTTGAGAAACAATTCCTTACAGTCTTCGAGTTCCTATTGGCCGCCGGTGTTGTCAAAGAGTCCCTGGCTCAAGGAGATTTGTGAGTGTGACAAATTCGGCAGTGACTATAAACGTTTCCCTCATTCCAGCCTCCAGGATGATGACGATGATAGCAGCGAGGAAAGTTGGAGCGAACCCAGTGTGGCGAGCACTCCAAAGCATGTACCGCACTCTCGTGCCGTCTTCGATCTGCAGTTCCGTGTCGAACGTGTGCAAAGGAATGTTGCCGAAAGAAATTTCGTGCAAGCCGACGTCAATGAGATAATTGGCATTATTGAGCAAGCGCTGCGTATCCGGGTCTCTTTTTGCGGAGTGCAGAAACCTTCGTGAGTATTTCCTTATTGAATTTTCTTTGCGAATCAATATTATTTCAGTGGCTGAGATCTGCAAAATCTCAAATATCCGTAAATTTGCCAGCGAAGGATATTGCAACAGAGTTGGAGCTCGTCGGGCTGGTCACAAGGCTGCTGAATTGCGGAAGGTTGAAGGCATAAAAGCATTTTGCCGGAAGTTCTTTTCAACCATCCGCAACTACATGGGCTGGAAGTCCACAAACGAAATCAAAATCAAAATGAGTGAGTTGGCTTGAATGAGGCACTTGATAACTCATACGTTTCAGTTTTCTCTTTCCTGGAAGGAATCGAGCAGTTCGAGCGAGAAGAGAAAGCAAATCCGGATGTGCCGGACACGGAGGAGGCGGAGAATGTTGTTGACAAGGTCAAAAAGGTCGAGAATGCTCCCAAGGAGGTCGAAGAAGTCGAGGAGGATTTGGACGTCGTCATGAACAATTTGGTGGTCGAGAAGGTCGAGAAAGGTCCAGAGGCTGACACATTTGCCGCCGGATATGTCGAGAAGGCTCCCGCGGTCGACTCTGCCGACGTCGAAGAAGTCGAGAAGAACTCGGGGTAGAAGCTCGCCGTCGGGAACAACGAAAATTGATCTCGTCCCGTTTGTTATAATCATATATATCTCGATCTTTGAATTTCATTCAATCTCGTTTTCCTCTTGTTGTTTTTACTTGTTGATGAATAAAGTTAAATCTGAAAAAGAATTCGACGCTTTTTAAATGTTTTCACTTATGGTTTCCCACTATTCGATATCGGTTTTGTGTTTTTTCATATTGTTCATGAATGATTCAGAAAGATGTAAATACCAGATGAAAGAAACACCTCAAGAAGCTATGTCACCAGCAGTACCGAAAACAAAAGACCAGTTCAGTCGAGTGAATTCTGTAAGTGGCTCTCAATGCGGCAGTCAGCGGCGAGGTTTGTACCAAAACGGACGCGAATAGTGAAACGGATTGGATTGAAGCGGAATCACTTATGTGAGGTTGGTTCAAACCCGTATGCAGGTCGAATTTTTTGAAATCGCAGAAGTACAGCGGCGTGGATCTTCAAATAGTGGAAACAAAGCAATTCAAGAGTCAGAGACTGTTTCAATCACCCTAACAACAGGAAACGGTATTCTGTCGGATGACGTTGATTTCTGCAAAACGACGAACCAAGTTTGGGGAAGACTGATAAGTTTTTAACAATATCTCTGCTTTTGTTGTTTATAATCGAGATGATCGGCGCCTGAATAAATCTTTGTCCGTTTTTTCCATGTTTTCCACATTACTCCACTCCCGGGCAGAGTTTTATTTTTTCAAAGAGCTTTACTTGTTCTCAGCAGTTATTTCTTGAACGTGCATCTCTCATCAATCGCCAAGAAACATACGGCACGATGGCGAGCGGCACGCGGAACGCGGTCCGCGGCTGCGTTGCGGTTGACCTGTGCCACTCCGGCCGGCAGCAGTGTACTTCAGCACACCACATGCGACCATGTGTGCGTATTGATTGAATCGTTCACCTTTCTCTTTCTCTGACTCTCTTCACCCTTTTCTCCTGATTTTGATTTCATCTTCCACTGTGCTCGAAGATCCGAAATCAGTAAAAGCCTTGGTGAACAAAACTGTGTTATTCGTGTTTGCGGACTTTGCAAGATGCGCCACATCTCACGAGCAATGTCAAATAACTTTTGCGCACGTTTCCAATAGAATTTACACTCAAATTCTCCGTGTTTTGTACAATAAAATTGTTACCATGACTTATTTTGCGGTACATGATATTTCTACTGCTATCAATCTAAATTTCACCCGGTCTCTGCCATTTCTTTTCGTCTTTCCGTTGAAAAATCAGAAGATGTGTGTTTCCTCTTGTCTTATAGTTTCCTATAGTTTCCTTTTTTACCCTGTAACATCCTCCTAAAAATCAACAGATGTTTTTTCAGAAAAAGTTGACAAAATGAACAAGAACAACTCAAGAGGTTATAACAATCGCAGTAACGGACACCGGTTCAGTCGAGAAAACTCTCCAGTTGGCTCTCAACGCGGCAGTTACCAGCGAAACCAAAATCGGAGCGGACGCGAATGGGAAAACAGATCGGAGCAAGACTACCAAGGTTTGTTTTGAATCCCATGACATTTTGAAAATTGCGCAGTTTCAGATGATTTCCGCCGTGGGTCTCCAAATGGATGGAATGATGATCGCCGGAGCGATTCAAGGGATAGAGATGATTTCTATCACTCTAACAACCGGAATGGCTCTCGAGACCTTTCTCGTGGTGGCAGTGATCGGGATCGGCTCAGTCGAAGGAATTCTCCAGTCGGCTCTCAACGCGGCAGCCATCAGCCAGACTCGTACCGAAATGGACACGGTTGGGATAATAGATCGGAGCAGGACTATGTAGGTTGGTTTTGAACTTTTTAGCATTTTGGATGTTGAAAAATTCCAGATGATCGGCGCAGTGGATTTCCGAATGATTGGACAGATGGTCGCAGAAGAAATTCAAAGGGAAGAGGTGATTCCTATCACTCAAACAACCCGAATGGCTCCCAAAACTTCTCTCGTGAAGACGATCGAGACAACGGATGGGATAATCGTTCCCAGGACTACCAACGTAAGTTTGGTTGCTGACGTTCTATGAAATGTTGACGTTTTCAGATAATGGATATTGTCACCAACAGAATCGAAACTCTTCAAATGGTGGAAATGATCGAGGCGCCCCGCGGAATCGCTCGTACAACAATCAACAACGTGATGGGAGACGTTTCAATGACGGAAATGAATACAGTGACAGAAGAAGCTGCAGTCCACGACGTTACAACCGTGATGATGATTGGGAGTACAACAGGAACTACGGAAACGCCAACTACCAGAATCCCGAGCATCGTTATGAAGATGACAGAAGCGATAGCGGTCGCAGTGGCTATTTCGAACGATTCCAGAGGAGAGAGATCGATTGGGATAGAGAGAGCAACAACAGAGACTACTACCACTCCAAAAACTTTGCTAATGATCGCAATCGCTATGATGGTGGGTTATTGGAAAGAAGTTTTCTTTGGAAATCGAAATGTTTCAGATTACGACCATCGTGATCAACGGAATGAGCAGTACGACCGAGATTCGGACCGCCGAGACTTTTCAAACCACGGAGGGAGCTGCTATAACGGTGAAGATCGCTTTGATGAAAATCCTACCCGACACAATCAACAAGATCACCACTGGAATGGGAACAATTTGCACTATGATCCTCGGGATGACAGCAGACCGCCAAGCCGGAACAGTAGTCGCCATGACGGAAATGATGGACCAGGACGAAACAATCGCTACGATAACGGAATAAGGAAGAACTACGGGAATTCGTCGTGCCAAAGGTAAGTTTCTTTGTGAGAAAAATAAGCGTCTCCCGATTGGATGGGTCGAATTGCATTTGCACAGTTTAGAACTGAAAAGTTTTTTCTTTTACTTTATACGTTTTTGAGACATTTCAATAAAAACTGTTTTCGCAGTGAACCGGATCGACGGGACCATCACCACCGTTCCGACTTCTGGAATCATCCGGCGGACCAGAAATGGCAGAAAAGCGAATTGAGCTCGACTTCCAACGGACAAAACTACGTGACGTTCATGCCATATCAAGAGAAGTCACGGAACAGACAAGAAAGCAATCCGATCAGACTAAACGAAGGGTCGTTCAACCAAACTGAAGAGAATTGTAACTCGCGGATCGGACAGGAAAGATCAAATGCCAACAGGCAAAACGAAGAACTGTCAAACCAACCCCAAGAGAACCACGACTCGCGGAACAGACAGGAAAGCTCGAATTGTGTCATTGGAGATACTGATGAAGAAGATGATGGCGAGGAGTATTGTGCAATGCTAGACAATTACGAAGAAACGCATGCGAGAAGGAAGAAGAACTTCCAACGTTACATGAAACTGTGCAAAAAGACTGACGAGTAAGTGTAAAGTGAAACGATTCAAACATTGACAAACTTACAGGAAAAGGTATGGAATTGTCTATTTGGACTCGGAAAGTGAATCAGGGTCGGAAAGAGACATCGATGAAGAAGAGCTCGAGCGCGGGTACGAAGAGCAGAAGAGATGGCGTGAACTACACCACGAATCCCGTGTTCCACCTCGATTTGCAGCACTCATGGACAAAATGAGAGGTTTGTTCATGAATCTCAGAAATTCTCTCATGAAATGGTATTTCAGGCTACTCGATTCCCGCGTGGGCTATTGGAAAAAGTTTTAAGAGCGAAGGACATGAAGAACATTCAAATCCTGGACCTGGTAGGCTTACATTGCGTGTTTCAACCATTAAAGCGTTTGTTTCAGAAGAACCAAACGAAGAACAACTCGAAAGACTCGATGCTTTTGTTGCCGAGAACCGCGATGAATTTGCACGAGTGTATGGAACAAGTGAGTCATTACGGTGAAGTATTGGAACTTAAAACATGATTTTTCAGTACAATTCGAAGGAATGGTTTACGTTGGACGACCAGCCTACTAGCACAATGCTCTTCTCTCCAGAACCACAGTTAATTCCTCTAACTTTCAAGATCTCTGTTCACTACAATGTTCAATCTCTCATTCCAAACTTTCATTCGCCATATCTTTCTTCTTGTCATTTTGACATTGGCTTAACTATGTGATTTGCAATTCGTTCTGTTTTTTTGATAATAAATGTTTCATTGTCCCTCGACGTGACTCATAATTGTTGTACCGACAATTTTCAAAAATCGTAGCACTATGTGATCTTGCAGTACACATATTAAAGCTACTGTGGTTTTTCTCGTCATTTTCAGAAACCCTTAACTTTTTGAATTCTCTCAACCGTCTTTTTGCAGAAATCTCATCTTTTTCCTTCAAGCAGACAACAACGTCTCCCAGGGACCCCAGCGGTGTTTCGTAACCTGCTTCGCCGCATACGTTCCCGACATTTCAGGTTGAAGACGGCTTCTCCGGTTTGGCACTCCGCCAGCATCCAATCAATAAAACATCAAATGTAGATATTTTCTTTTTTCATTACGTTGCCCACAAAGCCCGCCCACAAGCACAACAGTCAGTTGCTACGTCTCGCGTCTTATTCAAAGCTTTGCTCCTCTCGGCGTTCAGTTCCCTTCCCTTGCCTTTGGCGTCCCGTGCGGTATTTCGCAAAATATTTTGAAATCAGACGCAGATGATCCCTATTTCATTGCGTTGTTCGGGAATGTTTCACTCGCAAAATTTTGCTTCATTTGTTAGCGTTTTTGCTTTCAAAGCCTGACGGTTTTCAATTGTTGTGAACTCGTCCTCACAATTTTAGAAAAACGTAGCAATGTTTTGAAACTTTGATGAATATTTGCATTTCGAGCATACCTGAGTACACTTTGCCATTTCGCCGTGTTCTCTGTCTACGCTATCATTTTTTTCGTTACAGAAACCGTTCATATAACTGCAAACTGTCCAGAGATGGGAAATAATCTGTCCAAAATGGCACATTTGCCATCACTCTTCGGATCTCTCTCGTACGACAAAAATGAAGGTATATTCCCCGCAATCTATCCCGTTTTCAACTGCAAACGTTCAGCCAAAGACGTCTTCGCCTGGATGCAAACTGGAATGAAAATGATTCGTGTGACCTACTGCCCGGAGTGCTATTTGGAGCTCGTCTTGCCAGGAGAAACTGGCACGGAGACCTCAAACAAAGCTCCGAACGAAGAGAGTGAGCACAATGAGGTCAAGTGCATGAACTGTGGAAGAGGAATAGATTCGAACCTGTTAGAAGACGAGAAAGGTATCGTTTTACAATCGGAATTCGTTCGAAAACCATATTCCAGACGAAGTCCTTCTGAATTGGTTGCAAATGGCAATGAACATGATCCGTAGAAACTCAGCTCTCACTGAAATGTAAGTGTATTTGAAATATTGACTTAATGTTATACAAATACGTTTTCAGTGAGCCAATTCAGTTCCAAAACATCATCTCTCCGGCAAACTCATCCCAACATGGTCAAGGATGCTTTGGCCGAATCGGAGGTTTCACAGGAATGTCTTGGGGAAGTTATGGTGGAAATCATCTGGGAGGATTCAAAAAGAAAGTCTTTGAGCCGTATCTGGAGGAAAAGATGAAGAATCCGCATGACAAGCACGACTTGGAATTGTCGAAGAAACATCACGACCTGGCCGAGGAAGAGGCTCAGACACACACTGGAAAGGTGTCAATGATAGTCAAGAATATCCGCAAAACATTCGGTAATATCCGCCAACTCGTCTCGGGACATAGGTGCTTCAATCAAGGAACTGATCCAAACCATGAGAGTCAGAACCTCAAAAGCCAGCCAGGTTTGCTCTAGACCATACTCAATTTATCCATTAGCCGTAATTTCAGCAGTCCCAGACTACAAGATGCCTGCGTACAGAATGCCGGTACAATTGGAAGAAATTCAAGATGTTCGCATCTGGGGCCCTGGTCATCCTCCCTATCAGTTTGAGACATTCAATGAATTCTACCAGGATATGATTCTCAAGATTAATCGAACCATCCAGTTGGAGCCAGCCGAGTACAGCGTTATCAAACGTCAGTTTTGATCGGTTTAGTGACATACTTTCACGTATTTCATTTTCAGTCGCCTGTCTGTTCAAGAATCACGATATCCAACGTGTTGTCAACAGAAGTAACTGGTGGGACACTGAGGTCTACTCTGCATGTAAAGCAGCTGAAACAAGTTTCGAGGAACTAGGTCAGGAGCAGTACTTCAATACAATCCATGAGATGATTCGCTACTCGTTGTCTCAGACAGAGCTGGATGCAAAGAAGAGAGTGCAGCAAGGTGAGTTGATCCTAATAACAGAATAAAAAGTAATTTACGTGTTTTTCAGTCGGCTTCATTCTCCATCACTCGGGAGCCTACCAACACATTCCGTAACCGGCTTATAAGATCACAAAAGTTATGCTTCTGCGTCTCAACCTTCCTGTTCATCTCATCCGTGACTCATCGGATCTCTTCTTCCAAATTTCCGATAAATTCAACAATTCCGTTCCTTCTCTTCTATCTTTCAGTCTTGTGTTACTGTATGTTAACCTCCCATTTTCAACAAATGCTTCGTAGCAGATCACAGTTCGAACGAGTCGCTGACGTAGCGTATTCATAAAAACTGTTCTGCTTCTCCGTGTCTTTGCCTCCGATTACATATTTGTGAGCCTACCACGTCAATCCGACAGTTCTATAAAACCCCTGTTGCCCCTCTCCTCCGTAGCATTCATCTTCTTCCTCTCTCCCATTTCGACTTTCCCTACCATCGCGGATATCCATTGCGGTTCCAACCTGTTTTCCGACCTGTACTCGTTTCAGAAACTTGTTCAGAATTCAAATATGTCAGCAAACGCCGAATCCGAATAAAGCATCCGAAACCTCAGCTCTCTCTTTTTATGTTCATTTTATCATGTAGAACACTTCATGCTTGCTTTTTTGTCTTCGTAGGGGAACATAGCTCTGCCTCTCCTGGGCACTTACAGAAGTACAGTTTCGTGGGTTTTCAAGTAGGCACAGTTCTGTTTTCTCAAATACCATTACTTGTTCTCAACAGTTAGTTCTTTCTCGTGCATTCTCTTCATTCGCCAAGAAACATACGACACGACGGCAAGCGGCACGCGGTTGCGTGGCGCTTGACTTGTGCCACTCCGACCGGCAGCAGTGTACTTTACCCCAACACACACGACCATCTATGCGTATTGATTGAATCGGACACTTTTCTCTTTCTCTGCTTTTCTTTTTTCTTTTCTCCTGGGTTTTATTCTTTATTTTCCACTGTGCTCAAAGATCCGAAATCAGTAAAAACCCTAGCGAACAAAAGTGTGCAATTTGTGTTTGCGGACTTTGCATAATGCGCCGCATCTTACGAGCAATGTCAAATAACTTTTGCGCACGTTTCCGATGAAATTTTCGCTCGAATTCGCCGTGTTTTGTAGAATTAAATTGTTTCCCAGACCTTTTCTGCGAAAATTAATGTTTCAACTGCTATCAATCTAAATTTCGGCCGGTCGCTGCCATTTCTTCTCGTCTTCCCGTGGAAAAACCAGAGAATGGGTTTTTTCTCTTGAATATTGTAGTTTCAAGTTGTATTCCTTCCTCACATTTTTCCAAGGCTCGTTTTCATAATTTACTTTTTGGCGAATCTAATTGGAACAATTTCGAAGCAACTCTTCACACATTTCACATTGTATTACTTGTTGTGTCATACCTACTAATATCGATTTTTACCCTCTTTCCATCCTTCTGAAAATCAAGAATTTTTCAGTAAAAAGCTAACAAAATGAACAAGAACAACTCGAGAAGTTATAACAATCGCAGAAACTGGGACCGGTTCAGTCGAGAAAACTCTCCAGTTTGCTCTCAACGCAGCAGTTACCAGCCAAACCAAAACCGGAAAGGACGCGACTGGGATAACAGATCGGAGCAGGACTACCAAGGTTGATTTCGAATCTAATGGCATTTTGAATATTGCGAATTTTCAGATGATTTCCGCCGTGGGTCTCCGAATGGATCGAACAATACTCACAGGAGCGATTCAATAGACAGAGGCCAGTCCTATCACTCACACAACCGAAATGGCGCCCGGGACGTTTCTCGTGATGGCAGTGACAGGAATTCCTTCAGTCGAATGAATTCTCCGGTTGACTCTCAACGCGGCAGTCGCCAGCCAAACCCGTACCGAAATGATTACGATTGGAATAATAGATCGGAATGCGATTATCAAGGTTGGTTTCGAACCTTTTAGCGTTTCGAATTTCGCGAAATTTTAGATGTGCGCCGCCGTGCGTCTCCGGATGGAAGAAACAATGATCACAAAATAAATTCACGAGACAGAGGTGATTCCTATCACTCAAACAACCAGAATAGCTCCCGGAACTTCTCTCGTGAAGACGATAGAGACAACGAATGGGATAATCGTCCCCAGAACTATCAACGTAGATTTCAATGCTAAAGTTCTATAAAATTATCAAGTTTTCAGGGAATGGGCATCGTGAACAGAATCGAAACTTCTCGAATGATGGAAATGATCGAGGAGACCAGCGGAATCGCTCGTATAACCATCAACAACGTGATGGGAGACGTTTCAATAACCGCAATGGATACAATGACAGAAGAAGCTGCAGTCCACAAGGTTACAACCGTGATGATGATCGGGAGTACGACAGGAACCACGGAAACGACAACTATCAGAATTCTGAGCATCATTATGAGGAAAATGGAAGCGAAAGCGGTCGCAGTGATTATTCCAAACGATTCCAGAGGAGAGAAAACGATTGGGATAGAGGGAGCAACAACAGAGACTACTGCCAATCTGACAACTTTGATAATGGTCGCAATCGCTACGATGGTGGGTTATTGGAAAGAAGTTATCTATGGAAATCGAAATGTTTCAGATTACGACCATCGTGATCAACGGAATGAGCAGTACGACCGAGATTCGAACTGCCGAGACTTTTCGAACCACGGAGGGAGCTGCTATAACGGTGAAGATCGCTTTGATGAAAGTCCTACCCGACACAATCATCAGGATCACCACTGGAATGGAAACCATTCGCATCATGATCCTCGGGATGACAGCAGACCGCAAAGCCGGAACAGTAGTCGTCTGGACGGGAATGATGGAGCTCGACGGAACAATAACGGGAGAAGAGAAAATTACGGGAATTCGTCGTGCCAGAGGTGAGTATCTTGGTGACTGTTGAAATGAAATTGCACAGTTTAGAACTAGAGCGCTCTCTTTTCCATTTGTGCGTAGTATTTTGAGAGAAACTGTTTTTGCAGCGGACCGAATCGACGGAACCATCATCATCTTCCCGACTTCCGGAATCATCCGGCAAACCGGAAATGGCAGAAAAACGAATTGAGCTCAACTTTCATCGGACAAAAGGACGTGCCATCCACCTCATCGCAAGAGAAATCACGGAACAGACAAGAAAGCAATCCGATCAGACTGAACGAAGGGCCGTTCAACCAAACTCAAGAGAAATGTAACTCGCGGAACGGACAGGGCAGCTCAAATGCCAACAGACAAAACGAAGAACTGTCAAACCAACCCCAAGAGAACCACGACTCGCGGAACAGACAGGAAAGCTCGAATTGTGTCATTGGAGATACTGATGAAGAAGATGATGGCGAGGAGTATTGTGCAATGCTAGACAATTACGAAGCCACGCATGCGAGAAGGAAAAAGAAATTCCAACATTACGTAGAACTGTGCAAAAGGAATGACGAGTAAGTGTAAAGTGAAACTGTCGATTCAAACATTGATATGCTTACAGGAAAAGGTATGGCTTTGTGTATTCCGACTCGGAAAGTGGATCGGAATTTGGAAGAGACATCGATGAAGAAGAACTCGAGCGCGGCTACGAAGAGCAGAAGAGATGGCGTGAAGATGAGGAAGAAAGAAAAAGAGAAGTTGCTAGGCAAAAACTGAACGAACAAAACCGTGCACTTCAATATGCCGGAGAGAGATACCGCCGAAACATGATAGGTTTGTTCATGATTCTCCGAAGCTCGCTCATGAAATGGTATTTCAGAGCGCTTGGACTACTCGGTTCCTGTATGGGCTATCGGAAGAAGTTTCGAGTGTGAAGGACATAAAATGCCTTCGAATCCTGAACCTGGTAGGTTGACATTGCGTGTTTCAACCATTAAAGCGTTCGTTTCAGAAAAACCAAGCAAAGAACAACTCGAAAGACTCGATGCTTTTGTTGCCGAAAACCGCGATGAATTTGCACGAGTGTATGGAACAAGTGAGTTATTACGGAGAAGCATTGGAAATTGAAACATCATTTTTCAGTACAATTCGAAGGAATGGTTTACGTTGGACGACCAGCCTACTAGCAGAATGCTCTTCTCTCCAATATAACAAATAATTCCTCTTCCTTTAAAAATTTTCACACAATTCCCAGTCGCTCATCCCAAAATTTTATTCGTCATATCTTTCTTCTTGTCATTTTCACATCGAATTAACTGTGTGATTCTTCCGTTCAGATTCGTTGTTAATAAATGTTTCATTGTTTCACGATGTGCCCAATAAATGTTGTACCGACACTCATCTTTTTCCTTTAAGCAGACAACAATGTCGCCCAGTGACCCCAGCGGTGTTTCGTAACCTGCTTTCCCGCATATGTTCCCGACATTTCGGGTTGAAGACGGCTCCTCCGCTTTGGCACTCCGCCAGCATCCAATCAATAGAACATCAGACGCAGTTTTTTTTCTTTTTTCATTACGTTGTTCAGGAAGCCCCGCCCACAAGAACAACAGTCAGTTGCTACTTCTCGCGTCTTATTCAAAGCTTTGCTCCTCTCGGCGTTCGCTTCCCTTTCCGGCGTCCCGTGGGCTATTTCGCAAAATATTCGAAAATCAGACGCAGATAAATTTCAACAATTCTGTTCCTTCTCTTCTATCTTTTAGTCTTGTGTTACTGTTATTCAACCTCCTATTTTGAACAAATGATTCGTGGCAGATCACAGTTCGAACGAGTCGCTGACGTAGCGTATTCATAAAAACTGTTTTGCTTCTCCCTGTCGTTGACTCCGATTACATGTTTTATGAGCCTACCACGCACGTCGATCCGGCTGACGTAGCGTATTCATAAAAACTGTTCGGCTTCTCCCTGTCGCCGACTCCGATTACATGTTTTATGAGCCTACCAAGTCGATCCGGCAATTGTATAAACCCTCCCCCCCCCCTCCCTGTTGCCCCTCTCTTCCGTATCATTCATCTTTCTTCTCCCTCTCATTGACTCACCATCGCGAATATCCATAGAAGTTCCAACCTGTTCTCCCACATGTATTCGTTTCAGAAACTTGTTCAGAATTCAAATATATCATGAGCTAACGCCGAATCCAAATAAAGCATAAAAACCTCAGCTCTTTCTTCTCCATTCATTTTATTATATAAAACACTTCATGCTCGCTTTTCTTTTTTATGTCCTTGGTAGGGGAACATGGCTCAGCCTTTCCTGTGCACTATATAAGATTGTGTCCGGGCTCATTCAGTTTTGTGAGCGTTATTCCTCCGGGCCGATGATCGTTAGGAGACACAGTGTGGCTCTATTCGAAGCCAGCAGAATCGTTTTGATTCAAAACTCTACGCTGAGGTTCCCATTCCCATTGCGCAATGAGGGCGTTATTTGTTATTGGCCATTTTTGTCATTTGAATATTTCTCCCATTGTCCTCAAAATATAGATTTTTTGAACTTTTCCTGTTTCATCCAGAGTGTTTGTTAAAAGTCATGAGATAGAGTACAAGTGTACGTGTTCTCGCGGCTTAGCCTATCAGTGCCAGCAATCTCGCCTCCTTTTCCCCCCTTTTTTTCGGCCCGTTTCTTGAAAATTTTGCTTCTTGGCTCAGAGTTACGAAATTTGCGTCATTCTTTGGTATTTTCGCCCGCAGTGCCTAAACATTCTTGAATTTTTGTAAAACTACGTTGAATTGATCAGAAAACCTCAGCAGTTTTTGAAAAGCTGATAGAATTTTTTCATAAGGATTTTGTTTGAAACTCCGGCATTCGCACACTTGTGTGCATTGTGACACTTTTTCTTTGCATCTCAGTTCACACGCTTTAAATTCAGTCTCGAATGTTCACTTGAACAAGTCATATTTTTGCTTTCAGTACTATCCACTGCACAGCTAACCGATGGCGCATTCGTCCCGTGGTGGAAGGTTTGTCTCTCGTCATGTTGATGACGGTGAGTTCTGTTCAAAGGAATACTCCATCCTGCATTCTCGAAATTTCTATTTCAAAATCTTTGTTTTTGCGCTTATTTCCCAAGTATTTGTGTCCTCCTCCAGACGTTTTTTTTGGGTGGTATGAATTTGAACCCTCAAAAACATGACTTTTTGAAAATGCAGGTTTAGATAATGATATTTTAGATGACGAATCTTGGGAATTCTACAGACCCTCAGGGAATTTCGGCTCTAACAGCATGAGGCAGCAGCAATCTTCTTCCAGAGAAGAGCAGAACATTGCAAATGCTCCGAGTAAGAGAAACAACCAGAAAGCTCATTCCTTTTTTTGAAATCAAATTTTCTCAAAAGCATTTCTACACAACAAAGAATACAAATATGGTTTCCTCCTGTCCAATCAGTATTTTCAGAGAACAGATCATCCGATATCAAGTTGGACTATGGAGAACAGGACCGACAGAAAGACGGGAAACAACTTCCTCGACGCAATGGTAGCTCTAATGCTACTCAGTCAAATCTTCGCGGAGTTGATCGACAGCAAGAGCTTTCTGGCAACCACCAAGTCGACCCGAAACCAACCTTGGGTCAGTTGGTTTTTTCTTAAAAGCGTTTCAAACTACTAAAAACAATAAACGTTTTCTTTTATCCAATCTGACATTTTTCATTTTCAGCAGACGAGAACCGATTCTTGAGATTTCTATCTCCAACTTCTTCGAAGGAAGGAAAAGTTGAAGAACGCCAGAATTTTGTAAATCAGGATCAGTTCTCTAGTCGCAATGGTTGCTCCTCTGATGCTCCTCAGGCCGATCTTCGCGGAGTTGATCGGCAGCAAGAGCGTTCGGACAACCGCCGTGTCGACCCAAAACCAACTTTGGGTCAGTTGTTTTTTTCTCAAAAGCGTTTCCTCACAACGAAAAACTGCCTTGGTTTTCTCTTGTCCAATCTAACATGTTTCATTTTCAGCAGATGAGAGCCGATTCTTGAGATTTGTATCTCCAAATTCTTCGAAGAACGAAAGAGTGGAAGGATGCCAGAATTTCGAGACGATCGAACGGCTCACCAGCAAAACGGAAGAGCCAAAGACAAATGAACATGCGCAGGAAGAGTCACTGAACAAGAGCAGGTCCAGCAACGGCATTCACAAGTTCAGCGTTATGCAGATTACAAGGATTCACTGGTTTAAAATGAGGTACCCGTGGATCAATCTCAAAGAAGACCTAGAAGACGATGAGTGGAATATCATGAAATACGTTTTGAACATCGAAGTCAGCTACAAAGTCCTGCATGACCTCGTCTATTGGTCCGAACAATGCGGAAACAGCAAGAGGTGTGTTAAAAGTACACATTTGAATGCATCAAAATCTTTCAGTGCCATGGAACGATATGTTCTTACCGATGATCCGGAATCGAAGGTCCAAGACGATCCGAGACAACTTGCCTTGGAGCACCAAGCATGGCTCCGGGATAACCCACCACGCAATCACCAACGCATTTACAATCCAATGGACAAGAACGACTGGGACGAGCTTACAAGAAGCGAGGAGGTTGACGAGTCGGTTGCTGTTGGAAATGTGGAGGAGGACGACATCTCAATAGACATTTGGCCGCCTGGACATCCACGCTACCAATTCGAGCATCGCGACCTTTTTTTCGATGACGTAGCCGTGAAAATCAATGCGGTCATTGGGTTGAAGGATTCTGAAACTGCAATTTCAAAATGTGAGTTTTTCAGTTGAATGGAGATATTTATATAACCGACTTCATTTTCAGTGTTGAAAATTTTCGAAGTGCCTGCAGTCTTCAAAATGCAGTCAAAATGGGACAACGAATTGCATGAAGCACAATCTAAATACCTTGCTTCACGCCAGGAAGAAATCGGTCGCAAGAGATATCTCTGTGCAGTACATAAGTTCATTAATGGAGTGAATCCCAAGTATACTTACAACGCGAAGTTCAGAATCAAACAAAGTAATAAACTTTCCACCAACCTACTTCTCCCATAATCAATATTTCAGTCGGATTCATTCTACGCCACTGTGATCTTCTCTTCAAACCGATCAAGGAGTGATGTCGTCAATGATGTTCAGAAGATCGAATGCTTGCCCTCATCCGAAACCTTTTGATAATACAACGTTTACTACTCCTTGATAATTTTTGATTCCTCTTCAACTATTCGATGCTGATTTTTCTCTTTTTTCCTTCTTTTGTTGAAACTCTTTTGCTTTGGAATTTGCCCATGATTTTCCAGAATCTTTCCATGGTTTCTGTCAATAAATCTACTACCGCCAAGTCCCTCACCTTGCAAATAACACAATAAAAAGTGACTAGCGGACCATATCATAGCCGTTCACCGCGGGATTTCTCAGGTTGCGCAATGGCTCGCCGACACGGTCGGAATCCGCAGCAGCCCCCCGCTGCTTGATGCGGTCGGTTTGCGCCTCCGACAGGCGGCTGCGTGTCTGCCGCACCATCTCATAAATGCGCATCCGATTACGTCACATGCCTGCGTAACAAATGTTTCGAGATTTGAATGATCGCGATGGGACAGGTCGACTGATCGTAAATGGTGATAGGAGAAGAACAGCTGGGTGGTTGGCGAGAAGTTCGTAAAAGTTGGTGGGTTTATTGTCTGTGAAAGGGCAGGTTCTGGGAACCCGGTTACATTTAGTACATTGGCAAAGCAGCGGCACCTTCTTTAACAAAATCTCATCCTAATTTGCAATGTTTGCTCAGAATCAGATCTCATAATCTTCTCTCTTCGTCAAAACAATCTTCCCGACAATGTTTGTGTCGGGGTACTGTATCATCCTTACCGCAACTAACATTACGCCATCCTTACAACTTAATTTCCTTTTCTTTCTCTATCACCGCTAATCTAGTATCAGAATCCCTCCAAAAACCAGTGCAAATCCCCATTCTCGACGACGCAACGTGTGCCCCACACCGAGACACACACACACACCACTTGTTGTTCTGGAGGCTGCGCTCTGCTGAGCTGACCTGACAAGTAAAAGAGTTATTATCCGGAAGGAAAAGACAGGCGTTGTCGTCCGCTGCGTCCCCTACCAGCCCAACTATCTCATCACTCTCGGAGCCTTCGAGAGGAGCGGGGAGGTGGATGCCTCTGCTGATATGCGCACGTAAAAGATAATGCCGCTAGAGGGATGAGCAACAGCTGCCGGCCAGGCTCCTGCTTCCCGGCAAAGAAGAGGAATTGCTAGCGGCCGAACGACGTTTACCTGCCGGAGATAGATACGGGATCAATCTCAAAGTGACCGACGGCTAGTAGCCGACAGGTCAAATTACTTGGAAGCAGAAGGAGAAGTCTGTTCGTCCCGGTCTTTGATCTTTTGGGTTCCACGTCAGATGATGAAATGGGAATGAACACCTGAAAAAGAAGAAGAAGAAAGAAAACTGAAATTTGAAATGTCATCAATTATCCTCAAGCCTGCAAGCTATCCACTATCAACCGGGAAGTGATTGTGAGAGATAAGGACTGTCTACAGCGGTTTTTTGCAAAACTGATTGGCGCCACCGGGTGGATCAAATCCCATCTAGACGTGCCAAAAAGTCCGAGCGACTTTTTCTCCCCTTCGCCGCTACTCCCATTCATTTTGGAACATCATATTTGCCCTGTTCTAGTACCTCTTGAAAATGCGTCTCTGGCCGCCGTGTGATATCTCGATCCCGCTCACTCCCCCCGCCGCTTGGCTTCCCGGAGGAGCCCCCCCCCCGCGCGCGTTATCTCTTTATCGTACGCAAGAAAACTGGGAGTGCGCAAGACTTGATCTGTTTCGCATAGTTCAATTGCATGTGCATTTCCCCCCGCACCTGCAGTTTTTCTAGCTATCCCCCCCCTTTTCCATGTCTCAAATGAACATGGTGGTCAATCAAATGGTCACTGTTCGAAAGGTGTTTCACAGAACTTGTTTTCGTGTTTTTTCCAGCGTGACAATCAGATTCGAGGCAGGGCGAAGAGACACGGAGAAGAAGCGTTCTCTGCCACCTCCTTATTAGAGAATCTTGTTTTGTTTCAAACCAAACCCGGGAACCTGCAAGTCCGCGAAAGATCAGCTCGATCAACAAAAAACGAACACCTGCGGGCCGCCAGACTTTACAAAATCTTGAAATTACACAAAATTGCTTGCTTCTCGCCTCCCCGTTTTCTTCTTGACCCGCTAGTGTGTATAGTGTGTGTATCCCGTGGGAAAATGTTACAATAAGTAAAGAAAGCATGTGTCTAGGGGGAATCCCCCGATGAACTAATTGTAAGAACTCCGGGAGAAGAAGCTCTGACATTTATGATTTGGTGTTGACGAAGTTGACAAATGTACATAGTTGTGCCATCATTACAATTGAAAATTTATGACTGTGATTGATATTGCGAGGATTTGTGAGAAGTGAGACCCCATTCTACCCATAATTATTCATCTTCCCCCTCCTGGCAACTGTTGTCCCTCTTGTGCCCTATGGCAAGGTGATGGAGGAAGCGGCAGCATAAAAAACACCGAATTGATAGTGTTGCAACAATCAGGGAAGTGATATATTCTACATAAACAAGCTTCTAGGCGCCCCCTCTTCCGACGATCCGTTTTCCATTTTCCTCTTGCGCAAAACGATGTTACGCAATCCAAAATTTCGCTCTCATTTGCCATTGCGTTTCCTTCCATCCGTTAGCAAGTTTTGATGCGCAGCCGACTGTCGTTGTCAAGCGTTTTCCTTTTCATTAATGGAGGAGGAGTGGCGTAATCAAAAAATACACGGAGAGATTAGTCCCGCTACCGGCCGGGGGGTTCTCGGTTCCAGTTCTTCTTCTGATATTCATATTTCACTCCCTTCACCCATCCGTCGCCTCTTCCAGCACCGCTTTCTCATCTGGAGCTCATTATTATTACTCATTGAATTGGCCGTATCCAGATGTGTGTGCTGCCGTCGGAGGATCCGTTTCTCGAAATATGAAAAAGTAGAAACGCGGCTCGGGTTCGACGGGGGCCCTGCTCTCCGCTACCACATGACTTTTAACGACTATGCGTTGGCGTATCTATCCATCCCTTGCAAAAATGCGTCGAACTCTGATCGCGCATTCACATCCATTCACAGCTGCGCCCTCCTCCGATTTTTTCTGCTATTGCGTTGCGTCTTCAGCTTCAGCCTGCCATTAATTAAAGATACCGATCTAGTTATCATCAGTTTCCTCTTTTCACTTTCCATCGCCTTTTCCCTCATAGTTAATTATAAACGGAAGGAAAAAACTTAGAGGGGGAAAAGGCTTGCAGGTGATTGCTGCCAAAATCCTATGATGCCATCCCATCATCAAAACCCTTCAGCAGCAGACTCCTTCGATTCTCTTCTCTAATTTTGCCAATTATCAGCCGCCATAATTTATAATTTATTGCAACAATTTGATGAGAGTAGTTTGACGGGAAACGAGCTTCTTGGAAGACACCAGAGTCCAAACTGACTTTCGACCCCTGTTCGCCATCATGAGACATTCTATACATGGCATCATGCCCCCCATTCCAGCAGTCAGTCCGCCAAAAACTTGATTCATTCCCGCCGCCGTGTGTCGAAGCATAACCCCTTACCAAGATATGATTGCTTTTTTGGCGGGGGCCTCCGCCTGTTTTGTTCATTTCTCTTTCGCCCTCCTCACCTTTCACTCTTCTTGATTGCCCTCCGATGGCATAACTTCTTCGGCTTCCTTCACCCCCTATCCGGTACGCCCTCTCCTCTGCCACTTTCGCTTCAAGCCTCCCCTCTTCAAGCCCTATACCTGCTTTAATCGTTTCAACGTTTCTCATTAATCTTAAACCCATCAGGACGACCTGACGCTTACTATCCTTAAGAAGTTTTGTCTCCTGCCATCACCCCCCACCCTTTCAACTCCCCTCTTAATGATGTTCGTCTCATTTCCCCTCACCTCACCTTTCCTTCCCACATTTGTCAATCACCATTCCCTATCATCCTCTTTCATCTTTTCTCACTCACCTTGCTCATTGAAATCCGCGAAAACGATGCCGCCACCTCGGTCGTTCAAAGAGCCCATAAATCTAGGGATTCCGTAGGTAGAGCCCGCCGAAATTCAACAATTTGCGCGAAAAGCCGTCACCTTTGAAATTGACCGAGCACACAGTTGTTGCTTACTACCTCCCCCCTCTCCTTAACCTTTCGCTCCCGGAATTGAGGAGTCGTCGTCTACCTGAGCAAACAGAGGAATGACAAATCATTGCCAGTCATTACAAGTTCTGACTAAGAGACACTGTAGAGGTCAACGGGAGGCTCAATGTCAAGACTAACTTTTTCTTTGGGCTCCGTTGCTCCAGACGCATTGCTCATATGCTACTCGCCCTTTCGGCTTCTTATGACCGACGGCCGGGGGCACAGCATCCCATTGATCCATTGGCTATCCGCCAGCTCGTTTCTATTTCACACACACATGTGTGTGGCGTTGGCTCCGGAGAGCCATATACTCGCCTCCTTTATGGTTACGCGAACTGACGGCCAGAACCTCCCACTAAGAATTGGTCTCCCGCCAAAAGTCTTATTCTAATCCATACCCTTCGGGCGCCGTTTCTCAAGATGTTTCTAATGAAGACCTTATGCCTTCTCACTGGGCCAGCAGGCCACCAATCAGGCCGAAGACAAGACGGGGCGCACTTTTTTCTCGGGTTGTCGTGTCTATGGCAAGTCGGTCACCGAATCCCTAGAAAAAGCACCCCCTTCCTCCATCTGTCAGCAGGCTTCTGCCCAGTTTCAGAAGCGTCGTGGAGGAGAAGAAGGAAAAGAAGAAGCCAGCCGACACCAACAGCCATGGGGACGATAAAAATCAGTCCCCTCTTTTTGCCTGTCGCGTCGTCCTGCCTTCGGCGGAGAGGGGGCCTGCCTTCTGCTTTTGGCAGTTTGACACTGGTCGTCGTCTTCTGCCCGAATGTTGCCAAAGGCTTCAAACTGAATGAATGACTATATATCTGTGTGGTGTGTATTCGCATGTTTGTACGCATCTGTGTTTGTATCTCTTCTTTCCCCTATCTGCCATTTGCCATTCCGTCCTCTAAAACGGGTATATGTACTTCTCCCCCCTTATCATTCATTTTTTTTTCTGGGGCTGATGTGAGGGAGGGACTGAACCTGACTGAAAATCCCCCATCAGCCGACGTGATGCTATAAACTACTAATCAAGCCTCATTTGATTTCCCTAATTTGCTTGACTTGACCTTGTCACATCGTAAAGCCGCTACTAGAGTGTTTCTGAAATCCTGATCTTCCAAAACCGTTCCTTATCACTTCACAAAAGTGTGTCTTATCAAAATTGACATTTGCAAGAAAAAAGAACATCAGAGGGAGAAAAGACACAAATTTGATTTGATTTTGATGATCAAATCGAGTTTGAAAAGCTTCTCATCGTTTTTTTTGGCCGTTCAGTTGGGAGAGAAGCGAGAGAAGTGATGAAAAAGGAAGAAGTTAGCGGAACGTCAGGACACGTTTCGTCAATGTCTACCACCTCGCCCGTTCTTCTAGTTGCAAAAATTTTTTATGTGTTCGACGATAACAGCTTCTTTTTTCGCTCCTCACCGTTCTAGTTTTACTTACTTCTGCCCCCTCTCACGACCCGCTTCTTCTTCATTTCGAAATATTTGTTTTTGTTGGTGATTCCAAAATTCCAGCCTAGGCGAACTAGGCACTAGGGTCCCCCCGGTTTCCTTCTCTCTCGCCCATCTTTTGACCGAGGCGGTGTCTTGGAAAAGCGAGTGAGAGTTAGGTGATTTGAGGAGGAAAGTATTTGCGAGAAAGAGAGAAAGATGGAGGTGCTGGAAACGGATTGAGTGACAAGACTCCGAGAGCTATCTATTCGGCGCCACCTGACGCGTCGCCTGCCCCCACGGGGTCCCTATCTCGAGAGAGAACGAAGACAACTTCTTGTTTGCCTAAGATGAATTGCTTAGTTACTCTGGCATATTTCCTCTTGGGTTACGGTAGTTGAGCATTGAATTTGGCGTAGGATCTAGGGAAAAGGCTCAAATTTTGTAAATTTTGAAAACAACCCATTTCCAGGGGCATTTTACCTAAAAGGGGCTTTAAAAATGTTGATTTTCCATCAAATTTTGACAAATCCCATTCAAAAATGAGCTTGATTCAGTCAGAGAAAGTTCTTTAGGTAAACGCAGAGCCAAAGTACGAATCCCTTTAAAATCCGCAGTAGGAAATAATAGTAGTCGGTTGTCAATACCAAACCAAATTCTAATAGAAAAAAACTAGAAAAATTGAGAAAACGGCTTGCCACGAGGCAGAAATTGTAGCAAAATGGCTCCGTGTGCCGCAAGTTTTCCCCGTCTCTGAGCCTACTGAACCAATGATGTTACACTTCTTAAACAACAAGCATTTGCATTACACTTATAATTGTTACAGTCTAGAGAAAAAGTGATGAGTGAAGAACCTCCCCCCTCCGAAGATCAAGCATTTTTCGGATCCTTTTTTTGGCGTCTGAAAAAGGATAGAAATGTATATAGTGAACTGGTTAGGGCAGTTTCTTGACTCAGCTTCTGATGTCTATTATTTCGCAATTCAGTCTCCGTTCATGAATCATCGTATTCTGGGGGAGCAAGAGCTGTCGGGAGCGAGCAAATGAAAATTGGATGAGAGAAACTGTTCCTGCCCGCGTCTCCCATCATAATCCGTAATGCGTCATTGTTGACTTACCAATCTGAAAATCCAAACTTCTGAAATCCATGTTTCATCTTTTTTCATCCACGTCATTCTCCATCTCTTCTTCTTCCCTAACAGCCTCGTTTCCTGACTCCGCCCCCTGGCTCTGCTCGGCCCGCCCGTTGAGGGCCGTTCCTCCACAACGTTGATCAATTGCTGGTGTGCGCTCTTCCGCCCGCCCTACAGTTGCTCGGAGGCGGAGCCTATCTCGGCCCAGAAGAACTCCGTCAGTCTACCTGCATTACACTTTGCTGACCTATCCGGAGAGGTCCAGAGGTCCGAATCAATATCAGTTTGATTGATTGTGACAACTTCCAACCAACCGTTCATTGTTTTTCTTCTACTCCACTCTTCCCCCTTTTTTCGCCGTTCTTTCTTATCTCTTCCCTTAACTTTTTTCACCTTTCACAGTAAGCGTATCCCTTTTCACTCTCTCCTTTCTCCAGCTTTTTTTCTCTCTGCCCCCGTTTCTTTTTCTGTTTCCTTTCCGAAAACGAAAGTGATACCGTTGCTAGATATGCTGGTTGTCTAATAAAACACACTGTGTCTATTTTCTCAAAAATAACCACCCGCGTCCACACACACAAAACCCGGTTTTCGCTTTCAGATATTGGCATCTCACGGGTTCCCCACTTCTCTTCTGCCACGTCATCATGGAGATTCAGACGCCGATGTTGCACCATAATCCGTACGACATTGTCAAGAGTGAGCCACCGACGACGCCGAAGCTCATCAAGAATTCATGTGAGTTCCCATCTCCCTGTTTTCACTTCCACTTCGGAGCCCACTAACTCACCTCATTTTCACTCTCATTCTCCTTTTCCCCCATTTCCTTCAACTACATGTCATGTCAGCCCCCCTTCTTCCCAATTCCATTACTTTCAATCACCCACCGACAACTTCTTTTGTTTCAGACTTGGAGAACACACCTGAAGTAATGTTCGGCAACTTCCAAATCCACCCAAGTTTCTGCACCCAGGTGGTGTCAAACGCCGACCCCTTGAATAACAACAACACACCCAAAACCAACTCGAATGGTCGGGCGCTGGCCGCCGACAGGAAACGACCGTATCCGTGCAACTTGTGTACATCAAAGTTTGGATCCAAGATGGAACTTGAAGAGCATCAAAACTCACATACCGGCCAGAAACCATTCGAGTGTGACAAATGTCAGTCAAGGTTCAACCGGCGGTCAACTCTCTGGAACCATAAGAGGATTCACTCGGATGCGAAGCCGTTTGTATGCACAGTATGCCAAATGACATTCAAATGGAAAAATAGTCTAAAGGTTAGTTATTGCTCTTTCCTCCTAATTGCACTAACCACTAACTCATCACAGAACATGCCTCTGTTTACCCAGTAATTATTCATGTAAGTTTGAATCTGTCGTCTTGTCCCGTCCTTGTCGGCTGTCAGAAACTTTCCCCTCCTATGTTCTCTAATCAAATAACCATTTCTTCAGTGCCACAAGGATATGCATCAACGGAAAAACGAAGCGTCCGGTCATTTGGATAATGATCTACGGCAACTCACTTATGCAACAGCTGCCAAACGGAAGCTGGTAGGTCTTGCAAAGCGGATGCCCTTGGACGTTTAAAACTATTTCAGATGTTGGAACAAGAAGAAAACGGACTTCCGGCCTCTTCTTCCGCTTCTGCAATCCACTCCAACCCACTGATCACCACGACTTCTGGCAACAAGAAACGATCGAAATCCTTCAAGGGCTCGAAGAACAACAACAACACTTCTCTGAGCCAGTCCCTGAGCCAAGTGCACCTTGGAAGTGTCCAACCACTGCAGGCCAGTGCTTTGGTCCCTCCAAGTGACCACCAAATCGACCTGGACACCAGCTCCCTAGACTCCTTGATGCAGAGTCAAAACCAAAGCATTCTTATGCAACTCTACGGGTAAGTACCCTAAGTTCAAGACACTAACCCAAAATGAGTTTCTAGTTACAGTGACATGGATCAACGTCACAATGGGGGAATGTTGGCGTTGGACGACACGATGCTCTCCAACCTCAGCGACTCCAAAAGTGACTCTGGCTCGAGCTCCGGCGCACTGAGCATTCAACTCCCAATGCCGATCAATATGCTCAACTTCCGGGGGCTCAGCAATCCTCAGCAGCTGGTAAGCATTTGATGACAACAATGTGTTGCACATACCTATTTCCTTGCAGCCATCCGTTCATCACCTCTCCTCCTCCCTTCCCTCCGTGTCATCCAGTATGGACTACGGAAGTGTCAACCAGCACGACAACTCCCACTACATCGTTACTTCGCAACCCGAGATGATGCTTCAACACCAACAAGTCTACCAGCAGAACGTGAACTCTTTCGCCGCCTCTGACAAGAACCCGCACAACGGAAGGTTCACCATTGATAGCTGCGTGTTGCTGCCAACTTCCGCGCAGGAATATCCAGCATTCGACTACTCGATGGTCAACCAGCAGTATCAAATGCACGCCGGCTCCGATCAAGTGGTGCATGACCAGCAAGTCGTCCAACAACACTACGCTGACCAGAGCCACGGACACGGAAAAACTGTGCCACATGAGCAATGGTAAAGCTCACTCTCCCTTCAAGGTCAAACCTTACCCTATTCCTTAAAAAATTCCGTCAGATGTCAGACATCATGCCCCATCCTTCCTCCATCTTTCTCTTGACTTCCTTCTTTTCCGTTCCCAGTTGTGACCAGTATTAACCACCCGCACCCCTTACCTTAAATTCCTTATTTCACCCTCAATTTGGTGTCATTCTAATTTTACCCCATTTCTAAGTTATCTTGCGTGCCTTATCAATGATCTTTTCTCTCTTTTCCCCCTCTAACACACTCGCATTCTTTCTCAGAGCACGCAGTGATCTCTGTGTAGTTCTTCCCCAACAAAACACCATTAAATGCTCTATTTCTTCTAACTGATTTTCTTGTCACTATCCAAACGGCCTTTCATAAATCCCTAGTTACCCTCTATTATGTGTACCCTCAATCTTTTTCTGTACTATATTGTAGAAGCGATTCACTCAAATTAAGTGTGTGCTCATATTAATATTGCCATGTTCCCAATTCAATTCTCTTCCTCCCCTCCCATACATCTTGTCTCTTTTCCCTGTCTTTTTATCTCCTTCCAATACGATTTCATTGTGGTTTCTTCCATGTTCCAAGTAATAAATTTAATCTTTCAATACTCTGGCTTCCGGCGGGGTGCATTTCGCAATAAGCTACTCGCAGAGAGGTCGCATAAGCAACGAGAGCGCGTAATTGGTTTCCATGGCCACGAGAGCACACAAACGACGGCAAGAGCTTGCGGAACGCGTTATTTCTCGTCTTATTCTATGCGAGTTGGATGAAACTCAAGTATCTTGCGAGTGTTATTCCGTCTCAGGTAAGAAAAAAGTAAATTATACAGGAAATTGCGTAGAAAATCGGTAAATCTCATAATTCCATTCTATTTCACAGTTTTTAAAGCAAAAAACAGAGATTTTTGAAATTTTTAAAAAAAAAACTCATTTTTTGCTATTGTTCCTTTCTTACATCACTTCGCATAACTATATATAGATTTCTACAGGAATTCTCATACAAATTAGTGATTTCTGCGGAAATCTTCACGGCCGTGGCCGTGGCCTAGAAAACGCATGCGCGCGAACGAAACAATTCGCACCTGACCGTGTGGATTTTTCGGTTTTTTCGGCTTTTCCTCCTTGTTTCTTCACATTTTTGACTAAATCTATTCATTGTAGGACGGCGAAGCTAAAATCAGCAGCATAGTTTGCTCTCCCAATGGTGTCCGTACAGCAATTGCCTGTTCCGATCGCTCTATCGCTCTTCTCGATGAAAATGGCAATCAGAAAGATCGTTTCTCGTGCAAACCCGTCGACTCAAAAGTAAGTGCGCTTCCGTTGCTCTTCCAGTGTAATGTCTCACTTTAGTACGGCAAAAAGTCGTTCGCCATCCTGTGCATGACCTTCTCGCCTGATTCATCATGCATCGCCATCGGCCAGAGCGACAATGTGCTGTTCATCTACAAAGTCGGAACCACTTGGTGAGTATTCACAGAGTTTAAAGTAACTCGGCTCCGCGCTCACCCAACCCTCTTTGACTCATTCTTTTGGCAGGAATGAGAAGAAAGTGATTGTCAACAAGTTTGTGCAGCCGTCGGCGGTCACTTGCTTGAGTTGGCCGTTTGATGATAAAATACTGGTGGGACAATTGGATGGGAAAGTGAGAATTCGGGAAAAGATTGAAAAAAGTAACAAATTGACTTTCAGGTTCGGATTGGGCTTATAAAGACTAACAAGTGCAGTTCCCTGTACAAAACTGATGAATCAGTGGTCTCTTTGCAAACACAGTGAGTTACCTGGACCAGAACTAGCCGAACCACTGCCCCTTTCCAGCCCAAAACGTACATCTTTCGTGTCTGCTCACCAAGACGGTTCCATCATCTTGTACAACTTCAGTAGCAGAACTCAATCCAAAATCTGCACTCTTCAAGTTCCACCCTACAACTTGGCCTTCACAAACCATGGACTCGTCGTCGCCACTGCAGATCGCCGGGTTCTCTCCTACACTGAGAATGGAGTGGTTCAACAGCAATTCGACTACAACGACCAAGTGGAGAAGGAGTTCTCGGCGATTTCCTGTGATCCAACAGCTCAGAACATAGTTGTCGGAAGTTATGACAGGTACTGGCACCCTCATCGCGCAAAATATCTGTAAGTAGAGATTTTCAGACTCCGCTTGTTTTCCTGGTCGTCACGGAGAGGTGCTTGGGATGAAGGAGCTCCTCTGGAAGTCAAAAACGCCTATATGATCGGAGCACTTGGTTGGAAGATGGATGGAAGTACAATTTACGCCGGAACAGTTTGTGGTGCAGTGTTCTCCGTAGATTGCTGTCTGCGACGTGGAATGCTCAAAAGTCGCTTCGAGACTACTTACGTCGCTCCATCCCATGTTATCTTGAGGGATGTGACCAATGATACACGAACCAATGTGATTTCAAACCGAGGCTTGGCAATTGATGAGTTGAAGATCATGGGCAAGGACCGATTTGTCATTGGATACACCTCATCCACAATTGTGCTTGCTGACACGGAAACTCAACGATTCTCGGAGTTGGAGTGGCAGAGTGGAGGTCACGAGAAGTTCTTCTTCGACTTCAACAACTGTTGTCTCATCATCAATGCCGGAGAGGTTACTGTAGTGGAATATGGTTTGGATGGATCACTCGGATGGGTTAGAACCGAACTGACAAGCCCGCACTTGCTGAGTGTGCAAATAAGTGGACCTGAGGTGGAAGAACATAAGAAAGTGAAGAAGTTGGCGTATTTGGTGGATCCAACAACTATTTCTATCAGTGAGTTTATGTGAAGTACAGTAACCAAACTAAAGGTTCTGTTTTCAGTCAATCTGATAAACAGCCAACAAGAAAGCTTCATCAACCATACCGGACCAATTGATTGGATTGAGCTCAACGAACCTGCTTCGAAACTCCTCTTCCGTGACAAACGCTCGAAAGTCACTCTTGTAGACATCTCCTCTGACCAGAGAACTGTTCTTCTATCGTTTTGCACATATGTGCAATGGGTTCCAATGAGCGATGTCATAGTGGCTCAAAGCGGAGACAACTTGTCGGTTTGGTACAACCCAGATCTTCCGGAACAGGTGACCAATATCAAAATCAAAGGAGAAGTGGAAGCGGTGTTGAGGGATGCGGATAGAACGGAGGTTATTGTTCAGGTGAGAAACGGCTAACGGTACCCGACTAGTCATCATGTTTCAGGAAGCAACTGCAAAAGTCGCCTATGAACTTGACAACACTCAAATTGAATTCGGAGCTGCCTTGGAGAAGCGGGAGTTCGAAAGAGCGGTTGTTTTTCTGGAGGCTAATACTGGAGGCTCGGATGCATACTCTATGTGGACAAGAGTAGCAGATATGGCTTTGGAGCATGGAAACCTGTTTGTCGCTCAGAGATGCTTTGCAGCAATTGGTGATGTCGCAAGGGCCAGAAAGCTACATGTATGTGACTGAGTCGAGTGATTCTGATCGACTACTGGGTTTCAGGACATTCTCGAGATAGCTGATGAAGCCGCAGTTACCATTGGCGGTGATGGAACACACTTCTACAAAGTCCGTGCGATGTTAGCAATTATGGCGAGAAAGTTCAAGGAAGCGGAGAGAATCTTCTTGGAGCAAAACGATGCGGATGCTGCTATTGGAATGTACACAACACTACACAAGTGGGATGAAGCACTGGAGTTGGCAAAGGCAACTAACTATCCGGGATATGAACAGTTGAAGACAAGTTACTTACGAGCTCTTAGTGACACTGGACAGGATTCCAAGGCGGCGGAGTTGAAAGCATCTGATGGTGACACCTTGGCAGCAATACAACTCTTCATGAAAGCCAACAAACCACTCTCTGCACTCAGCGCCGCTACCAATGATAGTGTCCTGGCACAAGATGAAGCGGTTCTCAGGCAAATCGCCGAGTCTCTTGTCAAATCCCAGCTCTACGAAAAAGCTGGAGACGTCTACGAGAAGCTGAGAGATTTCAACAATGCAATTGAGTACTACAAGAAGGGAGATGCTTTCGCAAAAGCCATACAACTGGCAAGACATGCATTCCCTGAGAAAGTGGTTGTGCTGGAATTGGAGTGGGGATTACATTTGGAGTATATCGGACAGTATGATGCGGCTGTTAGTCACTTCGTGGAGGCGAATGACTTGAAGAAAGCGGTAGAAGCAGCGATCCGTGCGAAAGAGTGGCCGAAAGCGTTATCGGTAGTTGACAACCAATTGAATGAAAACCTTCAATTTCTCATTCCAGATTGTCGAGAACATCCAAGACCAGAAGATTCGCACCGAGTATTATGGAGAAATTGCTAATCATTACTCTAGCAAGAGAGAGTTTGATGTAAACACTTCGTGTTTTGATGTTCTTGAACTTTTGATTTCCAGAGAGCTGAACGTCTATTCGTCGAGGCTGGTCTGTTCAATGAAGCCATCTTGATGTATGGAAAGAACAACCTCTGGATTGATGCTTTCCGTCTTTCCGAAGAGTTCCATGGCCGGGAAGCAACGATTACTTCTTATGTGGCTAAAGCGGAAGATCTTGATCAACATGGAAGATTTGCGGAAGCTGAGCAGCTCTACATCACAGTTGGCATGCCCCATAAAGCAATCCAAATGTACGATAGAGTCGGGAGAGATGAAGATGTGTTGAGATTGGTGGAGAAGTATCATGGAGAGCATCTCCAGGTTAATAAAACAAAAAACTAACTGAATTTCTGATCATTGCAACTTTCAGGAGACCAGAAAACGTTTCGCAACTCAATATGAAGAACGTGGTGACTTGAGAGCTGCTGAAGAGGAATTCCTGAAGGCTGGTGACTTCCGCTCTGCAGTGAATATGTACAAGGACAATGAAATGTGGTCCGATGCACATAGAATTGCAAAAACGGAAGGTGGAGATGCTATGGAGAAGCAGGTGAAAGACCTGAGCATTTGAGTTATGAGACGGTTGTTTTCCAGGTGCTATTTATGTGGGCCAAGAGTCTCGGTGGAGATGCTGCTGTCAAGTTGCTTAACAAACATGGCATGCTCATTGAAGGCATCGACTTTGCTTGTGAAACCGGGGCATATGATCTTGCCTTCGACTTGGCGAGAATTGGAGCAAAGGAGAGATTGCCGGTGGTTCATAGCAGGTTGGCGTCGCAGTTGGAAGAGGAAGGAAGGCTGGAAGATGCGTCGAAGCATTACATTGACGGTATTGGATAAAATTTAAAGCAATTGCAAGTTTATGTAACTTTTCAGGTAAAAAGGCTGATCTTGCTGTTGAAATGTACATCCGTGACAATGACTGGGCGGCTGCTGAACGAATCGCTAAGGAACATGCCGCTGACCTTCTTCCCGATGTCTACACTGGCCAAGCTCGTCGTGCAATTGAGGAAGGAGATCATATCAGAGCAGAAACCTTCCTGCTCAGAGCCAACAAGCCGGAGATCATACTCAGATACTTTGTGGAGACTGAAATGTGGCCAGATGCTTTGAGAATCGCTCAGAACTACCTGCCACATCAGGCTGCACTGATTCAAGAGGAATATGAGAAGTCAGAGTTGAGGAATGGAGCAAGAGGAGTGGATTCGTTCATCGCACAAGCTAAAGAATGGGAGCAGCAAGCGGATTGGCGGAAGGCAGTAACTGCACTGCTGAAAGTCAACCGAGAGTCCACTGACAACGACCAGCTGATTAGACAGTGTGCCGAGAAAGCTGCAGACCTAGTGATGAAGTTCTTGATGGGAGAGGAAGAGTATATTGGTGCAGTTCTTGGAGCTCTAGACGACGCGGACTGCAATGAGAAGGCTGCCGAGTTATTGTTGCTGTTTGGACAGACCAGAGCTGCAATCAATGCTCTCTGCCGTGCTAGACAGTGGAGCAAGGCGAAGCAGGTACATAACTTTTATTATTCTCTCGGAATCTGTAATCTCGTTTTCCAGGTTGCGGAAGAATACCTTCCTGAAATGGTCCCTGACATTGAGAAGCTATACAAGGAAAGCTTGAAGACGGAAGGACGGCTTGGAGAATTGATCGATGTGGATGTAGTGACGGCGATTGATATGATGATTGAGAATGATCAATGGGATAAAGCTTTGGAAACCGCAAAGGCACAGAATGTTAGTTGATCTCTGAAGTCACCGTAATCATTGACATTTTCAGTATCGCCCCCTTCTCGACAAGTATGTTGCGCAATACTCTGCAATTTTGGTTCACCGCAATGACATGGACAAAGTAATCGGTGTTCTCGAGAAATTCGGTGCTTCTGGAAACCCAGCCAACTTCTCGATTTACAAGTTGATCACTGAAGAGACTTTGGCAAAACCGAGATTCACCTATGCGGAGATTGCAAGGATTCGGAATGTTCACCTGGATGTTTTCATCACGTTGAAGAAGGAAAACTCTCCACACCTCCAAGAATTCAATCGGGTCCTCTGGGCGCTGCATTTGATGGCTATGAGGACTGCACTGGAGGAATTGGAAAATACCATCCCGGAAATTCCAAAGCTCGTTTTGAAACAATCATTGTCATTGCTACGTTACACTGACATTTTGACTCCTGACAGGATATTCTATGAAGCAGGATCTACTGCTAAAGACACTGGAAAGGAGTATGAATCCCTTGGTTTCCTCCTCCTCAATCACTATCTCGACCTTGTGGACGCTATCGAAGAAGGCAACGGAGACCTTGTCGACTACAGCCCATTTGAAGACAGTGACATTCCCACGGAAGTTTCACTCCCTACACGACAATGGCTTGAGGTACCTGTGTAGCCTGCATCACATGCCAGTTTCCTTTTTTTCAGAGCGCCCAACACGAGGAAATCAAAGAGTGGGTTCTGGCCGCGTCGGTCGACGACGCACACAATAAAGAGCTGATTTATGATAAGCGTCGCGTGTTTGAAGCCTCGCTGGACGACAAACGAGGCGGAACAGCGGAACCGTGTTTGGTCACTGGCTACCCGGTTATAGACAGTCCAATTCACATCGGAACAATGGTGGCCGAGAAGGAGAACTTGAACAAGTACAGTTTCCTTGTCAGAACTCAGTTTTTCATCTATTTCAGATTCCTCGTGGTCATCAAAGCTAACCAAACTGAAAATCTACTCAACGTCCAAAACTTTGTCACCAAATGGGCAGGATCTCCACTGGCAATTGCACTCTAAACTCAGAACTTGAAATGTATTTATGATGTTTTAAAAAAGAACTTGGAATGAATCAAAAAGAAAAATTAAAGTTCAGTTATGTCTCAAGCTCTTGACCAGGTTGTTGAACTTGATGCCTCTCTTCCTTAACGCTTCCAAAAACGTTCTCTGCAGCGCTTGCTCGATTCTCTCGATCACCGAGCAATTCTCCATGTGAACCCTTTCCAGTTGTGGGAGGGCTAGCAAATGGCTGAAATTTGAAGGTTAGGGGTCATAGGGCAAATCAGCACTTACTTGTAGAAGCTTTGCACTTGTTCTTGGGTTGTGAAGAGGAATCCGTTGAAGGAAATCTTTTGAATGTTGGGATGGAATTCGATGAACTTCATGATAAGATGCGGAATATCCGCCGACGACAGACGAACATTGAACTGAAAAGTGCAAACTTCTCAAATGTCACCCCCTTCACGTACTTTGGCCTTGACACACTTTGTCATAAAAACTTCATTATCAAGTATATGCTGTAGGACTTTTGACACTGTCTCGTGTTTGCAGATGATAGTGAGGTTGGTCAGTTTCCGCAGAGTTCCCTGCGGTATCACCTCGTATCGCGATGCACAACCTGGTGTCAAAGACATGTCAAAGATCAGTCTGGAACGTTACGGTACCTCTTTTGGAAACATAGGCTGGTTGCCAGCCGACTAGCTTCAAGTTCTTCAGGGATTCAAAGTAGGAGAGCCCTACAAGAGCCTCTTTGCCCAGCCACAGGTTATTTTCATTTTGGATTATGACAAATTTTTGGAGAGTGGGTAGAGCTTTTCCGAGCTGAAATTCAAAGATTAATCTGCGGGTTGATATCACCGGTTGATGTCACATCTCATAAAGAATGAAAAATGGACCAACTTTAATCATATAGCTCAATTGGAAAAGATAGGGCAGGTCGGTCAACACCAGTTTCCGGAGACTCGGAAGCGAAATTTCCATGAAATTAATCATCTGGAAGAAGGAAATGGGTGGAAATGATAATAACAGTCTCGCATGCGTGATTTATCACCTTTGTGGGATTCGGAATGCTGCTGCTGTTTTTCTTTTTTCTCTTCTCCTCTTGACGCTCGCCAAAGTGCCGGAAATCGAAAGTTTGTGTTTTGCCAAGCACATAGTTTCCGACGTCGTAGTTCTTGCTGGATGTCTGCAGAAATGATGATAGTTTTGCTTCAAATGAAAATGAATTCGATTAGATCTCTAGTTCTTTCTAGTTCTGGTGTTGGTTTCTATGACAGTAAACTTTCACTCTCTTCACTTTCTACTTTCCACTTACCGCTCTGAAACGCGCACAGTCCTTGACATTGCATTCTTCCAAAATCTTGGTCTTCAGCTCGCTTGGTAGCTTATCCATCACTGAAAAACCTATAGTATTAGTATATGTGTGGTCGATGAGTGAAAAGCGAGAAAAAAGATATTGGGGGAGAAAAATGAAGACGAGGAGCCGAAAAGAGCTGGGGAGTTTTATCAGAGACGCAGACACGACAAGATACGGCAGGAAGGAGGGAAATAGCAATTAGATGACATTCTTGGGGAATTTTTCATAGAAAATGTTAGAGAAAACAACCTGAATAGTGGAATTATGACTTTGGTACTTTGGCTACGATGACTCCTATGAACCTACGAGAAAAGGGTCTCGAAATGAATGAAAAGGTTTGTTGACTGTCAGCTGGTTGCGAGAGGAAGGAGGAAGAGATAAGAGAGCAAACAAGTGGAACTCTCATCTTTTGATTTGCGTATTCAGGGTCACTTGTGCTAGTTGATAACCATTGCGTTCAAAAGGAGCGATGAAATGAAAGTAGATTGAATAGAAGTGAAAGGAATGCAAGTATACATACCAAAACCTTGAGAATGTCTTTCAGAAGGTACAGATTTTACAGCGAGATAAGAGAGAATGACTTTTACTCACTCTCAGACGGAGTTTTTCTTGGAAACCGGAAATTCCAGAAAAGACCTGGCCTCGGAAGGCCAGGACCCGAATTTTCAGCAGAACCTGGTATAATTTGAATACAAAAGGAAGTGTAGCCTACCTAATGCGAATGAGACTACGTGCCTATGGAAACCTTGAAAATGACCTTTCAGTATTGTATAGAAAGCATGTAGATTTTCAGTTAAGATAAGAAGGAAACCAGTCAGTTTCACAGTTTCAGTACAGCAAGGTACAAATAGAAATTCACGCCAGCAGTCTTGTTCAATGCCGGAACTATCTGAAACCTGGTTGGAAGAGAAGAAAACCAATATTTCGTCTTCAAACATTATATTTTTCTCGTTTGGATGGAAGAATAGGAGAAGGAGAATGACAGATGTTTTTCACTCCGAGAATTCAGAATTCTTGAGTACCGACACATGCAATTTCAATTTCAATTTCGATTGGAAGGGGTCCTGGCATCAAAGAGATATAAACTACCAACTACACAAACTGCTTGCAATCTGTTTCTGCTTCGGCTTCTGCTTCTGTTTCTGTTTCCCCGTTGTGTTTGTTTCAGTGAAAGGAAGAAGTGAAAGCGGCCTGGGTCACTCTTCCTCACTCACCTTGAAGGCGCGTAACGTGGCAAATCCTATTAGGTTTTCCCCCATTCTTCTGAAAGACAATGTCCATTGGCCGTCCATTCCTTTCTTTCTGCAGAAAACTCATTACAGTAACCAGTAATCACTTAAAATGGGCTGGGCGTACTAGGAAATCGGTTTTTTTGTCATTTCACCCCAAGTGATTGATTGTCCACTGTCTACTCTAATAGTGGACAGCAGAACTTGAAACGTGGTTTTTGAGAGGTGATCTCTTCCTTCCTCTCGATTCATTCTGCACTTTTCTGCGTTTCATCTTCATCCCCGCAATCACTACTTCAGGATGCCGATGATAGTATGCTGGGGCCACCAGGCGGCAAGATCTATCACTTTTCCCTTCCTCCTTGTCTTTCGTTTACCATCAGACGCCTGTGATGGACGGACGCGATGGACGTCAGCTTCTACAAAAAGCCATTCATATCACTCACTCACTAAGAGACAGAGAGACCAGTTCTTTTCTCTGCGCTTCCGAGTCTCTCCCAATTGATCGTTTTTTCGTTTTCCCTCCATGTTTACATTCTGACAGTGTCCATTTTAGGTCCTAGTGAGTCCTATGAGATCTTCTAGATCTAAACGGTCTCCATCGAAGTTTCCCCTAATCCTTCTTTCAGATCTCAAAAGCAATTCCAACGGGGAAGTAAGGTCTTGGCCGTGGGGTCAAAGGCCCATCTTCAGATTTCAATTTTAGTTCCGAACTTCAGTTCTATCCTTTTCATTTCTCTTTTTTTTCCCATCAACCCATCTCCTCATTTAACCAAGACACACAAATACGCACAGTCATTCAACGTAAATTCTCCCCATTATCGGTCAGTTCAGCGACTTCACGAGAGACAAAACCCCATCAAAACTGTTATTCGCCTTCTTATCCGTCGTTTTCAGCCGTTTCCTCTCTTTTCCTCTCCCCCCGGTACAATCTAAATCCGTCAGTCAAAAAAACACAGCGAGAGATTGACTAAGCCATCAGATATCCGTTATCAGCTGATTATCCCCCCTCTATATCAATGACCGCTGCCTTGTCGGAACTCGTTTTTTTCTTGATGTCAGACAGTCAGTCAAAAGTTTTTTTCAAGGGAGGTGATGGACAAAAAGTACATGAACTGCACAAGATGCGAACTTTGCGGAACAGCGGATGTGATTTACGGGTCCAACTTCATGGAGTACTCGATTCTATTCCGGTTACTTACTGCACCACTGGCCACTATGGGAATGGGTCTTCTGTCAGGAGCAATAGTAAAAACGAAAGGAATTCATGTTAACACAAAGATAATTCTGATGGCGTTATGTATATCAGCAATTGTCTGTAATACAGGTGAATCTAAAGATTTAGGGCTTGAAACTAAAAGTTTTTTCTTGAAGGAATAGTAGTGGATTGTCTGTACAAATTCTTCATATCCAACGTTATGCCTGATTATATGCAGTGTGATTTTCAAGTTTTCAGTCCGCAATATGGTTTAGGTAAGAAGGACCCCCAGAAACTCCTGATCCTAAGACTAACTTTTAGTAATCCGTCACATTGAAATAATGGGTGCAATGTGTCTCTCAACATCCTCTCTAACGCTTGCCATCGAACGCACCGTGGCTACAATCTTCTACCGTACCTACTCCTCAAAACCAACACTTGGATCAATTCTCGTCGTTGTCCAGGTATGATCAAATTAATCGCCGTTGATGGTTTTTTGAACATCACGTTCTTCTTCCCATCTCTGATCGTCTCTTTCTAAGAATAGATTGATCGAAATGGATGACAAGGAGATGAACGCGGGAAGAAGGAATTGAACGAGATAGATAAGGATAAGGGATGATGAAATGTAGCGACTTTTTTAGGTTGCGCTATGCTTCATCCCAATCTGGAACCTCCGAATGCCAAAACAAATGTATCCATATTCGCCGCCGGAACTGCATGACTACAAGTTCTACCACTTGGTCTCAATGTGGCAAACCCTTATCAATACCGTATCCATCTTCATCTTCACCATCCTCTGGATCATTAACTTCTATCGAAAGGTACCCCATTCAACCCATCAACCGCACCCATCCCATTATTCAGAAGATCATTGGGAACAGTCATCTTCAAGTCGTTCTGGCCAGGTACAACTTGCATGATAACATGTCAACGACTCGTCTTATGGTAAGCCGGGACGGGGGAACACCTTTAATTTCTGATCTTCCAAAAGGAGAGACACTGTGTAGCCCCACCCCAAAACACGCCATCATTGATAACGGTCTCGCAAGTCTCGCAATCCAATCATAAATAAAAATAATGAAATGCAGGCAAAAAACTAATGGGTCAATGTTCAGGCGCCCGTCATCTTGGCCGTTTGTCTAATGGTGTTCTCCGCGGAATTTGTGAGTCATATTGATATGATCCAAAGAAGAATAACATGTTGTTTTAGATCTTCCTTCTAGCGACTCCAGAATACAACGAGGATACTGTAGTGACCCATCAAGTGCTAGACGAGGTCATTGAGTATGCATTCTTTTCAGAGTTACAGGTAAGGTTTTGAGGAATTTCTCAAAAAAGTTAAAAATTGCAGCTTACAATCATCCCAATAATCTTCATCTCCCTCATCTTCATCATGATCTCCATCTCCAAAAAACTCCGCGACCAATTCCTCCTGGTCTCCAACTTATCCATCTGCTTCCCAGTCAAAATCCATACCGACACTCGATCTTCAAGTGAATCCTCGTCTTCTGATGTCTACACTGGTAGAATCCACTGGAACAGCAAGATGGACGGTCTCTCGATAACTCCACAAATTCATTGACTCGGACCTTGTCCATTTTCCTCCTACAACGCACTTTCTCTGTCCAGCAACTAGTCATTTCGCAATACCATACCAAAAGTAACATTTAGGTGAAACGTTTCCCCGTTGTATGTATGCTCCATAACTTCTTCGTCCAATTGTCTCCGTTTTCCATGTTGATCTCCATGACCTAATAAAGGGTTTTCAAAAGCAAAAAGGTGTTTGTACCAGTTAGTTGATCAAAACTTTATGTTTGCCGAAACTTAGATACCTATATTCCTAGATTAAATCCCGCTGTACTACTTGGAGCCTGGCAAACAGGAAGGTGAAACTAGTAATTAGTATGTGAACTACCCAAGCCAGAGCATATTAGTTTTGAGAACTCCCTTCACTTCAAATCACTACCTCATAAATCCATCCAATTCAATTCTCTTCAATTCAATTCAATTGGCTTCAACTTAGCTCAGATCTAATCGGAATAGAGCACTTTTTCCGGGTTAACCTTTTTCCTGGTACGTCTTGCTTCTTAATCGAATTAGGTCCTTTTTAGCAGCGGGGGCAAAGAGGAAAAGAGCGGAAGAGTACATTTTTAAAGTTCCTGCTGCACGTTCTCTGTTTTCGTGACTTGGCTGGTAAGTTAGTACAGAAATAGTAAATTGTGTTACGAGAGGGGTTGTTTTTCAGCAAAATTCTCGAGGGGAAAGGTAGAGGAGGTCTATTACAGTCGGTTACATCATGAGACTGCCAGTGTGTAGAGCTACAGTAATCCTTTTTCACTGTGATACTCAAAGTTACCTGTTATGCCTTCTGACACTCAACGTGTCACATTCCCTAGAACTTATCTTCTCGTCGCAACATCTCTATTGCACATCCTCAAACAATAGCCATGTCCTCCACCAAAGCACAACTCACCTCTCATTTTAAAATAACTCCTCACTCCAAGGTTTTCAATGAATGAGAATGCAGCAATCAACCCCCACGCTTTTAGCACTTCACAACCCAAAATACCTGGCCAATCTGCGTCATTTTTCTCTTGATTTTGGATTGGTTCCAGTGATTTGTGCTCATTTTTCTTGATTAGAGACTATTGTCAAGTTGGTTCTCTGGGTAAAAGTTCAGGTTAGTGAGTTCCGGGTTGTAAGAGGACATGTTCAGGGGCCCCTGCTAATTCGAACCAAAAGAACGTTTTTTTTCCTGCTAAATTGTTTGCGCATCCCTGTAGGTCACAAGTGTGCAATTGACACATTGTTCAGTATCATCACTATGCCCCCCGTGAACGTGACTTTCCGGAAATCTTCATGACTCTGACCAACGGACCTCTTCAGCGTGTGAATATCTGAACACAACTATCACACACTTATTAGCCGACAAACTACGGGTCGTGCAATCTTTTCTGGGTACGCACACCGCGAGGGCGTTGATACATCATCAATGGGCTCGGATCCAGAATAGATTTGAGCTATCCCGAAATATCTTCTGCTAGAGCCCTGGGAAGAAGTTGCGAGAGGTAAGTCAGAGAGATTGCGTGTGAATTTTTGGGCGGTCCCCGCGTACCTTACGTCCTCCCCCTCGTTTTGCTTCCTCAGATGCTTGAACTTTGTGGCATGGAGCAGAGGCTGATCTGCAGCTTCCAAACAAACCTGTCAGAAGCACACTCCCCCATTGTTCGCCTGTTATGTTCGGTCCCCCCATGTTCCCTCTTCCGAAATTATTCATCCTTTTCCATTTTGTTTTGCTTCTCCTCTTCAAGCCGCCCCATGTTCTTCTGTGTTGTGACCCCCCTTGCTCATCGGTATATTACTTATGTACGGAAGTATTCACTATTTTTTTCTCTTGGTAGCCACGAGTCCTGCGCCTGCGCCGCCGGGTCTGCAAACCCAAACAAGAGCAGATTCTTCCGCTTTTTTCCTTACTGCTTGAAAGTCACGTATGGAAAGAAAGAGGCAGTAGCTGCAGCGCAAAAAAGTTTGTTCTTATTCGGAAGACGCGGCGAAAAAAGGAAAATAGGGGGCACGAATAATTGTCAACACCAGTAAAGTTCTATAATTAAAAATATATTGTGAGCGTGTGTGGAGTGTCGACTGCTACCAAAGTTTCGGTTTTTGTTCAATGTGTCATGGAACAAATATTCCAGTTATTTTGGTTCCCGGTCACTGAAACTAAGAGGCAACCCCCATACTTGAAAGTAGCCACTGGTCCAGGTTCCCAGACACTTCAAAAAGTTCATTGACTGTTAGGGGGAGCTAACTCAACATTAAGTCAGTTTCAAACACAACCTAAAACGGGCAACTACAATGGAGACAGTGATTTTTCATAAGTTTGCAACCGTCATCATGACTAGTCAACCATTTGCTGATTCAACTTCAGATCCAAACTTGCCAAACTGTCCTTTTCCCTCTTATCACGCCTAACAAAATGACAACATAAACCCTAATAAGCTTATTTGCTCCTCTCCAACTCTTATTTCAAGCCAACTCATTGTCTAGGCATGTCTTCAATTAGCACCTTCTAAGAAAGTTGGAGTTGTATACACACAATGCCCCATTCGCTTAGCCCTCTAGCCTTGGGACCAGAATAAGTCCGAGAATGATGCGATGCCACCGGAAACTGAAACTTTTTTTTCCTTCCCGTCTTCTTTCTATTTTTGATCTACGCCAGAAGCGTTTTCTCACTTCTCGTGTTTTATTTTATCTTATTTTATTTTTGCAACGATTTCCCGATTCCCCCATCCAATCATACATCACCGCTTAATGTTTCACCTTTCCAGTTGACTGGCTCAACTTGAACAATGTATAGCATAGTTGGTTACGATGTTTAGTCCTTTGCCAATTAACTGGCAGCATTCTGCGAGAAACGACGTGTTTGTTATGAGATTGTCATCATCAGTGCTGGAGAACATCCTAAATCATCCGTTCGTTAACGAGGAAGCGGGACCAATTGTCTTTGGGGAGGTGTGTGTATGAGTGTGTGTCAAAAGTTTCGTGTTCATCTTGTTCTTCCTAACACTCTTTTCTTTTTCTTGCTTTTTTCATTTTATTCCCACTTTTTCTTGTATTTTGGTCCGGAAAATCCGTTGTTAATTGAGTTCTGGAGTGAGCACTTGGCCCCCAACACAGACGGACCCGTGGGCCACCCACTCATTTAGGAAAACACCATGCAAAAACACACATTTCCCCGGAACACATATCTGTTTTGTCTGTTTTGTTCAATTTTTTCAATTTCGGGTCCTAGAGTTAGCTGTCATTTTTGCCTCTCATTTTTTGTGGTGTCTAGACCCCTGGCTAATCAGGTAGACTTGTTGGATTTCGAAGAATGGAGGGGAATGTCACAAGATCTTATGGCATCCTTCCGGATATGAGAAAAACGAACATTTCGGGGTTCTGCTTGCATAAAGCCATAAGGGTTTTCTCAAAAAAAAAATCAACTACCCAAGTTACTCCTTTCAGATTTTCAAAGAAGCAGGATATCCCCGCATTTCGATCCAACCTTATATTTGATCAGTAAGCATCACAGATAAATATCGAAAACATTCAAGTGGCTCTGTGGGTTTGAGTTTGATCCGCTCGAACAATTTCGAACTCCCCCTCCCTTTTCTCTTTTATTGTTTCTTTCCAAAAGTTTGTTCCTTCCCGTCTGGTTGCTCCGCCGAGAGGTTGATTAATCGGAAAATGTATCTTTCGAGGAACCGCGCAAAAAAGTAAGCTCTCCCTTCTCGGCGCCAAAAAGATGAATGAGCATAAGTTTTTTGGGAGGGAAGTTCTGACGAGAGGCACCGAATCAATCAGTTCTTCCTGCTTTCTCTTTCCTAGTTATTCCGCATTCATCATTTTCATATGTATTCCATCCCCCAGTTTTTTCCTTTCTCACATGAACATCCAGTCTCGTTCCAGCTCCATTCTTGCTCACAAACCAGAATTATCAGAAAGTTCATCAACTGACACCAATTGAACACCAGTTCATCCAGCGGGAATCCTAATGAACCTTACTTCCAGCCAAGACTTCCAGAAGCCTTTGCATGCTATTTTTGCCCAATTCTTCCAAAGAACAGCAACGTTTTTGTTTTGCGTCGTTTCAGTTGTCATTTCTTCCAATACCATTCCTTACAAGTGTTTGTAAGGCTGATTTCTAAAGACTTGAAGAATGTTAGGATTTGGGAATTTCCAAGGCCAAGGCTTCAAAGTTACCGCCTTATCGGCTTTACAAGATTCAAGTTGTAGAGATATCTCAAGATTCGCTTCCCATTACAATTTTACCTTGGAAAAGTGACAATTCAAGACTATCTTTCTTATACTCCAACAGTAAGTACCCCTTCAGAAATCTGACTTTCAAACCTCATCGCACATCTCCTTACGCCCCACCTTCTCTCTGCACTTTGGTACTGGATGGGGCGGGGCTTAACTTCTCCCTTTGGGCATGTCCATCAGACACCCTGCGCCACTCTCACTCTTTGTCAAGTCCTACTTGCTCGCCGGTATTTTGAAGGTTTTTGGTCGGAATTTGCAAGGTTTCCAGTAATAATTCATGATTCAACCACCTGGTTTTGTTAGATTTCACAGTGTTCAGATTCAGAAAATCAAAACACAAGGTCTTATTTTCACTCAAAATCTTGTATTTTTGAACAGCAACACTTCATAGGGAAGTTGGAAGACTTGCATCCGTTCCGGGAAACACCCCATTTGGCCGATAATCTTTCCAGATCGTCAACTATAATTCCAAACCGCTCATCCGCTAACTTATGGCGTTCTTTTTCAATCCGATCCCCTCATCTTCCATGTTCTTTTTATCTCTTGCTGCCTTTCATTGAAAGACGAGACAAGACACAAGAATAACGTCACAGCAGTTCCTTTTTTCTTTCTCCGTCATTCCTTATTTTGAATCGAATCTGAATCATAAGGCTGAGGAAGGCTTCTCCACGGTTTTGCATTCCATTCCATTCCCCCTATCACTTTCTCACCCGACCGGGCGCATCATTGCTGCTGCTCAAGTCCAAAAAGCAAATATATATTAGGACGACGGGAGGGGGCAAAAAGTGAGGAGAAGGCGACGAAAAAAGGAGGAGTCCCCGAGTCCTTTCTTCTCTCTCTTGCTCCCGTCATTTTCTCACAATTCATTCAACTGTTTCGAGTTTTGTCGGGGCGTGCCATCCCTCATGTCTAGGTGTTGGACGAGGTCCAGAAGGCAAACATTGCGAACTCGCAGGTCCCTCTAACCAACCACCAAAAAGTTTCATTTTCTCGCACCCTCACGCGCCTCAAATTAATTCTTCTCTTCCTTCTCGTTTTGCCTTTTGCCTCTACATGTAGCCTCTTGCTCTTTATTCTTGCTCCTCTCCCCAAACCAATCAGTGAGAGTACCTTTTTTGCTGACTTTCTGAACTTTATTCGTTATTCCCAAAGCGCAGGACATCTTGTCCCAACTTGATCTGTCTCTTAAGCCATTTCGATTCCTTCATCTTCTAAATTGACACGAATTTCGTGGAATTGAAAAAGGAGCCCTTAACCCGAAACATTTTGCTAAGCGGAAGTGATGGGAGTTGGATAGGAGAAAAAGGTCAATTTTTGGTTTCCTATTTTCCAATTTCCTGCGGATTCCGTCTATCAGGATCTTTGATCATTTCAATATTTGAGCAGAATGCGATAGTCGGTTTAATGAAAAATGAAGAGGTTCAGTTCCTAACCCAGAGAACTCATGTCTGGAAGTTTTCAGTACACACTTCCTGTTTCTCAAATTTTCATCAAACGCTTGATATGGTGCTAAGACATGAGTTTCCAAGTACCAATATCACCCACTAAAAGTCACGAAATCTCATAGTGACTTGATTAAATTGAAAAGTTACTAGTACTGAAAATGGCTTACAAATCACTTTCTTAATGGGGTCATATCTACTGAAAACCCAATCAAGGGTTACGGTAACCTACATGCCAAACGTTTGGTCTGGATCTTTAGGGATCTTTGCTCTAACTCGAATACTTGAACCTGAAGACCACATCACAGAGCAAAAGAAGTTTTGGCACTAGTTTGTTGTATATATCCACGTACAGACCTCCCACTTCAATCCCAGCACAACGTTTACCACTCGGGGTCTTCTCTCTCTCTAACGTTGTGTTGTTTGCCAACAGGTCGGCACTCATAAAAAAGCTGTTGGAAACAAACTCTCTCCCCCGGCGACCTTCTTCTTCTTCTCCTCCCAGCCTTGTCAGGTTAGCCAGACCATATGATAGGCGACAAGTGCCCTGGCACTTTGACAAGTGACCACTCGCCCTAATGGCTCTTACTTATGCAACCCGCTTCTCGACAATTAGCACCTTTTTTCTTTTTACATACGGCCTTTTCTTCTCCCCCGCTTCTTCTCTCCCTGGGTGACATGATTTTCCACTCTTTTTTTCTTTTCAGGGAATACCTAGATGCTCGTCGAGCTCTTCTCCCACAGTGCGCCACCCGAGGACCCATACCCGTACATCCCAATCTCCAACGGTAAGTTGCTGTCTTGTTTTGTTTTGATTCACATTTCCAAAGCCCTGGGTTCTGACCAGAACAAAAGAATGTAAAGAGAGATGGGAAAAAGGGGGGAAAGAAGAGAGGAAAAGCTCAAGAAGTTATGCGCATACCTAAAGTGTGCCGCATATTCAATCACCGTCTTCTTTTTGCCTTCTGCGTCTCAGTTTCCACCACCCACCCGATTTTCATAGCAGAGGAACTATAGACCATAGGAAGTGCCCGAACAGGTCTCACATTTCCGACATATCCCCGGGATGAAAAGAAGGGGGGAAAGAGGCTAGGGAAAGGACAGGGAGTATCTTGTTTGTTCTTGTTTGTCCGAACCGAATCGAGATTGAACTCGAGCTCAAAACCTAAAAAAATCGTATGAAAATTTGAGTTCTAACTGTTTTGAAACTGGTTTGAAACTGGCCTGAAACTAAAACCACCAGAAACACTACAAACATCATCTGCCAGAAAAAACATACATTTCACTTTCACACGGTATCAATATCACCTGAAACATCGGGAGTCAAACTGAAAAGTGGGCGGAGCTTTCATGCGAAACGTTTTTTCCACTCCGGCATCTCCCCCTGCCTCCTCTCTTTTTCTCCCCCTCCCGGCCAATTCGTCCCCGTTTTTCCATCCTTCTCTTCCTATGCACCTTGACGAGAAAAACGGAATCCGAACGGATTAAAACTCCCTCCCAAAACGAACACGAACGACTTTTTGAGCGTCACCCTCACGAAAATCGGGCTTCCCATCCCCCGGCGTTCCTCAAAATAACTCTTCAACATCTAGAATCCTTCGCCACTACGGCGCTCGCGCCGCAATTCTCCACAACCAGCGTATGGTCGATTCGGATCCATCTGATTCCGCCGATGGGCATCTACCACTTCAATGGAATCGCCTTACTCCTACTGCCTATTCTCTGCCTTGTCGGCCTCATCGGCAACTTCATGGTGTGTGTGGCCATTGCGACAGATCGGAGATTACATAATGTCACCAACTACTTCCTGTTCTCGCTGGCTCTTGCTGATCTCTTGGTGTGCTGTATAGTCATGCCGTTAAGCATCGTTGTGGAAGTTCGACACGGTGAGTAACTGTTTTTTTCCCGGATTTTCGGATTGAGTTAAAAATCCACATCCCACGAGATTAGAGCTAGCTTTGCCCTTCCTTGTTTGAGTAATACTAGCAAACAAGTTGTTTTTGACTGTAACAACAAGAAAAACACGTTTTTGTGTTTGCTCTGAAAATGAAATACATAGAAAAATATATAAAAGTAGGAACAAGCCTCAAAAATCCTCCGTGAGAATTGAGAATTTGGAGAATGTTGCCATAGGCTCTAAATAATTCAAAATGGGGAAATAAGGAAGTGAAAAAGTGATAAGAGACCAATCCATCATGTTCCAGGAGTGTGGACTTGGAGTGTGTCCATGTGTCTTCTGTACGTCTACTCGGACGTCTTCCTCTGCTCGGCCAGCATCGTGCACATGTCCGTAATCTCGCTGGACCGCTACCTCGGCATATCGCAGCCACTTCGCACCCGCAACAAATCGAAAACACTGATATTTGTCAAAATTGCCATCGTGTGGGTTGTCACTCTGCTTGTCTCCTGTCCGATCGCTGTGCTCGCCATGCACGACACGTCCAACATTCTGCAACTGAACCAGTGCATGATCTTCAGCCGATACTACATTGTATACGGCTCAACCATGACGTTCCTGATCCCGTTGTGCATCATGGCTGTGACTTATGTCAAGACCACTACTCTTCTGAAGAAGCAAGCTTCCCTGCTGAGCCAGAAGGCTGATGACAGACTTAATGGAAATGGACTGAGAAGGACCATGCCGCATAGAAAGTTGGGGTACGTTCGCACCAACTCTGCAACTGTCAATGCCACCTATGCCAACGGAAAGGCCATCGGAATCCATGGACGTACCATGTCCAACATCTCGAACATTGAGAACGGAGACATGGATCGCCTCGGCACCAACCGCCCATCAATCAACAACAACGGCCACAAGCAGCTGCAGAAAGCATCGACAATCAACCGATGGCGATCGCGCACTTCCAACTATCTCACCAACATCGCCAACAAAGTCGGCCGTCGCAGCTCTCTTCAGGTGGGGTCTTCTTGCCTTTCTTCCCCCTCCGTTTTCTTATTTCTCAACCACCTCACACTTCTCAAATTTCGTCATAACACACACATACACTTTTCACAACTTTTGTGACGTCGCCGCCCCTAGAGGTGAGGAGCAGAGAGCGGCCGTTTGAATTGCCTTTAGTTTACAACATGTTTCGCTACATTTTTTGAGGATGCGAGGAAAAACACTGGGGCAAGCCGGCGAGGGACTGCGGGAAGAGCAGTGGGGGAGCAGAAAAACTTGCAGAGATCAAATAAACTCTTAGGGCCCTAGCCCCTAGGAATTATATGTATAAACAAATTGCAGGCTGCCACACAAGATCTTGCAAATGAACACAAAGCAACCAGGGTGCTGGCCGTCGTTTTCAGCTGCTTCTTCATCTGCTGGACTCCATTCTTCGCCGTCAACTTTGTCATTGGATTCTGCGGATCCGGATGTGAAATCCCACCATGGCTGGGATCCCTGTTCCTTTGGCTTGGCTACATCTCCAGCACAATCAACCCGATCATCTATACCGTGTTCAACAAGAGATTCCGTCAGGCATTCGTCAGAATCTTGCGTTGCCAGTGCTTCCATCCACTTCGTGACTCCTCTCATCAAATGTACTCCAGGAACTACACCACAACCATTGTACCGGATACCTACACTTGGTAAGTCAACCGATTTCTTTCAAAATGACGGCAAAATGACTTGACTTCTGAATCCGGAAAGCGCGCAGGCAGCTTTTCAAAAAACAATCGGCCGTTTTGATGACTTTTGACAATTTCCGGTCGACTTGCACAATGAGTTCCCATAAATAATTCAAAGGGTTGAGCCAAAACCTAGTAGGAAGTTGTTCTGTTTTTCGTTTCGATTTTTGAGCTTGAAGAAGCGGCAGAAAAGAGGCAATTGAATGATCCGCTAATTGGTCTATTAGGAGGTTGGAGAACATGCTTTTCTTCTTGTTAACATCAGAATTCAGAAATCTTTTCTTTTCTTTTCTTTTCTCATTGTGTCAGAACTGAAACTGATCACTCGCAAATGGAATTCCAAAATTGAAATACATTCTAGGAGAGTTGATAAGATGATAAGAAAAGATATACAGAGATAGATATTCATGACACCTATCATATTTCGTTGCTCTTTCGTCTCAAGCAGATCTATGTCAGATCTATGTCAAACACTGATGATAAAAGATGAGATCTTGATCTTTTCAGCTCGAGATCAAATCATGAGCGCACTACTTCGGTGGTTGTGAGAGATGAAACTCGATCTGCAAGAAGTTATGAACGACAGGAGCATGCCAACCGCGCGAGATCCGAGCTCTCCGAGGAGCCCCTGGGACGGACCAATAACAAATTGACGCTGGAGAAGAAGAAGGTACCCCTGACCTAATTGACAACACTATATGGTTTTCTGAATTCAGATCTCTCTCCCATCCTTCCCACGTGTAAACAGTTCTGCTCGTGAATCCCGTGCTACTACCGAGGAGACCACTACAGATGAGGAGAACCGCCCTTTACTGCCAAAAGCTACCTCAACTCTTCCTGCCACATTGATCAACCCCATTCGCAAGTCGCTCACCACCTTCATCAATATGCCGTCGGACCCTGTGGATGCTCCAATTGCTCCACCAACAGTTATCAACAGCCATAGCCATAGCATCCTCTCCACCTCCCTTCTGAACCCCTCCACCCCAACCACTGGTGCCATGCAACCAATGAGATCCTACTCTTGTGTGGACTGCAAGAAGGCTGATAAGATGATGGTATCGGATGTGACTGATAACATGACCACCTCCACTGCCAGCTCTGCTTCCACCTCGAATGGAGCTCCTAGAAGACATCTAACCCTTTTCAATCACTTTGATAGTGCTATCAAAGAAACTTTCCTGTAAATCTCACATTTACCTAGCTATTTTGAATTTGTCAACCTCCTACTTAAACATCCTTCAATTTCTACTTCCAACCCTGAAAATTCATTCCAAAATCTTCAAATTCAGTTCAATCCCCCATCCAACTGTCCTAATTAACTTCACAAAGAAATCTCGTAATCCTACGTGTATCTCTTTCCCCTCCCCAACCCCACGTCTCTCTTGCACCAATACTTTCTTTGTCACAGCCATTTTTCCAAGTTTAATAAAGTTATAACTAGAGTTATCAAAGAAACGGTATCTGATTTGATCTTTCACTCCGTCTAGCACACTAGGCCGAGAAACATGAGAGATGTGTAGGTGTATCAGGTTGCACAAATATCTTCCTATGTTGGCACCTTTTTCTCCTAGCCTAGCCGCGAGAAAGAAACAAGGGTCTCGACGGCAAAACGAACGGGAAATTCGATTTCGTCACCCTCACCCGTCATCCGAAAAAGTTTATAGGTCGATCCTTAAACCTAAACTCAACAAGGTTTGACAGCAATTTGCGACGCAACATTATTCAGTATTCGCCGACGGAAGCACGTGGTTTTTGTTGTATGCTGCTGTTAACTTTTTTCTTCTTCTTTTTTTTGCGGAAAAAAAGAAATCCGAAAAGATTTGCATTCCGAATCGGGGTGGGCAAATGTACATGTACTCTATACTCGGGAACTAACTAACTTTGGAGGAAATTAGCAAGAATTAGGGAACAATTAGCGCCGCAAAGACTGAGAGGTCATGCCAATAAAATGGAACTCAAAAGAACACTTCGCATGACGGAATCGCCGGTTTTGTCATTTATCTGTCTTCAGTTCCTTCCAGAACTCTGAAACTTCTATTGACTGGTTCTAAGTCGGAAGTTAAGAAATCTGTCCTTCTCTGTTTCCCTTCTAGTCACGTGGCTGGAGGAACTCATCAAGTAAATGAAGAGTAAACAGTGAAAAGGCAACACATGCTTTAGCGTGTTTGCGGCGAGTTCGTGTGGACTATGAGTTTCACAGATGGAAGAGGTTCCGGGCAACAAGGGATTTGGGGACTCGCTATACATTGCTATCTTCAAGTTCCCAGAGCTCTCTCAAGAGTGGACCACAAGTGGTCAGTGTGTACATACGGTCCGTACCGTCCTGTCAGCCACACCTTATTCTTGGCAGCGGCTAGTTTTGGTTAGTGCCAACTGGCAAATTGATAATGCCAACAAAACTAAAGTTTCAGTGTTTTCATTAGATTCGTAGCTGGTTATTCACTTTTTGATTCTTCTGTACCTTTTTTGTGAAACTTGAAACGTTTTTGTCGATCTTTTTTCATTGCTGGTCTGGCTGACCATCAAAATGTCGCTTTTTTTCCTCGTGCCGTGTCCTTTCATTCCGGAGAAGCGGAATCGGTCAGGAACAGGCAAAAGAAGGTGAGAGGACATAAATTGGACATTGCGGGGTGCGGAATGGAAAACAAGGAGAGGTGTCCCATTACCGCGTGCGCCGGTCGCCCGAAGGCTGCTCCTATGTTTGTCCGCACACCGCAACTTGTCTTAGCACAGCATCAAAAAAGTCCACACACAGGCACACAGTACGACATGTCAGGTTGGGGGATACGGAGGTCTAATCGCGAGAACGAGAGTTTTGGGAGGGAGAGCCTCTCAATTAGCCACGTCCTTTTGTGTTGATCTTGTGTTTACCGAGCAACTACCTTTTTGGCTTTTCAACGTTTTGAGAGACAAGTTGCACGGCTGAGGTGAAGCTAGATTTTGCTTTAACCGATTTTTCTGCCCATACTATGGTTTTCAGAAAACTTATTTATAGATTCTGTTCTGTTCGAATCCAAGTAGCAACTACCACATTCTGAATGTCACAAGTCGTTTCCTAACCACAAAGGTCTCCAAAATTCACCCAAACCGCTAGGCAAATGCCATCACTTAACTCACCGTTTTTTTGTTCTCACTTCCAGATTTTCATTTTTCCCATTTCAAACGTTGCAAATCCGTACTTACCTATTTCTAGCCTTTTACAACCTCCCTACCATTCTCAACTTGATCATTTTTTCCATGCTTTACCCCTTGTTTTCCCCTCTTCATTTCCAGTTCTTCATCTTCTACTTCTCGCCCGCACCACTCGACATCTCCCCTCTTCGATAATTTGAGTAGCGTCAAACCTTCAGGAAACTGTTTCACACGCAATTAATTATAGGTCCGCAACCTCTTCGTCTTCCTCTATTCGCTTTCATTCCCGAAATTGCATATAGCGGCCTTCATTTGGGGCGGGGGTTGGATGGTGGTATTGCGGTGCGGTTCAAGTGCTTTTGGGGGGTCTCATGTGTGTTTCAAGTACAGGGCTTATAGTCCAAGCTTTTAATATAACTTTATTATTCGTTTTAGCGTTTTAGTGTCCCTTGAATCACATGTAGTCAATGTATAATAGCGAAAAGCGCCTTGCAATATGTTGGAATTGAAGAAAAAGAAGTGTCCAGGTGGGCTTGTGAAATCGGTGCGCCAAATCCGAATCCTATGTACATAGAGAGGATGAATGAGTTTTTTTGGTGGACCTCCGATGTATATCGCATGAATCATTTTCAATCGTTTTCCTCCTCCCCCCATCCGATTATGGTAGTCGTCGGCGCAAGAAAAAGGGGGCGGCGCATACTTCGACGCCTTCTTTAGCTGTCGTCTTTCGTTGGCAATAACACAAGATGCGCAAGTGACAGCCCAGTTAGGGTCCTTGTTTCTTTCAAGTTTTTCTCTCATGTTTGCCCTGGAAGAAGTCTGATCGGGCTCGTTTTCAAGTTTTCAATCTTTACCTTTCTGTCCCATTATTTCATAAGAGTCTGGGATTTCCGACATCTTTCACCGACAAAAAGCCGTGAAGTACCACGTGAAAAACGGGGGAAATCTGGATAGTACGTCCCTGAGGCTAACTACAACAATAGTCACTCATCCGCCCGCCTATGCCCAAGAGTCTTGGCGGGCGGCTTGTGCTCCGCGAGCATTCTGTCCACTCAGCCCCCCTTTCCGCGTATGTTCTTTTCGTTTCGGCGCGCAACGGAATCGAACCAGCGTTTTTCCATCATCGCCCAAAGCTCCGAACATTAGCAAATCCAGATCTTGTCTCGTTTCGTCATACTTCAAATTCCTCCTCCTCCTCCTCCTTACACTGCACTTTTTCTCGTTTCTTTCTTTTTCACCTTTTTTTCTATTCCTGAACTTCTACTTCCCCAAAACCATTTCCCAATTTCCAGATGAAACCGCACTTGGGCCTGGCAGTCCTCTTCCTCCTAGCCGCCACGTCACAGACATGCCTGCTGAAGAATGGCATGAGTTCCGTCTATCTGTCCGCTTTCGAGGATTTGAAGCCAGGTATGATCATAAATGTCAACTTTTACTTCCACTTTCCGATTTCCCCAAAACCAATACGAATCTGAATCCAAATCCAAATCCCGACGATAATTGAGGCTGACTGTGTTTTTTCTCAACCGACCCACCGTTATGTAACTTTCCACCATTTCCTCGGAAACTTTCTCTTCTTTTCTTTTCTTTCCTCCAATTTCGCTCATTTCCCCCCAAGTTTCTGCTCGACCGCATTCATCATCCAAATTATCTTCGGGCTTCCTTTCATTTTAGTCCGTTTACCCGGGGACCAGCTGATCATTAGTCACTGACTAGACACCCTCGACGCGCGGATATAGGCATACAATGGTAGAGGAAGGGGGGACCTGCTAACAAGATTTAGTTGAGCCAATTTGATCAACACAGAACGTGTCTGAATGATTTCTGTGGAAGGGAAGGACTAGGGAAATTGGGATATTAGCACCAATTTGACGATGTTGATGAGTGTTGCCAAATCGTCCAAGATTTGTTCAAGATAAATAAAAAGTTGTTTTAGGCAATGTGATCGGCACGCTGCCATTCGAGGCGGCATCTTCAAAGGAGACCGATGTCGAGCTTCGTGTTGTCAAGGGAAATGATCTAGTCGATGTAAAGCCAGGAAGTCACGATTTGATCTTGAAGAAAGGGCTGGACAGAGATGAGGTATACATTTATGTAATAACATCCCCCATTCAAAGTTCACTTTGATCAATGTTTGCCGAAGCCTTATCACAGTATGTTCGCCCCATTCCTCCTCTCAATCGGGGCGGTCGTGATCATGAAATCTGAGCATTCTATAGTTGAGCATTGCGATGCGCAGGCACTCGTTCTTGTTGACAGACCATTCTAAGTGGTTAGCGTGTAAAACAAAAGAGCACTCGCCTATTTGGGAGGAAGATGGAAAACTTTGAGGGAAAGAGATGGAAGTAGTTGTTCCCTTTTTTGGGGGTCACTTGAAATCATGAATTCAATTGAGACACAACGGCCATGGCCCCCCACTACAAGTTTTATGACGCGTGCTAGCTTCTAATTTCAGGGAGTCGGCAAGTTCGAAGCGGTCGTTGAGTGTCGATCCTCTAATCTGGATGCCGATTTCAGTCAGGTGATTGGAAGTGACAGATGAGGCGTTCACACTAATCTGATAACAATTGCAGTTGAACATTTCTGTTTTTGTGACCGTCAAAGACATTAACGACAATGCGCCAGTGTTCGATTCGGCAGAGTACTTTGTCGACATCAAAGAGGAATTACCAACTGGTAATGGGTCAGAAGCACTTTACGAATTAGCAGTTTTTTGTTCCAGGAACAATTGTCTTCACTGACTTTGAAGCCACTGATAATGACCAGCCGGGACCTAACAGTTTCGTACAGTACTCCATCGTCGCGGGACCACATGCTCACTTTTTGGAGATTCCTGACCCTTTCAAGCCGGTGATTGTTATCAAAGACAGGATCAATTACGAGGAGATCAAAAAGTTCTCGGTTGAAATTGAAGCTAGAGATCAAGGAGAGCCAAGTCTAGCTTCCAAGGTGCCACTTCACGTGACAGTTGTGGATGTAAACGATTTGCTGCCAAGATTCAAACATTCACATTACACTGCGAAAACCCAAAAAGTACAGAAACTTATAAGTACTAATACCAATATATGATTTCGTTTTAGAATGGCTTATTGGTTTTTGAACCGGAGGCGATCACAGCACAAGACGGCGATCGTCTCAACGCTTCGCTGGTCTTTTCTCTGTCCGGAGGTATGTTGTTCAGAAGCGAGAATGTTGAAGACACACCGGGGGCGCATATCATTTCATACCTCATGTTGCGCGCCAAAGGCAATGACAGAGAGGGTGGAAAAAGTGAATCGAAAAACATTTGACGACGGTCTTTGGCGTGGTAGGGAAGAGGGGAATAGATGATTTGGAGGGGGAGATAGAGATTGGAATTGAGTTTGAAACATTGGATGTAGAATTGTGGGAAAGCTGGAAGAAGCTAGGATTAGATACTGTAGTTGGGATCCTCTCAATGTGCCCTGAAACTAGTAGATTCAAGCTGCAAACCAACATTCAAATATTCCAGAACTTTCGGAACACTTCGCCATTGACAACGACGGAAGTATCCGGTCGATTACCCCCAATCCACCCCAACGAGCCACTTTCTTTGTGACGGTATGTATGTCATCACATTCCTTCTTCCTTTGGTTCATTGAACAACTTCAAGACGTACACACACACTTTAAATATGCACCGTTCAACCCATTCAATTGGGGAGTGAACAAGTGAACAACGAGAAAAAATGGGAATTGAATTCGAATAAAATCGAATGAAATAGAAATAGTATAAAATACAAATCGTTGGCCTTGGGGTCCATCGGTCCTAATGGCGCCAGAGGTAAAGTGGCGGCAAAAGTGCACGCCGGTCTAATTGGAACCGTTGCAAATGACGACAAGGGGTCTAATCAAAACACCTTGACGATTTGGGTTTTAGGCAGCAGAAAGGGATGATCCGGAGAGGAATAGCACTGCGATTTTGTCAATTCGACTTCAGCCATCCCTTGCGTTCCAGCACAACACATACTCGACAATGGTACTTGCCGAATTATTGCGAAATACATGGCGAACCTTTCAGATCTCTCCATCCACTCCGATTGGCTCTACAGTAGTCACTGTCAAGGCAAACTCTGAAAATGTAGGCCCCTCTAGGTTTTTAGGCTTTATACTCTTGTTTCAGAACGCCTCTCTAACCTACTCCCTTCTCGCAGACACCAACACTGTCTCTATTGATGAAGTCTCCGGAAATGTGGTCTTGAGAAAGAAACTTGACAAACCTGAAACTTTGAATGTCACAGCTAGCGATGGAGAGAATGTATGCAACAGTCTTATGGTTTTTACATTAAACTTGAGGTTCAGGTTGTGTCAACTACTCTTCACTTGATGTCGGCTAACTCTGAGGAATCTTGTCGGACCCCAATTAAGTTTGAGAAATTTGAGTACAAGATGACGATTGGAAAGTTGAATGTGTTGGGAGTGATCAATGCTACATCGAAGTCAGGCAATAAAGTCAACTATATCTTGATGAATATGAACAAGTAAGCTGAAAACTGAATTTCAATTCAAAACTATGTGATTTTAGTGAATTCGAAGTTGACACCAATGGTGTAGTGAAAATCCTTCCGAAAGCACACCTCCAATGCAAAATCTGTGAGCTGATTGTAGTAGCAAAGGATGGAACACAAATGGCTATTACAAAAGTGATTTTTCCTCCCTGTACTTTGTTTTTTAACCTGTTCCTGTTTTTCAGGTCAATGTCGACAATCCAGCATTCGTTCTCCATTCCGCTACAGCTTTCACACTCTTGATTCTCATCATTTTGTGTCTGGTGTTTGCAATGCTTGCCATTTTGGTGTGCCGCAGATTCTGTGAGAAATGGAAGAGAGGAAACCGGAGGTCCAGCATTTGTTGGCTCAATGGCACAACTGACACCGGCATTTCGATAACCACAACGACGCCAACGACTACCACGAGGTATTCAGGAAATAAAGTTATCTGCCCGAGTCCGTATAATCAATGGTAGTTCAATCGCGGTCGAGATTACAGTAAGAACCGAGAGTGATTCGCTTATTCCTTGGTTCAAACGCTTGCAAACTGAGTTGCTCTAATAAACTTCCAGATGTTGCTTCAGGTACGTGGTAAACTCTGACAAAGACCGATGCTACGAATCCAAGTCTCCGGGCCCGAAACGATCGCAAGGAGCTCATCTTGTACCCGTCACAGTTACTTCTCATGATGGATCTACTCCAACTGTTTATTTCTAACCACTTATATTTATTGCTTCCCCTACCTTGAAATTCTCAACGCCCTACGTCCACAGGTCCAACTTTTTTTTCTTCACTTTTTCAATTTGTTTCCATTCACATTTCGCAATATGTCATTGTAAATAATAACCCTTCGCTCGCTCTTTCACAATCCGTATCGGTGACTTCCTCCTTCCCCCAATCATTTTCTCGATAACTTCTAATTGCTCATTTTCATTCCACTTATCCACTTTTCTTTCAATTTCTTCTCACTTTGCAGTTTCATTAAACTACAGGGTAGATCTCAGTGCTAAATAAACTTATATTCACGCAGCCAACTCAATTTATGCAGAATATCTATATATCTATATATCTAGCTGAACATCTATCTTCCTACGGCTGATGCATGACTCTAAAGGGAATGCACTCTGCTCCGGGGGAAAGAAGAGAAAAAGGGAGAATAAATCGAATTTCGTTTCATTTCTGTCGGCCATAATCTTGTATACATGTTTTATGTGTGCCCAGACGTTTGCTTGCCCCCTTTTACCCTTTTCTCGTTCAATGCCGCGGCTTCTCATTCCGAATGCGTCTCTTTTTTTTCATCTCCTTCCGGAGTGCTCTTGTGCTCTTGGCATTGGCTGATTTAGTCAAGTCCTGAGAAAGAGAGCATTTTTTGCTGAATGCGCCGGAAATTTGGGGGATTCGTTCATTTCCGCTGAGGGACAGCAAAAAATAAGGAACTCTGCTGTGATACGTGAGTTCAAAGCCTTTTTGCAAGCCAGCCGGAAGTCGTAAGGTAAGGCTCAATTTCCATTTTTATGAAAAAAGCAATTTTTCTCTCAATTCCAATTTCGATTTCCCAAATTCCAATTTCCCAACCCGATTATTCACATTTTGGCATTTCCTCAATCCCAGATGATCCTTTCGCCATTTCCATAGCTCCGCCCATTTTGTATTTCAGTCATCGGCTCTCTAAAGTGTTTGCGAGACGAAAAACGATACACATTGCACTTTCCCTTATAAATTTTGGTTATAAACATTCCCCCATCAAAAATAGGTCTCGGTTTTAGGTTCTGTCCTTATGTCCACTTCTAACCCAATTTCCCTAGTGCGATATTTCAAGAACCAGAACGTAACATCTGCCATGTCGGCGCCATGAAAGAGCCGTAACGAGTGTTCTCACTTTGAGTTATGTTGGCGCAAGAGTTTTCAATTAGCCGGTCTGTTGGGATAAAGAACATCTGCCGAGTCGGCGCCTTGAAAGGAGTTTGACGCAGATGTTAGCGTACTTTCAAGTTTTCTGCAGCCAGTTCAGTCGGGCTGTCAGTTTTGGCCAACGGGCACATAAAATTGAAGTTTGCAACAAAACTTTGCAACGCCGTGACCTTAGAAATCACGCTCAAACCGCCAGCCTGCTGTCAGTTTTGCAAAAAGTTATACTTTCCCTCAAACTTTTTAGTTTTTCAATACTACCCTGTCAGAAACTAAAGGAGGGTTAATAATAGAGGTTTGTAGCACTTCAAGGTGGTAGTTTTGACTTCACCATCTTGAATCCCAACCTTATATTAACCCCTAACCCAGTTTCGAACAGACGTTCCCATTCATCCAGTGAGAATCTAGTCTCGGATGAGAATCTCATTCAATTTCCTGTCAGGCCAGTATAAGATGGACTGGCATCATTTTTCTTGCTCCAACCTTTACCATGGCCCATGAAAAATGCTCTTAAGAGTCGATGTCCATTTTCCTTGAAAAGTAGGTGGCACAGTCGCCCCCCAAGCCCGTACACCGTTCCTAGTATTTTTACATGCTTGAAAACTTCAGAACACACTAAACAAAACCCAAAGAACAAGATTTTCTAACTCTTGTGTTTTGAAAAAATTTATTTTTTAAGATATGCCAAAATTTTTCAAAAAATCATAACTTGGCTCAAACTCAACTTTTTGATTCGGTCTTTTTTCCATTCGAAAGAAGAGTGTTTTCTGCACATTTTTTGTGTTGACAACAAAAAGCGTTCATTATTTCGAAAAGTTGGAAAATGCGTTTGAAAAGTTAGGTTAAATTTTTCGGTCATTTGGTCAACTAATACCTCTTTTCAAACTG
>LR539866.1:89835-191349 GCA_900536315.3 Caenorhabditis becei | reverse complement strand
TTTTTGAGATTTTTGAATATAAGAAACCATAACGCCGTTTTTGTGACTTCTCTGTATTTTTCCTATACATACATATGTTTTGCGCAAAAAATAAGCACAGTTTGGAAAGAGGTATTAGTTGACCAAATGACCGAAAAATTTAACCTAACTTTTCAAACGCATTTTCCAACTCTTCGAAATAATGATCGCTTTTTGTTGTCAACACAAAAAATGTGCAGAAAACACTCTTCTTTCGAATGAAAAAAAGACCAAATCAAAAAGTTGAGTTTGAGCCAAGTTATGATTTTTTGAAAAATTTTGGCATATCTTAAAAAATAAATTTTTTCAAAACACAAGAGCTAGAAAATCTTGTTCATTGGGTTTTGTTTAGTGTGTTCTAAAGTTTTCAAGCATGTAAAAATACTAGGAACGGTGTACGGGCTTTGGGGGCGACTGTGCCACTCCCACTCGAAAAATTTGAAAGCGCATGGACAACGACTCTTAACCTTTTGCAAAGACCATAAATTTATATTCATTCCAAAGCCTTTTGCACAGAAAGCATCGTCGTCCTCCTCGGGAAAAAGCAAAAGCTATAAAGCCTTTTCCCGGAAATTTTTATTACACCAATCACATTCAGCGTCCTTCGTCCACCCTGTCAATTATACGCACCCTACCATAACCTCTTGAACCAGCTTGCGACCTCTTTCCGGTCGAAGCTTTTCTTGCAGCTGCTGGTTCATTCGTTTTGTTCGTTTTCTGGCTTGATGACCAGAACATCTGCCCCGACGTGTTCTGTTCGCTTTTCTTTCTGTTTCAATTCGAAAATTCCACTCATTCCACCGATGAGACATTAGGCAATCACAAATAGGTACAAAATGGCAAAGAAAATAGAACATAGAAAATAGTTAAGAAACTAAGGATTCAACTGAAAAAGATCATCTAACTGACTAAAAACTTAAAAATGAGAGGGGATTGTGCTACAGGTAAAGACTAATAGGAAAAAGTACATACAATTGCAATAAGAGGAATGGGCTTTGGAATTCAGCGAATTATGCTTTGGAAAGGGGGAACGGGAATAAACATAGGAAATTATTAGGAGAATTGATTATCCGTATGAATTGACTTATTATTATTAGTACTTTTAAACATGTTGTATTGGATTGGAACTGTAGGTACTGGATCAAATGAGGAGCCGGACGATGATCTGGAAGATGGAAAATGGCTAGGTTAACCTATAGGCTAAAGGGAGGAAGGAAGAGACTAATTAGGTGTCATCGAAGGGATTTGGCACTGCACAGGTATGTTATGCGATATAATCTCTTTGCATGAGCCTTGCGGATATAATTTAGGCAGATTTTCTGAATAGCGGCTGTCGGCATAAAAGGTATAGGAATGTGGGCTCTATCAGTGCAAAAATTTTGACGGATTAGGACTGGATTGAGACTAGCGAATGAAATGTGCTGCCTTAGATACATTTGCGCGTTTTGGCACGTAGTAGGCTTTTAGTTACCATGTAACTAGGACCTATTGATGATTTGCGAGAAATGTAGTTTTTTGTATTCTTTTACATTTTTCTACCGTCGAAAAAAGCGGAAAAATGTAAAAAATGCAATAAAGCGACATTTCTTGCAAATCGTCGATAGATTCATAAGATTTCTTGTCGTTTGTACTTCTCCTTTTTTTCCAACTGTATGTCTTGCATGCTAGTCAAGTTCCCACTAACCTTCTATGAATCGAGTTTGGCATCATCATAGACCCCGAAGACGTCCTTGCGTGCTCTGACAGCCTGAAACCATCAATTCACTCCCATCTCGCATCTTCAATCACCCATACCCTCCAGTCACGCCCAATCTGCCTTTCTTCTTCCTTTCCTGAATCTTCTGCCTTATTTCCTCCATTCGAGTCAGCGCCTCGTCGCCGCTATCTGGAAAAAAGGATGCAAATTGTGGGCGGAGCCAGAAGAAAAGGAAAAGGGTCCCCTCCATGCTCTCTTCACATGTCAAAGAGACGCCGCCTCTTCTTGCGCCCATACTCACTTTTATCCACTATGGCCGCATACTTGTCGCGCTCCATTTTGAGCTCGTTTATGATCAAGTCCTGCAAGAAAACATAATGGTAATGAAAATGGGTGGAGGCTAATGGATGAAACGGAATCCCCGTTGTATAGTCATTCCCAAGACCTCATTTCGCCATTACCCAATTCGCACCCTGCCCACTCACCCTATCCAACTTCTCATCGTTGAGCTTCTTGATTTTCTCCTCAAAGCTGTCCGTAATCGTTGCCAGCGTCGACTTGCGTCGTTCAGTCTCGTCACTCAAAGTCCTGAAAAAAGAAGCCGTCTTTTTTTTTTGCTTGCCTCTTTTTCGCCGCCCGCCGCCCTCCGCCACCCCGTCTCCATTTCTCCCTTCCCCCACAAACGAACTTTCTCAAATCGTTCACCATCCTCTCCAATTGCTGGATTTTCTCGTCTTTTGACTGAATGCTTTTTCGCATACGCATTAGGTCTTCAGTACTGCCCGGGGTCGTCGTTCTCTGGAATGTGGGAAAATGAGAAATCTAGCTGCGGAATCTTTTTATAAACATATTCCCTATCAAATTTCCTGTCTATTTGAAAAAGTGCAACTATTTCTAGTCAACATTTCGCACCTTACCTTTAGACTTCCCGTAAGCGATGTATCCTTATTCAACTGCATCCTAAACTGTGTCTTCTCCATCTCCCACTGCGCCCTTTCCGATTCCATCATCTGCTCCTTCCTCTGCTGATCCTCCCAAACTTCATTCAACTGCTTCCGCAACTCATCCGCATGTACAGCTACCGCAGACAACTCCTCGCACTTCTAAAAACAACGAAAAAGCTCTAAGAATGTGTTCTGGTCCGCTTACTTTCTCCCTCTTGGACAATCGCTCTTGCGAGTTAGCAAGTGCTTTCTCAAGCATCGCAATATGATTTCTTTGCTCTTCCAACGTCTGATTCTGCGCTTCAATCTCCATCTTTTGTCGTTCTTTGCACGCAAATAGCTCTTGTCCTGAAACCGAATCTCCTTTTTATTCGTTTTTTCCTTATTCCAATCTCACTTTGCTGAATCTCATTTAACATCAGATTCGCGACCATCGTCGGCTCAGTGCTTGCTTTTTCCAACCGCAACTGCAACTCCTCCTTCTCAATGGTAAGTCTGAAAAGGGGCAACGATTTGTTTATGGAAAATGTTTGTGTCTCGAGCAGTTCTAACCAGGATTATCCAAGAACGTCATGAAGTATACTAATTCAAATCAAATCAGCTAAAAACATCTCTAAATCCCATTTTTCTAAAAGAAACGAGCTCACTTCTTGACAGACTTTTCCAGTTGAATGATCACATTCAGCTCGAAGGTCTCTTGTTTCTTTCGTTCGTTTGCCAGATACTCGTACTCTTTTTCTAGCCTCGCGTATGAGAATTCTATCTGAAACAGGCCAAAATTGTTGATTTTTTATGAAATTTCTTGTAGAAACCTGTTGTAATTTCGAAAGACTTCTTTTGAAAGCTTCCATCTCCTTCTTCAAATGCACGTTCTCTTCTCGTAAAATTTGAATGAGCTTCTGGTTGCTAGACACACCCTGAACAGAAACGTTTTTGTCCTTAGTCCCCATTTCACTCTTTCTTACCCTACTAGTCTGGTTGGATGGTATTTCAAGCGCCTGGTCACCTGATGCAGAAGCTCGTCGTTGATACGCTGACATGCTCATCGTGTGCTCACTTGCAGGGACTCTAAAGTTCATTATGTTAATCTGAGCAGGAAAAGAGAGATTTTTTGCGCTCTAGTTGGCTTAAAAATGTGCATGTATGTATGCATGTTGAAGATAGAGTGAAGAATCTCTAAAAATGTTGCAACATGTTGCATTTCGTAACATTTCTCTTTCACTTTACACAATTTGATCAATTTGATCAACTTTTTATAAAGACCATTGCACTTTTAGCAACTAATAGCATTGCGAGCTGGAAATTCATTTGCTTCCTAGTGCATGAATTATGATTCATCAAGTCTTAAAGTGCAAGCTCATCCCCTCATTTCCTTTAATATCAAAAGTGCACAACTGACTCGGACGAGCGTGATCCACTGGCAATGAGACATGGCTGTGAATGACTAATCGGTGACGCTGAAAAACACAATGTCCTTCTTCTCTTCTCACAGAGATCTTTTCTCACGTCCAGAACTGCCATGAATATCCTTCCGACTGTTTGCTCGCTGCATGTTCATTTCCATCTGATACTTCTCCAGCATTTTCTGCAGCTTCCGCTCATCTTCCTCCTTGCTTTTTGTCTGCGCTTGATGATTCATCACTAAAAGGAAGTTTTTTCAGGATCCCTGGTTCGACATCGCTCACCACTCGCTTTCAGACTTGGATTTAACTGAGCCTCCTTTAGAAGTGAGTCCAAGATCTTTGTTTCACCTTGATACATAGGGGTTGGTGGGACGGCATGAACTCGTCGCTGGTCCGAACCCGTACTGTCCGACGACCTCGGATCAATCACGTCCCGATTCATCTACCCTGAAATTTCACGGTTATCTATGTAATTGTAAATGTAAAGCTTGTAAGATTGATTGAACATGAGAAAATTGAAGTTTCTGGAACCTAATAACAAATGACGACCTCCGATGCGACCCTAATAGAAAGTTTCAAATTAATTACTCTGTCAAGTGGAATGGAACGGGAAGTGTTTAGTCACTTTGATTATCAGATAATCTGCGTTGCGGAAGAAATACGGAAGGCTTACACTTTGTTGTGAATCATATGTTAACGGCCTCGGCGCCCGAGGGACGAAACAAAACAAAACAATACAGACCAAAAGAAAACAAAGCGAATCGAATCACAACAAAACGTAGAGAGGAGAAGCCACGTTACTGTTTTGTTGTGTATGTGTGTAATCAGTAATCAGTCTGGAAGAGTAAGACCGGGTTGTTGGGCGTTGGAAATCGATTGATCAGCGATAGGAAGGCAAACGTAGTGCGGTTCGGCGGCCTCACCCGCCGGCATCTCCTCTCGTGACGCACTATCTCGTACGACCCATCTGTCCAATTGCTACACGCATCGGATCTTGTTCCGCGCGTGGCTTTGGACCACTTTTGACTGCACACACGGTATGCTCAGTCTTCTTTGTTTTCTTTGCAAAGGTACCTCCTCCGGTGCACTTTTTCCACATGTTTTCTGTTCTTTTTGGGTCAGCAGTGCTATCAATATCACTAAAAAGTCATTTCATTTCTTTCTATCTCTCTTTTTTCTTCCTTCCATCATTTTTTCTCTTATTGCTTCGTTTCAAACAAGACAGTACAAAACCGATACTTTAAAAAACGTTATCAAGGTCAAGTTTGATAAACTAAAAAAGATCGTCGCATTTGTCAAAAACAAAACGTTGACATGACATCATTTGAAGTTCGGTAGCCACTACTACCATATACCGTGTCATGAAGATGACCGTTATCAGGCCAGCGCATCTTCTTTTTGTTTCTTTTGCAGTTTCAAGCCCCTGTCCGTCCTTGTGTTCTCGTTCTCTTTACACCCGGCCGATCTGTCTTTTTCGTATCAGATATCATCTTTTTTTTCTTTTTCTTTATCGGTTCTTTCTTCGACGATCTAATTTTAAACTGGGCGGTTTTTGGAATTTTTAAAATGATCAGAAAAGTCATCCAGGTAACGATTACTGTAGAATTTTTTTGTAAGTCGCGCTTCCGCCCATTCATCCGGCCCGTCCCACATATCGAAAATATATTGGTATTGGAACTAGCACATCTAGTGCCGGAGAGAGAGAGAGAATGTGCCTAGAGGGTGATTAGAGAAAAAGAGATGGTGAGTGGTGTGAGCGGTTCTCAATGAGTGTGTGTCCCGTGAGCGCGGTTTGTGTACACTCTGGCGCTCTCCGGCTCCGGCGCACTCTCTTCGCCGGTTTCTCGACTTCCTCCGCTTCACCCGTGATCTTGCGCGCGCGCACCGGTCACATTGATTCGGGCGTTTGGTGAGTGAGTAGAAGTAGGCGACGAAGGAGGAGAGCGGGATGTTACGGCAGACGCGCAGACGTGGTCTGATGAGTGGAGAGGCAGCCGGCGGACACCGTCCCCTCCCTATCCTTCACTGCGTGCGCTCACGCCGGAGGAGAGAGACGAAGCAAGGGGTCGTTTCGGCCTCCCATTCTATCTCTGCTTCCTCTACGTCTCTGGCCGCCGTGCAATTCTATGAGACTGCTGACTGGCCTCCCCACATACACACACACACGCGCGTTGTGTCGGTCGCCTTCTCGCCCTCGATCGGGTAGCCAGCAGCCGTCTTCTTCTTCGCTTCTAACTAGTCTTCTCACCCAAACTTCTCCTCTTCATCCCTCGTCTCCGTGCTTTTCCTCTTTTCCGTTTTCCTTTTCCATCTCTCGTTTCGTCAATCCTGGGGGCGCCTACCTTTACAACCTCGTTTTCTTTTCCAACAACGCTGTACACACTTATCTTTCGAAAAGACTCCCTAAACGTCTTCATTCCACCGTTTTTTGATGATTGGACTGTTTTTGAACTAGATTCGAATCATGATCGTATCAAACTTTGTATCAAATCTATCAATGTCAAAGTGACAGTTGTCAGACATTCACCCATTCGCCGCTAGTTGAGTTGTTTCACTATCAGGGGTCTCTGTCTCACCACAAAACAACCCACTCTACTTTTTTTTTCCCACTTGCGCCCGCTGGTAGTATCTATCTCAAGTCGTACGTCTTAAGTTCATCGCAAATTGCTTTTTTGATATAATGGCGTGACAGAAGCCTGGCTGCATCGCATTGCATCTTTCCGTATAAAATGTACTTCTCAAATAATCTTATCAATTCATTTAACACCGGTCGTTCAGCAACCCCCGTTATAATCAATATCATTCTTTTAGACACACTCAAACTCTGATCGCGACAACGCGATCAACGAAACCATGGAGAGTCTCGAAAGAAGCTTGAATAACATCTCAATAGACGACGGACCATGGCGTCCGCATGACCAGCCGCCAGTCTGGGGCAACAACGGTGTACAGCAGCAGCAACAGCAGCAGCGCGTCTGGGCACCGCCACCAGTTCAATTCCAGAACCGATCGCCATGGCAACAGGAAAATGATATTGGTAAGTAGTACGAGCTGTGAGCTCAAAGCCTTAGGGTATATCTGAACGAATGTTTTTGTTTTTGCAGAACAAAATGTCAATGAAGCCCTCGGGCTGAGCGGAACGCAGTCCAGCCAAAACCAATGGGCGCCGATTCCAAACTCGGAGTACGATAAGCAGATCTGGGCAGATCCGCTCAATGATGTTCCCTACCCACCACCGCCACATGCACGTAAGTGAAAAAGTAACAAATTTTTCAAGAACCAATTGTTTTCAGCATACGGTGCATTGAACGGAATTGGAGGACCACCATCCGACTGGTCCGTGGGATCTCAGCAATCGCAGCACCCTGTTTGGAGCAACAGCGGAATGGGAAAGGAGACGGACGACTTCTGGAAGCAACAGCAGCCACCACAGCAGCAACAGCACTACCCGCCAATGCCACTTCTCCAGGGAGCCTGGGCGCCGCGAGGCATGAACCACGGACCGCCAGGACAAGGACAACGCGGCGGACCGATGATGCAGCAGCAGGACTACCAAGGTGGTTGGGGAGGACCCAATAACATGGGAGGCAACAAGCAAATGAACCGACCTTGGGGAGACAACAACCGGGGAATGTCCGGCATGTCGTCACGTAATGGACGCCCGAACCAGAATCAAGGACGGTATCCAGGAAACATGGGAGTCGACGTTTCGGTGCCGCCGCCAATGGACATGCACATGGGAGGAATGGGTGGCATGAGAAATATGGGACCACCGAATGGAGGACATCAACCATGGAAGAATAATAACGGCGGTGGCGGTGGAAACGGAGGACATCGCAACTACAACAACCGAAGTGTGATGAGCCATGCTGGAAGCCAAAGCAGCGCTGCTGGAAGCATGTGGAACAGCCAAGGAGGAGGCAACGGAGGCAACATGCAGTACATGAGCGAGCAGTCGTACACCAACTCGTCGTTCACAATTGGAGCAGCTTCGGATGACCTGACGTTGTCGGTTTGGCATGATCCAAATGGAGAGCTGAAGAAATGGCAGCGGGATACCGGAGTGTCGTTCTGGGGAGATCCGGAGAAGCAGAGTAAGCAAATAATCATTTTTCTGGTTCCTAATGAGATGTTTCTTTCAGATGAGCGTTCGATCAACTTGTGGCTTGTCGCCGAAGGAGCTGATGAGGATTTGGAGTCTGCTTTGAACCGGTGCCCGGTTCCACAGAAAAAGACGGAGGACAACCAGCGCTTCCCATTCCCAATCCCACCAAAGAGACCGATCGTCGTCACCGGATGGGGAGAGCTGCCGGAGAACGATCCGAACAACCCGTCCAAGACGGACTCGACCATCTTCGATGAGAACAACCGATGGAACGATCTGTCAACGGAGCAGAACCCATGGTACCTACCGAACCAGCACAGCACCACGTTCTCCTCGGACAACACCACCGGATCATGGGTGCAAGGAGGAACCATTCCACTCAACGAGCCTGGAAACAACCCACATGTCGCTGTCGCCGAGATGCTCAAGAACGCCGTGGAGAAGGGATACTTGGACCAGAGTGTCACAATGTTGGCCAACTTGCCGCCACTGGTCCTGCAGCATGTCAACTCGCTGCTCGTCAAGATTCCGGCTCTGGAGAGTGTGGAGAACGAGTTGAAGCAGATTGTGGAGAGCTCGCGTCCGGATGAGACCACCGAGATCGACCCGCAGAATCCGCAAAAGTACATGAACGACAGCCAAAAGGTAAATAGTGATTACTGGTGGAACACCTCGAACAATTTTCATCATTTTTCAGCTGGAACACAACCGTCTCATCATCGAGGTGACAACCGCCAAGATCGAGGTCCAGGAGTACTCCAAGAAGATCAACCGTGCTCTGCTGGAAGCTGGAATCTTGCAGCCGCAAGAGCAACGTGCGCCCGCAACCTCGGAGGACTACCATTACTCCTTCCTCGAGTAGAACACCAACCCAATTTCTCTTTTTCTCTCCCACACACTTAGCCTTCGTGACCTTATTCGCAAAATGACATATTCCAGTCACATAGTTACTCTCTTTCTTTTTTTCCCTTTTTTGCCCAACACCTACCTACCCAAATATCTTTTGTAAACGTGGTCTTATCAAAGTTCTCTCCTATCTTGTCTCCCTTCCTTTACTGCTGATCAGACGGGGAAATTTGCTCGTATTTCTCTTCACCAAACTCTCGGCCTCCCCCAATTCCAGTGTCAGCTGCCATTGGGACGGCGGTGTTTGGTCCCACAGGGATTCCAGGTTTTGTCTGCCAGTTCTCTTCCTTCTCTCTCTCATAATAGGGGTCTTTGTTCCAACAACTTCCAACCACGCGTAAATCCAAACAATCTTTACTTTCCCATACAAGTGAACCTCATTTCAACACTTTCCCAGCAATTTACTCCGAAAAACCCATGCTTCTTTGTATCTTCACTTTTCTTCTGTAACAGCCCTAGTTAGTCCGAGGACTTTTGTCCATCTAATCATTCTATTCTATTCCCCTTCCAGTTTGCCAAGTCCAATTACTCCAATTACATTTGTGCTCACTCCCAAAGTGCATTTGTCCTTTTTTTTGAAATCATGCTTACATTAGTTCCAGCTCCCAATATCCTACCATTTTTCGTAACTCCAAGAAATCGTCGATTGTAATGCCCCTTTAAAAAGTGTCTCTCTTTCTCCCATCCCATTTCCAATGCGTCATTTGTAATACTCCTGGGTCTTCTCTACGTCATTCTAAAAAAGTTTCATTGTGCTAATTTCTCATCTCTTGAAACAGTTCCCGCAACCAGCAAATTGTGATGAAATTACTCTGAAAACTCGTCAGAAAAAACAAAAAACATAACATGCACGGAAGTATGCCCATTGCTTTCCACACCTTCTCATAGTCTGAAACCAGGTTTGAATAGTACGGCCCGAATCCCCCCTGATCCATTCATTCATCCCACATCCCATCAAAAACCGGACGTTGTCTTCTTCTGCTTCTCCCCTCAATTCACAACTTAGCTTTTTCTTAATTCTGTGCAGTACACTATCGGGACACCCTCTCTTGATGCTTTTCCAGTAAAACCGTTCCTTCTCCCAAATCTCTCTGTCTCCATTTAAATCTCGCTTCGCACCAGTCCAATTACCAGTCTAATCAAAACACACACTTTGTATTGTTCATCTCCAGAAAACCACTTTACATGTAAAACCATCCCCCCATCGCCTGTCATCCGTTCTTCTTGGTCAAAGTTGGTATAATAAAAATGTTGTGAAAAAACTTCCCCTTTCGGCGAGACAAGACGAGCATTTCTATAGCACTCTTGTATTTGCTCCGGACTGTTCAAACACAAAGTGAGAGTATGTTAATTATGGAATAAGAAGCGGGAAGGCGGCCGACAAGACAAAAGAAATGCAAAAAGTGACACGGCACTTCCGTTTTTTCGCGGCTGCTTGAAAAATTGAAAATGAAAAACTCCCGAAACCTTGATAAGAAGTTGATGATGTTGATTAGCTTGCAGTTGGGAATTTAGACACTGAAACTTTGGACCCAGGTCACGTGAACTATCCGTGACACAAGAAAAGACACATGTTACATATCTCACGAGTTTGAGTGGTCCGGCTCCTCAGTCCAAACCATCAATCCAAGTCGATCAAGTTTGTTCTGTCTTTTGCCTTTTCCTGGAAGAACATTAGAACAAGAGGGATTGAATTTCACACTTTTTTCAACTCCGACCCTTGAAGTTTTTAGGGTTGTTTTTCAGCCGGCCATGTGCGAGGATTGAAAGATCAAGGTTGGTTGAGGATCATTTGAAAATCTAAAGAATTTGAATATATGTGCGCTTGCGGAGGAATGAGACAAGAAGTTATGCATCAGAGATTATGTTGAGTGGAATGGCCGGAATCAGGTAATTGTGAGATTGGACATTTGAGTTGGACAAAACGGTACTAAACATGCTGGAAAGTAATAATATAATAAAGAATTCAAAATTTTAAAAATTGTCAAAATTGTCAGAACTCAACTTAAACTTTCAAAGTTTATAACTGGACCCTATCAGTTCTACCAAATTCCGATACTGAAAGTAAAATAAGTTATCCAAAAAAGTTTCACTTGCCTACAAAATACGTTACATTGCTCTGAGACGAAACGACAAAATATTGTGCCGATTGAACTGAACAATTTTTGACTGTATTGATGAGTTGACAAACAGCGGTCGTGTTAGACCAAACTCAAGTGCTTGTATGTGTTTTGACCAGAGCTATGCCTTCAACAAAAAGTGTTTGAACAAATTGATCTGCCTCCCTCGCTCCAAAAAGGCTTCTTCCGTTCTTCTGCAAGAATTCGATGGCAACAATACATCGAGGGGAGGTTTGTTCTGGATCATTCATTTCAGAGCCCCCCGAGAACTATGCCTGTGTTTTTCTGTTGTCAGTCCGCAGTCGGGCGCCGAAAATGCAAAGTTTGCCATGAGCGCGGCGGGCGGCGAGCCGGGGAGGACCGCACACACTACTCTTGCGGGGGCATAGATTTCAGCGATGAAAAAGCGGAAAAGAGGAGAGGACAAACGTGTCCGCCGGACCCAGTTGTCTATATGTGTTGACCCTGCACATTTTCCACCGGCTATTTGTTTTCGTCTCCAAAAACACACTGGCATCTCCTCGCTGCGGCTCGCTATTTCACAGTGCGGCCGATTCGACTGTCCGGGTCGGCACCTGTGTTGCAACACGAAAAATGCAAATAGAATTGAAGAGGAGGAATGCGCGAAAAACGGTCGCTTTTGGCAGATCTGCTGACCGTTGCCCCACCCGAAGCACATTTTGTTTTGCCCAGCCCATTTCGACGAGCATATAAAAGGCACGGCGGGTCCACCAAAACTCCATCACATCGTAGCAGCTGCAGCAACAACTTTCTCCACTTTTCCTCTCCTTGCACTTTTACATTATGAACTTTGCTCTCACAACCGCCGCTCTTCTTTTCGCCGCCTTGATTGGCTCGGCTTCGTGTCAACTTCAATATGACGATCTCTCTGTCCTCGGAGAAGTCGTTGAAGGTTCTGGGGTAGAGGTGGCTTCAACCACAGAAGCTGTCACAACCACCACCACTGAGCAAAAGAAAGAGGAAGCTACTACCACTACAGTAACCACTACTGAAGCGGAGACTACCACTGAAGCTACCACTACTCAAGCTCCAACCACTGTTGCTGAGACCACTGTAGAGTCTACAACTACTGAAGCTGCTACCACCACCGAAGCTACCACTACTACTGAGGAGCCAACCACAACCACTGAAACAACTACCCAGGGTCTGAAAAATGATTTAGTGAACTTACAATCATTTGTATGATTTCAGAAGTTGAAACCACCACGGCCGAAGTGTTGATCCCAGACACCACCCCAACCGAAGAGGTCGACGAGGAGAGCTTCCTTGGCTTCAAGAAGCCCGACCTCGCCACCATCTACAGAAGACTCTTCCCCTTCCAGCACCACCCAGGACAGAAGCAAGGACAGTACAGACAGGGACAGTTCGGACAACAAGGAGGATTCTAGATGCGACTGATCTCTAGTCTTTTATCACCCTCTCATTCCTCCCTCATTCCTATATGGATTGTGTCGTATTCTGTATCAGATACTATCAGAGTTCTATTGGCTAACCGCTACTTAATTTATTTGATTTCTATTTCCTTATTCCCTTTATGCTTACCCACCCAGCAATTGTTCGTGACCTATGTGACTCCAGAGGTGTCGGATCTCGATGGAAAAATGAAGTTTGTGTTCTGAGTGCAATGTACATTCTTACATCCATTCAATAGCACTTTACGCATAAAAAGCTTCCTGGACTAGGCGAAATGCAAACAAAAGCAGCATGGTCTCGGAAAGGTCTCGCCAGGTCAAAAACAACTCGGCTTCCGTGATTTCTGTCGGTTCTTCTTTCGCCGCCGCAAACAGAACAGTCTCCAGTACATAAACAGCGCGCTTTTCTGAACGGCAGCAACAAGACAGCCGAAAGAAGATAGATTAGGGATAAGGATGTGTGTCTGTGTGGTTGTAGAACTAAAAAAAACTCTCCTCTTTTCTGTGAGAACTTGTTTGAACCCTTCTCCCTTCGTCTGTTTCATTTTTCGAGTGTAAAAACTTGTAAACTCGTAACAAATGTGTCCGTTTTTCTAACTTTCTCTTTGTTACCCACTTGGACGAACGGTGTACCTGGTGTGACTTCTGCCATTTCGGCTAACCCCTCTGGGCCCCATAAACCCGAATTGCATGTGTCGGTCGGCAGCAAGAATGGGAAGAGAAGAGATTTTTGGCTTTTGCCTTTTGCCAAGAGATGAAACAAGAGACAAGGGTGAAATCGAAAGGCGGTGTACTGTAGAGGCTAGAAGCGGCTGGCTACGGTGTCTGTGGGCCTGCATTTTAAAGTTGGCTGCCTGATCGGACTACAATGATCAAAAATTGAAGGTTGAGCTTGCTACAGTAGCATACAAGTTCTGAAAGAGTCTACGAAATTTTTGGTTTACTCCCAGTGTTTGCCACTTGGCATCTCCGATTTCAGATTTCAGCCTTGCGTTTCGTCCTTCCTCCAATGTTCTGTGAACTGTTGAAAAACGATGTCGATTGGTTTCAAAAGCAGCTTAATGTATAAGAAGAAGACGTTGGAGAGAGAAGGAGATAAATGCGGGTTCAGGTTTGGATGAGAGGAGGGGGAAGAAGCAGTCCAGATCAGTCCAAATCGGCTGTGGGGGCTTGTAGGAGATGAAGACGAAGACGGCGAAGAAGACGAGGACGATGATGATGATGATGATGATCGGTTGGCTGTCGCAGGCTTCTTCTTCTTCTTCTTCTCCATCTTCCTCCTTTAGCCCTCCTGCTGTTCTGTTCCCGCGTCTCCGACGTCTCCGTTGTCGTCGGCGGCGGTGCCCTGCGCGCGCAGGCCGTCGGACTAGGGGGGACGACAAGCGACGCGCGCATTTTCCAAAGTGTCTCATATACTTATCCGTCCGTCTTCTGGCGCCACGCCACACTATATCTTATGTATATTCCACCTATTTTCCATCCTTCCCGTCACACACATCGATCCGCTCGCGCTCTCCAGCAGCGCCCTACTTTCTTCCGTCCGGCTGTACCGTACCATATCTCTTCCTCTTCCCTTTTCCTTTTTTTTCGGCTTCTCCGTTCCTTTTTCCCCTCCTTTTGACGTCGATGTCTGAGAGAAAGTGACGAAAGGAGTCCCAGACCTGGTTTGGTGTGACATCGACATCTCGAACACAAAATGAGTCCTTTTGTAGCCTAGCTTCAACAGAGAAAAAGCTTCGGCAGAAAATGAGGGGTCGAGTGATGACTGACTACAAAGGGCGGTTTCGGGAGAGGCAGACAAAGGCAAATCAGAGTGATGCATATATCACTTTTGTTCTTGTTTGTTGTTCCGCCCGTCGCTGTGTCCCCTCGAATGATTCAAGCATTGTCCTCCTGCACTTTGTAACCCGCTTCCAGCCCCAATTTCGACGAACCACTCCACCTCTTCGAACTATGACATCACTTATAGGGAGAAGGTTGGGCATGTCCCATACCGTCCGTCCTTCTCATTCGCCATCGTCTGGCAGGCTTTTCGTGAAGACGGAATAATTTTGGTGCGTATGTATTTGCCTTGATCTCTTGACATCTCCAAGGTCGACCACTTCCGAAGAAGGTTGAAAATGGAAAACTTCAAATATTTCACATTCGTCCATTCGTTTCTATTTGGTTTTTGTTTGATTTTATTTTATTCCTTCCCCCAACACCTTGCAACTTTCACCCTTCATTTCAGTTCATCTTACTCGATTTCTTTTCCCTTTTCACGGGGGGTTTCATTCATTCACTCATTCACCCCCTGTCAGCCAGCCAGGCTTCAAGTTTACACCATTTTTCGCCGTGCCTTTTGACTCCTCCCTGTTACCCGAACAGTTCCGCGCCGAAACCAACCAATTCCGCCATTTTGCAGCTAGTGGCGTTGACTGACTCCATTTAGCCCGATCTCACTTTTTTGTCTCCATACCACCGCCGGCTTTTCCATTTCCGCGCTACGCATCCAGTTGACCTGCATCATTGAAGCAATCACATAAATGTGCCGTTTTGAGTAGACAATGAGTCGATTTAACTTGATGAATGTACGGATAGCTAACTACGTTTTTCCACCATACAATTCATTGGTCAACTAGTAAAAGCTCACAGTCATTTTCAGTTCCCATACCATTCCACACTTGCATTCACTTTCAAACACACACAACACAACACACTTCCTCTTCCCCCTTCCTTCTTCTATTTTCGCTTTCAGATATTGTCTTTCCATATATCTAGTTCATCTTTTCTTCTCTATTGTCGCCCTCCTCAAGTCAATCCCCCCCGACCGTCTCAAAATCTTACGCATCGCAAAACGAAAATTGCCGAAAATTCAAAACGCAACATTTCGTTGTAATTGTTGGGGTTGTTGCCAACAAACAGAACATAGTCCAACCGGGATCAAAGAAGATAGAATGGTAGATGTGATTTGCACGTTTTGGTCAGTGGCGCTAGTTAGTAAGCCCCACCTCTTTTAATCTGCAAAACACTTGATGCCTGCCATACTAACAAGTCAGCATTGTTCCTACCTCCCAGTCATTTCGCTTTCTCACTCCTTTTTTGAATGAGACGGGGGGAGAAGAAAACGAGAAGCGACGGGCTGGTTCTTTTACGATTTTTGTTTTGTGATCACCTTTTCGCCTCAATTAGTCGTCGTTTCCATTTCCAATTCAATTCCAATTCCAATTCCCAAAATTCGCATTTTTTCACTTTCAGATCTGAATGATTTGGGTGTTACTTGTGTTTCTCGGGTTGAGCAATGTCACACAACAGCAGAGCCTTGCAAGTAAGTCAATCGTATGAATTCATGAGAAACTGGGAACTTTCAGACAGTTTGTTTGCCGAGGAAGGAACCTCCCCAGGATTTGTGACGCGGATAAACAAAAAGGCACTGACAATTGTGTCTGACCAGCTCAAAGACCGAGTTATCAAGTTCATGAACTCTGACGGCTTGGAATTCAACATTTCTGCTCCATTGACCAACCAGGTAGAGATTGACCCTAATCCCATGGAAATCCAGCAAATTGAGATTTAGGTCCGGTTCACATTACGCTCGTCGCGGATAATCTCCTTCGATGAACTTTTCTTCGATTCCTCCATGTCAATTGTTCCACAAAAAGGAATCTCATGGACGGTATTGCTAATACCTTGACTCATAGTACACGGAGTTTTTAGGGGACGAACATCAATGTGACACTGTTGGCAAGCTTCAGTTTGTTGACAACACAAGGCGAAATCACAGGAAATGTTCCGTTGTCGTTTGACAAGTGAGTGATAGTAGCTGTGCGGGGCAGAAGCCTTGTGTAATAGTTTAAGAGTGGGAGAAATCGAAAGTGATAACGTAACAACTTCTCACGAAAAAGGAGAGGGAAGATTTGACTTGTTACATTCACCTTGATATGATCTGATCTGATGAACAGGAACAGAAAAGTGAACGAGATCTTTCTTCAGAACCAACGTTGAACTTCTCCTGTGGACTGGAGTCAATGGAGATGGACACTTGAAGACTGACCTGATCACTTGCAAGGTGGCTGCTAACAACTTGCAGCTGCAATTCAGCCAGGCCGACTCAGCCCTGCTAGCCAACTACATCCCACACATGCAGAACTTCATTAGACAGACTGTCGAGCAGGTAGCTCACCAAACAGTGCCAGATTCATCTTGACCGGTTTTAAGGTTGTGTGCCCATCCTTCCACGCCGAGCTCGTTCCAGTGCTCTCCAACAGAATCATGAACACCCCACTCAGCGCTTCCCTCTTCGAGCAGTACTTCATCAACTATGCTCTTTTAGGTAAGCCCTATCACCGCAGAGTTCTGCAAAAGAAATGCAAAAAGCGATGCCTGCTGCTGGAATCGAACCAGCGTCGCCACGGCCACAACGTGGAGTACTAACCACTATACTAAGCAGGCCGAAAGCAAGAGAGACACAACGCGTTTATCTACTCGCTACGCGTGCGTGTTTGCGTGTGAGGAGTGAATGCCGGGGTGTGTTAGGGAAAGACGGCAAGACAACCTATGCGTCTCTGCCTTCTCACATGATTTCTTCCAGGCCCCGTTGAGTTCACCAGCCAAGCCATCACCCTCAAACACCGAGGAAACTCGTTCGGAATTTTGAGACAAGGTATGTTTTCCTTTTTTATTATTTCATGTGCTGACATTGTTGTCTTCACTAACCATTCCACCCAAAACTGATGGCATATCTAGGTTCAGGAAGAACTCGCCTCAATGACTTCCGTCTCCCGTACCGCAGCCCTCCACTTCAAGTCCCAACCGCCGATTCCGGACATATGATTGACTTCTACCTGTCCAACTACACTTTGAGCTCTCTGCTTTTCTGGATGGATCAGTACAGGAAGTTTGACTATGAAATCAGTCGGCAAGCCACCAATAACTCTGCGTTGGTTGGATATTTGAAGACTGATTGTGGAGTTGGAGATATCTGCGCTGGAACGCTGTTCCCAGGTGAGAAACTTTAAATTTGACTTCAGAAATAACACTTTCTTACATTCCAGCTCTCGGAACCCGATTCCCTGGCGGAGAAGTCGTGATCAAGTCACACACAGTGTCGTATCCACGAGTGGTACTCAAGAAGAACAACATGACGGTTTACATCGACAGCAGAGTGGACGCATTTGTACAGGTATGATGGCCGGCATAATGTCCCCCCATATCAGTGATGTTTCAGCAACAAGACCGCAGTCGCCGCTTCCTCACCGCTTCGATGAACGCTGAAGTGAAACTGGATAAGGCTTCATTCAAAGATTTCATTCTTCACGGAGAACTGAGAATTGACAAATTCAAAATCTCGGATGTAAGAAGACAATTGAATTTGATTCTGGAAGTGGAAAATTTGGTTTCAGGTGGCTTCACTAGTTGACGGAATCGATGAGGGATCCCTGGAGTTCCTGGTCAATGCTCTGACGGAACTGATTCTCAACGAGGACATGGCAAAGAAGTTGAAGAGTGGAATCCAACTCCCAATTATGTTCGATTACACTCAACAAGTCGGACAAGTCAATTTTGAGGATGTGAGTTGGATCTTACTAGGATTGGCTCTTTCCTTCGCTGACACGTGCCTCCGATCACCAGAAATCAGTCTCAACATCGCAGTTTGTGTAATTTCGATCAGATATCTCACTCGCAATGCGAAATTTGAAAATCATGCAGCAGAAACAGTGTAAAACCCGATCTATGAAAAAAGAAAAGGAAATCGGAAAGATTTCAGATTTTCAAAAAGTTACACTATCAATCAAGCCGCTAGCATTGAAAAAAAACCTCAACTTAAAATGTTGCAGGACATGATCCACATCGCCGCGGACTTCTGCGCCACCGACAAGTGCACCGCCACAGCCGACAACAAGGACACCGACATCGACTACTACGATACCGTGCAGGGCTAAACGGCTTCTCCTTTTCCCAACCAGATAGACTCGACTAGATTCGATGAATGTGATGAACGGTGACTACTCTTTTCCTCTCTCTGCTCCACTCCTCCCCATTGTAAATGAAGTAGTTAGCACAAAACCTCGCGGGTCATCTCCCAACTTTCTCAATTCCCTTTTTTCCCTTCCTCTTGGCAACTTTTCTCTGTAAAAACTGACTGTATTTGACTGCTTCCACTTATTTATTGTTTCTGTACATTAAAGTCAACTTCTTTTTCATTTTTTCATTTTTCTTGCCTTCAGCTAACCTTTTTCCTTTTCTCTGTGGATTTTTTGTTGATAGTGAGTGTATTTCGAATAAAAATCTTTTTTTAATGAAAAAATCTTTAGTTTTGATGAAAAAAGACAATGAAACAAGAGAAGAGAAAAAGACATCTGACATTTGAAGAATTAGATGAAAATTGAGAAAATCCATCTGAAACAGCACCGTGGTTGAGAAAAGAAAAGGGAAAAATTGGGAGAATAGAGCTTTCTAAGTAAAAATTTTCTTCTAAAAGAAAACAGGCACGTTTATCAATAAATTAGCTGATAAACCCATGCGAACCATTGATCATCATCTAAGGGAAGTTTTGTGATTTCAAGGGGGGAATGGAACAGGGGAGAGAGGTGCATGACACTAAACTTCTAGCATTTTCATTAAACATTTGATAAGAAATGGAAAAAATGGGAAAAAAGACTGGGAAGGAAGGAATTGATGGGATTGGGGGGGGGGGATATCAATGATGACCGTACTCGTGGACCCTTGTGTTTGATTGTAGATGTCTGGCACATTAGAGAACATCATGGTAGGCTAGGCTTGAACGACCGTCGTCTTCTTCCAGGTTCAAGCTTCTGGAATTACAAACTTCAAGTGATTGCTAGAAGTTTCTTATGAATTTTAACTCAAAAACCTAAAGAACTGATTTCACAACATTCGACGACAACATCGGATGCTCACCGCTAGTCTATTGCCTTTCTTTACAAGGGTACTCACATAGTCTCTGCATCCGCTTGATCATCCTCCATCATAGCCTCATACTCTTCGATACAGTACCTGAAAAGTGTTCAACTTGACAATATCCACTTTCTCCTGAATACGTACTTATCCCACTCTGTCAACTCCTGTCCTCCTTCATCTTCAATCCTTGGAGACTCTGATCCTTCATTCGTCTCTTGAGCAAAGAACTTCCTCCAGTTAACAAAGGTATTGATGAATCGACCTCTTAGAGATGATTTCTTGAGGTCGCTCAACCGGAATGCACTGGCTCCGTGCACATTGAGCATGTCTATGAGCTGGCAGGCAACATCTGCGAATCCCATTGAATCGATGCCTTCTACAGCTAGCTTCCTTTGAACTTGCGAGTGGAACAACTCCATATCGTACAGCGTCACAAGGCCATCCCCATCCAAATCCAAAATTCGGAACCAGTATTCAATGCTGAAAAGGAAGAAAAATGAAGACTGATCGGTTTGTTTTTCACGAAATCGCTGTCTAATACCTTGTCGGATGAGTCTTATCCTCTTCCGCCAACAGGAACTGCGTGAACTCGGCTAATCCGATCTCTTCAACAGGCTGTCCGCGTCTTTTATTTGTGCAAACTGCTCCTGAGAAGATCCTGTCGACTACCATCGGCACCAGCGCTGGAAAACAAGTAGATTGAGAAGTTTTCAGTGCGGATGTCCTACCTCCACCAGCATGTTGTGCTAGATCGTGTTTGGAGACTTTGAGATCATGATCCCCATCAATTTCCCAGAACTTGCAGTAAACAACGTAAAAGTGCTCGTAGCTGAAAATAAAAAGATTGCAAAATCGGAAAAGACATTCCAGAAGGATTCATCATCACATACCTGAAGTATCTGAGAGATTTGTTGATGTCATCATCAAACGCAAGGTTCCGGATGGCTTGAAGAACACCTCCTTTCCTCAACCTATCAGTAGTCAGCTTTCCGGACCATGAATGAGCATCATTCCAGAAGATTCTTGTCATGACCACTTGGCAATACTTGTCATGGAATTCAGTGGCGTCTCTGTAGAACGCCAATCCCGGATGCGTATGGATAATATCCATCAACATCTCGTAGAAGTCTCCCGGTTCCAGATAGCTTCTGGATCCGCGTGTAAGTGTGTACACAAATCTGAAAGTGATAGGGATGAGGAATAGCGTGAGAAACGCATAAAAACCTGGCCGCCTCGTCGTGAGCAACAGATGTCATCGCCTTCCACCACGAGGTGAAGTCGACTTGAGTCGCCAGTCGGTCCTCGTCGACGGTGATGGCCAGGAAAACGGGCATCTTCCAATATTGAGGCAGTCCAGCAGCTTCGCACACGGCTGACATGTTCTCCAGTGTACACTATAAACACATTTACATTGATGAATGGGGTTCAAGTTCCTCCTCACTTTTTGATTTGGTAGAGACCGGAAGACCTCACACACTCGTCGTAAAGCCGTGTCGTTCTGAAGCTGCGGCACTGGTTTACCTTGTGGGAAGTAGAACCTGAAATATCACGTTGCTAACTAAGGTCATGGGAACTGAACACTTACGGTTCTTTAGGCGCAACTGGCTTTGGGGGCAGTGGTCGACTGATAACTGGCACTGGTTTTGGCGTAGGTCTATACTCGTCATTGTAGTTGTCGAAAGTCAGATCAAGTTCTGGAATCGCGTGCCTAGCAGGTGTCGCCACTGACAGCTCTGCAGAGTAGAGGTCTGTTTGCGAAGCAGTCTTCCTTCCATAGTTCCCATTAGTATCCAAGGTTCCGTTCAAGTTGAGTCTCGCTGCAGGTGCAGACGAAGTTCGTTTCGGCGGCGACACAACATTGAGCTCCGCCAGGTGTGCACTTCTGGAAAAAAATAGGCCATTTCCGGTGAGGACCAGGTGACAAGTTTAGTGGTTCTCTTTCGCCCATTTTGTTTTCTTCTTGCGTCACTACCCCCACAACGCGTCGAAAAACACCCGCTGTCGCCTGTGTCTACCTCCCCCACCCTATGAGAGCTCCAGGTTTTGAAAGAGCTTCTTCTCCATCTTCCAGTGAGCAAACAACTATTACTATTGTGTGTGAACTTTGGGGGTCTCGAGCCTTAAGGGTTGTGGGAACTGAACAAGAGGGGGGTGACCCAACAAAAAAACCCATTTCTCGGTGAACAATGTTCACCGCCACCGACTGATTGTAGACCGTCTTGACTTCCGAACCCTCGTCACAGCATGCTGTTCAAATTTGCTCGACTCTAGTGGATCTACCTGGTACTATCTAGACCCTCCTAGTAGAGCCCGGTATTTCTAAGGCGGCAAACGGCAAACATACTTGGTTGGAGTGACATCAGCTTGGATTTGAGTGGCCGACGCGGCGGAGACGTTCTGAAAGAAAAAAACGTACTGTTTTGAAGAAGAAGATGGATTTTGATCCCCGATCCCCAATTCTCTAATTTTTTGAACACTAGACAGGATTTGGCTCACTTGCTCAAACTTACAGTGCGATTTCGTAACAACCTCCAAACACGGAAGTTTCTCGGCGCCGGAATCGCTTGCATATTGCGATTCTCACATTTTTCACTGGCTAAATGCGCCAGGAATAGCGAACTAAGCGATGACGACTTAATTTTGACCACCGCACTGATATACCAGTTGTTTTCCAGCGGGAGAATCAACAAGAAATGTTTTGTGGGGATCCGATTGGAGATAGCCCCCCACAGAAAACAGATGGCAATATAGAAGTAGAAGATATATAGAAGCAGGGAGGATCGGATCCCTTACCACGGGAGGAAGGCAATGAGAGAGAAAACGAAGAAAAGTGAGAGAAGGAGGAAAAAAGGGAGGGCCTTTTGATTTGACTTTACACTCTTCGAACGTTAGCCAGTCAGACGGAAAAGTGAAATGGTTTGGCTTTGCGGTAGGAAGGAATAAAAGGCAAGACAAAAGAAGAAAAGGTGAGAGGATAAAAGGAGGACGCGTGTCTGTATGAATAGTATATACATTACATTACACTTTTCAATACTAACACTTTTTTGCGTTTCGACCCGTTCTCTCTTCTTTTGCCAACGGAAAAAAAAACTTACGTCTCGCGGCGATTTGCGCTGATTATCGAACACCTTTCGAACGATACTCTCTATAAACCGTCGGAAGCGTCGTTGAGATGAAGTTCTCGGGTTGACGACTACTGCCTTGGTGCGGGACCTGGCGCCGGTACGCCGGGCGGCTAGAACGCTGCACTCGCAGAGAACAGCGTCACTGGGCCGGCGCCTGGAGTCCTCTTCCTCCATCATCAGGCTCAGAGGACGTATTGACTCCAGATGACTAGGCCCCTCCAGTGTACCTTGAGAAAACAATGTAATTCTATTCCAGGGAGCCGGAAACGAGTTGCGAAATAAAAATAGGGAAGTGGGAAGAGTACAAGTGGTAAGAAGTGCAGAGGATGCCTGGCGTTTTTCAAAAAAGGTAAAATGCCAGGGCATATAGGTGATATATCAATTCATTTTTTATGTGATGGTTTTTTTGAATAGGATTGAATTGGGGAAGCAAAAAGGAGATCGGCGGATGAGAAGAGGGTGGTGACGTTCTCCTTTTCGTTTTTTCCGGCGAAAAATTTCCTATCTTGTTTGTGTGAAGGAGGAAGAGCAGGAAGAAGGATAAAGGGGCTTTCTTGATTTACGACTTTGAAATTGAATGGGATGAGAATTGAATTGGGGTGGTGTGAGGTTATCCTTAAATACTGGGAAAAAGAGTGATGGCATCCTACAAAATACCATCATATGGGAGAATCAGAGAGCAAAACAGCAGGAATTTCCATATTCCATAGGTCAAAACATTTTGTTTATGGAAAGGCAAAAGATACGTATGATGAGGGTCTGGTCGCTCATTCAGTTCCCCCCCCCCTATTCTGTTTAACTAACGTATTATGCGGCCCTTGAGAAGTACACCTAACATACAAACAGCGTATTTTGGCACAGCGAGCCTGTCCGGGTCTGTATCGTCTCAACAAGTACGATTTGCACCGGGAAATGAAGGGAATTGATGTATAATTTGTTGATAACAAAGTCATCACTATAAGCTTCAAAACTTCGTAGACAACTCGCTCTTATCACTTGAAAACTTTCAAAAATTTTCGTTGATTTGTGTGACGTGTTTGACAGCGATGACCACTAATTACCGGAACACGACTTTTTTGCTGTGTAATCAAGTCACAAACACGGCGAGGTACAGTGTGCGGAGTGTACTCTGACAGAAGATGACTCTGGGTGACAACACTTGTGTTCATATGCAAATGAGATTAATTTGCATGTAAAAGAAAGGTGATAGGTCAGGAGAAGAGCCACGAGTGGTTGGGACTGAAGTTCACCCAGATTATATAGGAACTACGGTAAGGAGGTGAAGAGTGAAACAAAAAGGGAAAAAGAAAAAGGAGAACGTTTTTCATTTTCAAAGTGTCAATGACATAAAGGAAAGTGACCACTCTCTTTCTAACTTTCTCCGAAACTTTCTAGGTTATCACTAACCGGGTCGTAAAGTGTCTCAAAAGAAGTTGGCAGGAGGCGAATATTGTATTCCCTTCTTTTCGTATATGGTATACAACTTTTGTGACTCACAAGGATCTATTCAAAATAAATGTCTGCTGGCGGAATGATAAGAAACAACACTTTTCCCCCTTTTTTTCTTTTCTTTTTCTTTTCTTCCGGTGGCAGGGAAAGGCAAGGACAATATGAATTGAAACCTCCGTGAGCGTAAATAAGCGGTGGCGCCATGAGAGGGGGGGCCATAGACCGGTCTCCGAGCCGGTCGCTCTTGTATGCTCAACTCTAATCACCAGTGCCTGTGCTCTATGCAAATGTGTGGAAGGATGGTGGGGGGCTGCATTGCTACAAAGTTTTTTGTCTCTAAGACCATGATATATGGCGAGGTTGTCGGGGGTCTGATGGCGGTTTGTGATAAGTGAAAGAAAGAAGAGAGATCAATCACAATCGAGTGTTTGGCACGCACTACCAAGTCTTTTTTGCTGCGCCGCGCAGTTATCATTGCTTCCTTTCATGGTCAGAGATGCCATTGAAAGGGAAGGTGTAACGGTAAGCGGGGGGCCCTGAGGAAGTGAAATTAAATTGCGACTGGTTATGGCTAGAACGGTATAAGGAAAAGAATAAGGAAAAGAATAAGGAAATGGAGATAGAATTGATTTGATTTGCATATAGATTCAGATTCAGATCTATAAGTTTGAATGATCAGCCTGATCAGAACACAAAAAATCAAGATCAATGAGATCTGCAGAGAAGAAAACAAGAAGAAAGTAAGTGAAAAACAACAAATTGATACAAATGATTGGTACCTAGAGGATCTGGGTCTAGATGCTGCAAGAGCTACTTGGAATGTGTAGAGAAGTGCTAGTTTATACGAGGTCAACCAGCTGGTAAAGCAAATTTCAATGGGACCCCGCCAGCTTCCTCTTTTTTACACCCCCTCTTGTGCGGATGTGTTGCAATCATATTATCTATGCATATAATGGGATTGTTGGCGTCGTGCATACGCTATCCTCCTCATCACGAGTGGACCCCCAGACGAGATGGTACAAAATGTATGGAAATTGGCTGGTTTCTGGTTGGGAATTGCGATGATGAGGAAGAAGGCAAGGAGAAAAGGAAAACGTTTCTCAAGACTTGGTTTCTAGAAAAAATGATGAAGAAGAAGGAAAAGAAGAAGATAACCGTCATTGGGAATGTGAGAAAAAGTAGAAGGAAGGAGAAGAGGAGAAAAGAACGAGTGAATGAAGCGGGAAAAAGTTCGTGAAAGTTAATCGTGCGAAAACGTGAATCCCAAATCAAGGCTCCGAGATTGGAAGAGGAGCCGGCTGCGAGGCTAAAGTTCGACTGGAGCATTTGCCTAGTGCCTAGTGCCTAGTGCCTAGCGCGCTGCTTGACTCGATAAAAGATCATTGAAAAGAGGGGGTTTTGCAATGCGAACATCGCAAGACAAACGGTAGTCGTAATGTACATGATAACAGGGCCGAGTCCCCCGCCTTCCCTCCATCCAAAAATAAATAAAAGTCTCGGCGGAAAGAAGTTTCGCAACGGCTAGGCTCTTGTGGTGCTAAACCATCATATGGCCAGTCGCGGAGCGTTAGTTTAGTTAGTTACAACCGGACAAAACATTTTATTGAAATTTCTTCGCGGGGAAAGCCCTTCAGATTCTCCGCCCACAACTGTCAGCGTCATTATCATCTCTAATGAACTTTTGGAATTGTTATCGCTTTCAGGATTACGCAGGATTATCGCTAGGAGAGCAATCCGAAATGATCTCATTTAACGGCCTCTGGCGCACAGAGTTCAGATAGAGAAGAGAGATTCTGTCTTTTTAGTACTAGGGCACGTGCCATTTGAACACTTTTCGAGATTGGACATGGAAAACAGAAAGCGAAAACTATAAAATGGATAGAAAAGGATAGAAAAGTAGGAGGACTAAAACTAGGACTAGAACTTTTGCAAGAAAAAAAACCACCCAAATTTCCACTTCAATCTAACTAATCTAACTTTTAAAACTCACGTTTGACTTGAAATCAAATATCGAATGCGTCGCGGAATCATGTTGCCTAATCGGATGCTGCTGGAAGTGTCCATGGTGATCCTTCTGCGGTTGATAGTGTTGATTCTGCGGTTGATAGTGAGGCTGCTGCACTTGTTGCACGGTGTGCACTTGAATGTGCCGTATTGGGGGTGGCGGCGGCGATTGCTGGTACGTGCTGCCCATGTCCACGTGAATAACTGGCTTGGCGCGAAACACCGCACTCCTCGGACTCATATTGCCATTCGTTTGCGGTGCGGCTTTAGCAGGCGGTGCCATCGGTACATTCTCATGGTATTTGACTGTGGAGGTCGACAGTTGGACAACAGGGGTACCAGGTCGTTTTTCGAACTCGGTGATTCTTGATGCCACACTTCCGGTCGATGGAACTGGGAAATTGGGTCCGTTTCGATAGACTGCACGGGAGACTTGGTGATATCCGGGAGTCTGAATCCCAGCCAAGTACAACTGCTCCTTGACGTTGTGCTTGGGTTTTGGATGTGGTAATCCGGTTGGAATCTGGTAGACAGAGGAACTCTCGGATACATCATCAGTCGGAGACGGAGAGTGCAACTTCCTATGGAGAGCAGACAAGGGAGATCTGGAGACCTCCGGTGGAGGTGGACTCAGTGCATGTTCGCCAGTTGGGAATCTTCCGCATCCTCCAAGTCTTCGGTTCATGGTGTCACTGCCACCATTCTGACCTCCAAATGCATTTCCTCTCACCGTTTTTGACAACTCATTGACGGCATTGTCCAGTTCATTGAAACTTGGAAGCAGGAAGGAATTTGTTGGAAACGCCGGATTCAATGGGGATCTTGGCTTCTCCTGGTAGTCCACTGGTGTTTCTCGCATCAGCTCTGCTTTCCTGGCTGCCACTCCTTGACCACTGCCAACACGTTGAGGATACCGCTTTTCGGTGTCAATGGGCTCCTGGAGCATTTGAAGACGCTCCGCTGCTGTTAGGCTGGTTGGAATCCTTTGGATGGTTGGGGATGATGGTCTAGAGCTGATGGTTTGGCTCCAGAAGTTGTCCAGTGCTCCTGATCTTCTGGGTTCTGGAGCTTCTGCTGCTCTTCTTTCCACGGCTCTTCCAAGAAGCGAGCTGTTCATTTCATAGTTACTCGAAGACTTTGAAATCGGCAGCTGTGTTCCTCTCCGCGGCAACGTCATAGATCCGCCAGTGCTTGTAAACGCCGACGGAGCCATCAACTCATCGCCTTCCAAGTTTTGAAACCGATTCTGCAACTGCTCGAACGACTTGCTCCATTCCGAAGTGCTCCGACTCATGTTGTCATCAAGGAGACGTGCGGCAAGCAGCTCCAACTGATCGGTATCGTGAAACACGGGCTGACGAAAACTTCCGGACAACGCACTTGCAGCGGCCGCGGCGGCGGGTACGTTGTAAAATTGATGAGATGAAGAAGAAGTAGAGGAAGACGGCGGCGGCGGATGATGAAGCTCGGATCGATTTTCGAACGGGTGCGCCTGTTGCTGCTGTTGCAATGACGACTCGCGTGGAAGAAGAGGAGGTGGTGGACCACCGAGCGAATTGGTGTGCTGGTACTGCTGCTGCGGGGTTGACGAGTGATACTCCCGGTGGAAGGTTGAAGTTACCGGACCGTTTGAGGTGAAGGTGGTCTGGATCCGCTGATGTTGAGGGTAGCCGTTGGGCACAACGTTCTGGTACACAGACGTGGTAGTTCTGACACCGTTCGGTTGGTCTTGGCGCACGGAATATTCGATGTGCGGGAAGTTGGACTCGGATGATTGATAGGTGTAACTCCTTGTTGGGGGAGCACGATCCGTGTGAATCCGGTCAATGTAGGCTTGAACAGAAGGGGAATTTTGCACAGAGTGCTGGGCGGACGGGTAACGAGAGAGTAAGTCGAGAAGTGCCGACCCACTTGCTGGCGATCTTTCGCGAAGGTGTTCGGAGAACGATGACGGCACTGACAGGTTATGTGTCGAGTGATACTCCGAGTGCGACGTCCAAGGGGTCGTCGACGCCGGGCGCCTTTGTTGCGAGGGAAAGTTGATCTCTGAAGCGCGAACTGGTCCGTGATTCCAAGGCTCAATGAGATGATCCTCGGAGATTGTTCTGGGTTGGTTTTGGAAAGCGGCTCTCCGATTGTCGGCCGAATGCGACCGGAAACGAGTCGTTTGAGGGTCCTCGGCGCCAAATGTGGTCGTCGTCGAGGCACCACTGCCCCCGTATCGTATCGATTCCGATGGGAACTGCACTGACGAAGACGACGGCTGGTTGAATCTCGCAAAGTAGTCGTCGTCGAGATGGTACATTTACCCTGCTCTCGCGAGTACTGGAAACGGCATTTTGGCAGAGGAAGAGGAATAGGAAGATCAAGAGAGCAGAGGAGGGCTTTTTTGAAAAAGAAAAAAGGAAAACTGTCGAGTAGTCAAGTAGGTGGCAGCAAATTGAGGTTGGAAGAATGCTTTCGCAAAAACATGGAAAAAACGCGACAAATCAAACACACTCAACAGTTGAGAGGCCAGGAACGTAGAGATTGCAAGAGACAAAGAGAAGAAGACAAGATTGAAATGATAATAAAATGGCATCTTGTGCAAGATCCTAGAAGCTAGATCATGGAGGAGTTACGCAAGTTTTCAGTCAACTTGGGAGTGGCGGAATAGCATATGATCAGTATCTAAGGTAGCAATTAGTTGGTTGGGAGGAAGAGATTGAAAGTGCGAAAGGAAGAAAGGAGTGGCCCGACTGGAATAGGAATAGGAATAGGAAAAAGAGAAAAGAAGAAACTGCCCTAGAAGTGATTACTAATAGTAACAACTTTCTGTAAGAAGATTTGAACGAGATGGAATTATTACTTACGTCAAGCGCTAAGAAGTCAGAATCAGATAAGTTAGAAGGAGCGAAAGTTTAGAGAAGAGCAGCTCTTTTACGATTTTACGATTCGATTTCATTTCTTTTTCGAAAAACCGAACAAGATGAAGAAAGAAGAGAAGAAAAAGTGGGCAGTGGGGGGTGAGATAAGAGATAACGACGATCGGAAGCAAGAAGCAAAAAAGAATAGTGAGTGAGTGCAACAAGAACGTCGAGATGGACGCGGAGAAGAGAAAAAGAAGCAAGGGACTTGAAGCCAATAAATCGGAGGGGCGAGAAGGAGTTGGCTCGACGCAGCGAGAGCCGACAGAACACTGGTATTGTTACAGCGCGGACATCGGCTCCCGGGGGCTATCTCTCGGCGTATCCTCCCGTAGAATACGTTTTTCTTTCATTCCCGAGGTCCCTCTAGCTTCGTCCTTCATTCCGACCCGACAGCTGTCGAGCCGAAGGACCTCGGCGTGCTCTTTCTCACTCTCTCGAATTCTATCATCATTGGCGACTCCGGTCGCAGACGTGATCCAAGTGCAATGCGTGGTCACCTAATCATCATTATTCTTACTTTTACACAAGAGCAGTGGGAAACTTGGATTGGGAGGAAGGACAACGTGATGATGGGAAAAAGGAAAAAGAAAAAAGTTGCGGCGCGTGCTCTTGGTTAAACTATGGTCATGGTTGATAGTTGGGAAATAACAATAATTATAAGTTAGATTCTCAGAATTCATCAAAAAAGAGCAAAATGAGCGGAAAGAGTAAATTATTCCAGTTTACATTCTCAGAAGTGACATCATTTCCCTTTTTTTTCCAAATTCAGCCCTAAACTTGAAGATTTACGACACTCTGAGTAGAAATTTCGGAAAAGTCATCAGTTCAATTCACTAAATTGATGAAATCGGCCAGGGGTGCGATAACTAGTGTAAAACAAGATTTGTTTCCTTCCACTCGCAGCCAACTGACAAGGAGAGAGAGAATTAGCACAAGGATAGGGTAGGTCAAGGTGAGTAGTTGATAGAGACAAAATGGTAAAGTTATCAACATGATTGTACAATGGCTAGCAAGTTGCCAACTGGTAGTTGTCAGTCGGAAACAGACTGTTCCGAGAAGGAGAGAGATAGAAGAGAGAAACTGTTTCATTTTATTTACAGCTGGAAACTGGAAGACTTAGAGATGAAAAGTGAGAAGAAGAACAGTAGGAAATGGCATAGGACGCGTATAATCTGTTTTTTTTTTCGGTCTCCTTCTTCTGCCAACACATTCCATACTGGTAGGAGAAAACGGATAGGAGAAGACGGTTTCGGTGATAAAGTTCGGTGGTTTTTGACGAGGAAGAACAAGAAAAGAAACTTCATCTTGTCGAATACGGATATTGCGAGATGATCACACATGAAGACCACACACATTGACAAACGACACTTTTTAGTGGAGTGCATGTGAACCTTATCAAAAAATGAGAAAAATTGTGAAAAGTTAATGAATATCTGGGTTGGACTGACGAAAACTGGTCGTTTTCACTTTTAGTTAATAAAAAAATTAGTTTTTTCATATTCAAATTTTGAAAAAGTGAAAAAGTTCACTTTTTTATCCGTTCTCTCTCTCTCCAAAAAGTACTGCATCCTGTCCCATTTCCTGGCGCCCCATTTTGCCTTTCCCCTCTTCTCTTCTCACAAATTGACTCCTTTTAATGGCGTCTTCATCTCATTCACCTCCCAAAACTGACTAATTGGTACCGAAACCCAACTAACCAGAAGAATTTGCGACGGATTCACGTTGTTGTCCTTTTTTGCAGTGATCACCACCGGAAGCGAGTCGATTCCGGTCAGACCGTTTAGGAACGTTCGTGGCGATTCGATGGATTTCCGGCGAAGTCTGCAGCGGGCAAAATGTGCATTTGGTAACTTGATCTAACACTTCGGGGAACACTTCAATTCCCCCTCTCACTTTTCGACTTTGAAATGTTGCCTATTCACTTTTTTTTCCTCTTTACGCTAAGTGCAAATAAATTATTGACGAGTACTAGAATGCCTAGCCTAGACGCCTTGAAATTCGAGAATTCGGAAAGAGCAAGGTGAGAAAAATGATATATAGAGTAGTCGAAGTGAAAAATTCACCTTCTGAGTTCCACATTTCTGTCAGCGGATGTCGTTTCGTATCTTGGCGACCTCGGCAAATCTGAACAAACGACAAATATTGGGGAAGGGGAGGCGGACAGGAAAATGGAAGAGAAGAAGAAAAAAAAATGTTTGAAGCATGACTCACCAAAGTTCAAGTTCCTTCTATGTGCGGAGATTATATTGTCATCCTCGCGGAACATGTCCGACGGTCCGAGACGCGATAAGTCGAGTCTTTCCATGATGGGTCGGGTGCTGGATTTGTCGTCGTCTTCCTCGCTGAGAAGTGATACACTTTCGGTGCCGGATGAGCTCTAAAGATTTAGAATTTGAATGAGGGAACGGGAAGGAAGGCTTACCGGGCGGTCTTGGTTGGAAAGCATTTTTACGATTTTGAGGTCATGGCAGAACTTTTCAATTGACTCTCGGGTAACCTGTAAAGTTAAAATGTTAGTCCCCAGGTGTTCAAAAAGAGTTTTTCCTACTCAGTCCTGAGAAAATTTCAAAAATTCATCAAATTTTGCACTATACACTGCCTAAACATGAAGTTTTGGTTGAAACCTTACAAGTTAACAGACTAGGCGTCCAAATGCCCGTGTTTTGTACTAAATTCCGAATGAATGTATGAAATTTACTGGCTTCTGCGGCAAACATTCTAACGGAGCCTAATTCTAGGTTTCCCTCACGCTAAATATAGGTTTTCCCGTGAATTGCAATTGAAAACTCACCTTCAAACGATGTTTGAATCCTCTACGAGCCATTTTCCCGCTTTTCTGACCTGAAGCCGCTCCTAAAAGACTACTTTTTGAATGAATAGTGGCGAAGGAGAGGAAAAGGTTACGAAATAGCCCCTCGCTAGAGAACAACGTTCATCAGCGACAGGAAGATGAGTTTCCGGGCGCGCTCTCTCGCAAAAACTTTCATCCATCCACAGAATGATTGCCATGACTACGAGGAATCCGTCAAAAAACACGGGCAGCAACGGGACAGCAGTGTGCGCAACGAAAAAGGGTGGCGAGGGGGAGGGGGGGGGATGAAACGGATGGAACGCAGCGGCCCAGAGCTGCCAGGGGGTCTCTCGTAATTATAAGGAAGGCTTCTGCCCACCCTTCTGCTCTCTAAGGTGAGTGCCAGGCCAACGTCAATTATGCAAATAGGCCCGTCCGGACATCTGCTCCGGCTACCTTTCTCCTTTTTGCACCTGCGGTCTCTCGAAGAAGTTGGAAGGAGAGGAAGCATACATACACAATTATATGTATCATGCATGGGTAGAGTGCAGATAAGGTTTCTCACGTCGTCGCAGACTAAAGAATGAGATCTGGCTGGTCGAAATTTTCAAGAATTGGTGACGTGAATGTGTATAGCAAGAACTTAGAACTTGCGGAAATGAGATTGCCTCCCGTACCTGCATATCTGAAGTATTCAAGAATATATTTATTGACTACAATATCAAGGAAATTGAAAGAAAATTGAAAAACAAGGAAGCATATGAATTGTCGTGGTGTGGTCATAGTATGATAACTGAGGAATTTGGAATATGGGAAAGAGGGACAATTTTTCTTTTTTTCATCATAGGAGCTATGGCAGTTAAGTTTTTAGGGTTAACTTCAGACACCAAGTTAAAAAATCCCACAGAATATTGTTACCTTGTCTATTGAATAATGACAAAGACAATGATCACAACAATAATGGCGATTATCACTAGTGGAGCGATGATGAAACACAGAAGGTTAAGGAAACAGTCACGTGGGTTACGGTAGTTTGACGGACTCCAGCCCATCTCTCGGCGGTTAGTTCTCTTGATTACTTGGTTAGTTCTGAAATGAAAGATTAGTGTCTTGAAAACCGTCTTTGCAACTCGTTATACACATAGATTAGTAGGAGAATTAAGAAAAACACTGCCACAATAATCGGGGCAAGTGTCTCAATAAAATATACAACTTTCCAGCGTTGGTACTGATCTCCATAGTAAGTTGTCCTATTTTTAAGTTTCCTATACCTCTGGCCCTTTCCATTCTGGCGGTGTCCCTGGTTCTGGTTCTGGTTCTGACCGTAACCATAGCCATCCTCCAGTTGATTCCCATTCCGGTTATTCTTTCTGTACGGATGCTCCACGGTTCTCTTCATATGTTGAGTATTGTACTGTTCCTCCATCAAACCATCCTCTGCATCTGGAAAATAAATAGAACTTTGTAAACTTCAGGGGAGTTATCACCTCTGACACCTCGATTGTCGTACTTTCCATAGTCCACTTGGCTACCAGTATGGCCGTTTCCATTCCCATTCCCATTTGCATCTAAATCCACTCATAAAACCGGTAATAACTCGTGTCTCCTTACATGGGTCATATGCGGCTTGCGCATTCTCCTGCTCAATGCGCAGTCTGTCCTCTTCTTCCTTCCTTTTCCTCCTTCTTTCATCCTCCTCCTTCTTCTTCCGTTTCCTCTCAATTTCCTCCTTCCGAGTGGTCGTTGTAGTTGTAGTCGTTTCCTCGGTCAAACCCAATGGCAGAGTTCGCTGGACGTAGATAGGCTCGCCGTAAGTGTCGTATTGTTGCTGAAAACAGACAATTCAGCAGGAATGGGAGATGTGGTTAGTGCTAGAGAGGGTAAGATGTGAGTTACAAAAAAGGGGAAGTTTCAACTCATACACGTCGGACAGATTCGGGGGATTTGCTTGCAAGATGCACTCGTACTTGAATTGGAGATCCAGATCCACGCATCGACTTGGGAATGATATAGTGGTTGGATTGCGACTCTGAAACGCATCAGTTAGCCAAAACCTTAATTCCTAGTTTTACCTGGAACTTGATCATATGGCGGCAACGGTTGAGCTCCCTGCCCGATATGTGGCGGTGGTGGTCTTTGATGATGAATCTGGCTGTATGCTTCATACATCGAACGTTCATCCTCATAAACTTCACCGCCGTTGACACGATGAACATGTGGCGAAGGTTTCAGTGGAGTTGGGTTCTGAGGTGTGGGGTCTCTTCTTGGAAGGTTGTACTGCGGGTTGTCCTGCATGTTCACGAAGGTTCCTTGGTACTGATCTCTCTTCTGTCTTTCCGGTGAGATATGACGTTCGATGTAGATCTGTCGGGATCCTTCCGATTGACGACGACTACGACGTTCAGCATCTTGACGGGATTGACGTTCATGGAGTTCTCTGAATAGTTGAAGGTGTAAACTCTAGTTTCCCCACTACTGTCTAACCTAGACTGTCTATCATTGAGTTGTTGATAGTCATACTTGTTTTCCGAGTGTATCAGCTCTGGAACACTTCCCCCGTGGCTGTGGAGACTGGTACGACTGCGCCGAGTTTCGATAACACCGTACCCGGTCACCACGTCTTTCCCAGAGTAGTACGGGTCATCGATATAAGTTTCACTTCTGGGCTCCGAGGACTTGGACCATCTCCTTCTATCAGTGGTGGTGTTGGAGATGTACGACTGTCTCACCGGCTGTCTCTCCCCGTAGGAAGTATAGTTGCGACTTGCAGTGTCATAAACGTATCGTGCACTGAAATCAACTCATTGCCCGCCTTATCAGCAACACTCAACTCACGTAACGTCCCCAGTTGGTTTGACCGAGTTTCCACTACGTCCAGAGTACATTCTCCTCAATTCTTCAGATTGCGAATCAGCAGGACTACTGTTTGCGTCGACAACTCTTAAATCTTCACGGCTCAAGCGATGCGCGTCACGGACTCCCACGTAGTTTCTGGATGATGAACGACCGTAGTGGTGTCCCTCCTGATTCATATAAGCCACCGTAGAGTACCTAAATTGGTAGGGATGAGCATGTCAAGTTGAGCGAAAATGACTACCTGTCAACTACGTCGTGAGGAACGGGCGGCGGAGTCGTCTCGTCGGCGTAATGGCGAATGTCGTCTAAAATGGTTTGTACGTCTTTTGTGTGGGAGCTAGTGAGTCATGAAGAGAGGCAAATGGGGAAATGCTAGTGGGGGTGTTCGGACTGCCTTGTTTATCAGTTTGGAACCGATAAGGAACAGTTTTCGAGGTGTATTGACCACTGGAAGGGTGAAAGCAGGAATGATCAAATTTCAAGGAAAAGATTATAGAATTCCGATAAGAAGTTGCTAAAATTAGACGGTTTTTGTGCAAAATAAGCAAAAGACAGGATTTTCAATTTTCAGAAATAATTTAGACTTGAAATTCAACAATTTAGCAGGACTAAGCTCGAAATTAGGCAATACCAAAACACCACATGTTTGAAACAGCCTAATAATGCAAGTTTTAAGACAGAATAATGAATATTTGAGGGCGTTAGTACTACTGATAAGCCTTCTTTCTCTATTCCTCCATTCTCCCCTTCTCTCTCCTCCCTTCATTTGTTATCAGTTTTCTCTCCTTCCCGCACACACTTCTGGTTCTAATTATACCAATGATTGAAAGTGGATACTGTTTTAACTTTCGATCCATACATATGTACTTCTTCCTTGAAAATTCCGGAAAAGTTTGGCCCGAGACGAATCGCAAACAATGCTGTTGCCTTTCTATGGTGAATCAGTGATTCGTGCAGTGCGCACGCACAATACACATACATTCTCAACGCATGATTCAGCAAGGAGGAAAGAATTTGGCAATATAGTTAAAGACATACCTGGAACACTGTGACGGCGGGGTCCGAGAGTTGCAGGGATTGGTGGGAGTGGAGGGGAGTTTCGGACCTGGGCAGGGTAGGCTCGTTCACTTCCATAGGTGGCATAGTCGTATTGGACGCTGGAATAAAAGGAGGTTGGTTTTGGAAAATTGTTTTTGAACTTTTCAAACCCTGGGAGTCAAAAACACAAGTTGACCAGTCAAAACAAGACCGTTTAGATAGAAAAATACAATCTTTCTAGCCAAAAATAGAACATTCAATCAAATTCGGATATGTTCGACACTTCACATATTTTGTATTGATGGAAAATGCAGAATTTCTATTTTAGACCTTTTTTGAAGTGACATCAGTGGTCCTTCAACGTCTTACTGGTCACCAGGTCTTTTCAACTAAAAACGTTACCCGGCATGTTTCAACTGTTCGAACATGGCGTTGGTTAGAGCATTCGTAGCCGTAGTGTCAGTGATTAAAGCTGCAGGCGGTACTGGCGGCGCAAAATTTGGAGGCCTCGGCGGTGAGACAACTGTTTGTGAAAGACGTTGGTGTTGATGCTTCTCACTGTACAGCGGTATGCCTACAGGCTCGGCCGCCGGCGGTTTTGGAGGAGGCGGAGATGCCGGAATGGGTGGCGGACGATATATGGGTTTCGGCGGCGGCGGAGGAGGTGTCGGCTTGGCGACGGATGCAGTGTGGGATAGTGGAGGTGGTGGCAACGGTGGAGATGTTGTTGGGCGTTTTGGGGATGGTGGAGGTGGATGTTGAACTTGTGATGATGGCACTTCGATGACCGTGGATCTAGTATGAGTGAGCGTTAGTAACAAGATAAGTATGCTTCTGATTTTGACCGATTCGGAAAAAAAAAACCCAGAAAACTCACTTGCTAGACGAGTAGACACTACTTCTAGAAGATCCTCCAGCTGACTCTTGAACTCCATACAACCCGTCGTCAATGTATGGCAGACCTGATATGGTGACAGGGGTGGTTTCCTTAAACCATTGTCTTGAAACAAAAAACTCAAAGTTATACTGTACCTGTGTTCTTTTGAAAAACTCATTGAACTGATTCACGGACATCTTCCAGTACCTCCGACGATGCTCGTCATTCAATCGGTCTTCTGGAATCAAGGAAAAAAGGAATGGGGACTTTGGTACTGTATAGTATGTATAAGTAAAAGCTATTGGTCACGTTCATGTAAACAGTAAACATCACGGATTATCGATTTGAAATGCGCCGAAAAAGGGCCGGTGTTGATTTAGGTCGTTTTACGAGAAGAAAGCGGCCGGGGGTGAAAAATGGCGTTGTGAGATAGATAATACGCCATGCTTATCGAGCACTATTTGGCAGGGAATGTTTACACGGCAAAAATGTGGAAAATCAATGCAATCATAAAACCAACTCACCCATTTGTTTTTGAAAGATACACGCAGTGTTGATAGTGAACTTTGGACAATGTGACAGACCGAATCTTCGTAGTGTTGGCTCGAATCTCCTGGAGCCATCTGACGCTGTTATGAACACCATTATGTTCTCTTGAACATGGTCTGGTAGATCGGAAAGAACTTGTTGAAGTTCATCTTCTTCATGCATGGACATCCGGTGTAAATCGGAAAATACAATTGCAATGACGTCCAAACGCATTTTCCAGTTGTCCAGGAGCCATTTATTGATGAGTGTAGGGGTTTCAATTCCATTACTCAAACATTATTGGTTTACCAGATTTGAAAAAAAAACTCACTATGAATCCCCACAACTAATTGTATCCAGAATCACTGGCCTGACAGGTAGCACTGTTTCATTGAAAATGTAGCACTGAACGGGTCGATCGGGAGTTTCAGCGTTGAATTTCTGAAAAATCTCATTTTGCATGTTATATTGCAAATGTCCAAACCTCATTTGCAATATGAAACCTTTTCTGATCCAGTGCATCGATTCCATAGAAGTAATTACAGAGGAAGTCTATCAACTCAGCTTTCTCAGCACTTGATGGACCGAGAAGGAGAATTACCCGGTTTTCCCGTTCTTTGTCATCTGGAAATGATAAAATTAGCATTTTTGAACTCAATCATTTAAACACTAACCTTCTCTCGCTGACACAAAAACCGTCCTTACATCTCTTTGTTCTAGCGCTTCTCCAACAAATTTCGATTCCGGCGAGATCATATCCTCAAGCAGAGGAGTGTCTGAGAGAGCTCTGCAATGTTTGAAAGTTTCATAATACTTTATACTTTTTGCGCAAGGATTATACAATTCTGTTTATTCTGGTCATCTCATCTTTACTGTTAACAACTTCGAAGCGTTCGCTATGTTAACATTTGATAAAAGTTGAGGAAACGTGAACAAATCGCTAAAGTTGGCGGGAATTTTGAAAAAAAATCCATAAAACTGATTGTGACTCACTTAGGTTCACCAACAAACTCCGAAAGGGAGGAAAACGTTCTTATCACTCAAACAGTGATAATTATTTTTATTCTACCTATTATACTTTAAGTACATACTCATACACACCTAAAGCCAAGATCAGTCTCAAAAGAGTTGCGAAATCGAATGGTAATGTTTGCGTTCTTGGTATCTTTCCCAAAATGTCCTTTTTCATTCAAAGTTTGTGCACAAATAAGCATACCTGATCATTTTTGAGGAAATATGTTAAGGGTTGTAAATCAGCGTGGAGAAGTCATAAATCGGAATGGGTCTTGACGTAAAGTGAGAAAAATGATACATGATGATGCGCGAGTGATAAAGAACATATCGCATTTGGTAGTAGGAACCCGTTTCGCCGCTACAACATATTTATTACGACCCCCAGGTGCGTCGTTGTCACCACTTTTTGATTGAACACTTTTCACTTCAAGCAGCCAGTACAGATATATGCATTCATTCACAGTTTTATAAAACATTATAGTAACACAGTTCAATTCATATCACAGTCCAAAAAAGTCGCCAGAGGTCGAGGAAGTTAGCAATGATGATGATGGTGATGGAATGGGTTCCAGTGGTGGTGATGGTATGGCTCCTCGATGACGACAACTGGTGGTGGAGCATACATTGGTGGAGCCATCATCGGAGCAACAACTGGAGCAACGACTGGCATCGGAGCAATCACTGGTGGTGGCACATATCCGACTCCGGCTGGGTAGGCTCCCATTGCTGGTGGGTATGGGTAGGAGTTGTTGTATGGGTTGTAGTTGTAGGCCATTTTAAGGGAAACTGAAAAAAAGAGAAATTAGGAAAAGTGTTGGCTGACAAGTCAAGTTAAGTTAGCGAAAAGTCACGAGAAGAGGGAAATGTGATAGGCGGTACGGGGTCGAGGTGTTTTATATCGTTCGAGTATCAGAAATGAAGAAACACGTCACCTGTGCAAACACTCTTTCGGGAATACTGGCGTTATTCATCGATAGGTTTATGGCATGTTTTGAAATAGGTTAGGTTCAATGAGTCACGGGGAGAGGAGGAAAATGGGAAGAGAAGGTGCGGAAGCAGTTCGTCAGGAGGTGATAAGAGTCAATATTGAAATGGGATGAATAAGTATGAGAATTTAGGATAAGGGATATCGGGTAGTTCAAGTTTCGGAAATCTAGTGCTGATAGAGGTACACTGGTCTGAATTGACTTGCTTCTAACAGTTTTTAAGGGGTTCCTCATGGAGTCCCGAAAATTCGATTCTGAAAGGATTAAGTGCCCTTGTAACAGTTTTTCACTCTTCTTACATGTGTCCCCACAGTCCCAATTCCAGTTTTCCAAATTTTCCTAAGCGCAAGCCGTAAATTTAGCACCACACTGTGCTCCTTGGTCGTTTTTTGTGAGCCCCTACAGATCAAACTATGAAACCGAGGTCGATTGGTTATCAAAGTGTCAAATAGACGAAAGAAGCAAATATGGCGCCAAATTTCAGACACATTTTGTTGATACTGATTGATTTGAGCCACGAGTTGACATTTTGGCATTTTTCAAGTGATATCTTCATACCTCCTGAGCCACGAGTCAACAAATGAAATTGAATGGAAAATGTTCATATAAAGTGATTATTGGCACGATGAAAACAGTAAAAAGTACAACTTTAAAACTGAGTGCTTCCTAGTGCTTAGCAGTGATGGTGGTGATGACGGAATGGGTTCCAGTGATGATGATGGTGGTGGTACGGCTCCTCGATGACAACAACTGGTGGTGGAGCATACATTGGTGGAGCCATCATTGGAGCAGCAACAACCGGAGCAACGTATGGCATTGGGGCAGCTACTGGCATTGGAGCAACCATTGGAGCAACTACTGGTGGTGGGACATATCCGACGCCAGCTCCGACTGGATATGGTCCGACTGGTTGGGGGTATGGGTAGGAGTTGTTGTACGGGTTGTAGTTGTAAGCCATGGTTCTGAAAATGTCGAGTTGTGAGACAAGAGTGGAGAAAAGAAGGGTGAAAAACGGAGATAGGTATGATAGGCTGATAGGCTGATAGGTCGGAAGGTTTTATATGAATGAAGTGAAGCGTCACTCGGAGAGCAAACAAAACTCTGTTACTTCTCCTTTGAACCGCCTTTTGAGCAGTGCACCAGACTATTTTGAAATGATGAGTCAGCAAAATAGGTGCAAAAGCTGCCTCCCGGATGGTTGATGATGTTTATAAGTCAATATTGACCAGTCAACATCGGGATCAGAAAAAAAACGCTTTGGGATATCAGGTGATGGTTTTCATAGCTTTTCGGACTGGTTGTGATGTGTTTCGTAAGTGGACAACATCAGCACAGAAGGAAATGAAAATAGAATCTGAAATTTGGAACAAACAAGAAGAATGCGTGAGAACACGTGGTTTGAAATAGTTTTGTTGTTTTTGGTACTCGGTTAACTGCTTTTTAATGGTTATGACCATATGACGTCTAGTGTGACGGAACTGAAGCACAAATTCCTAGTGGTAACAATGTTATAGCTGGAGAATGCTTTCTTGTCTCTGGACCACTCGAAATGCGGAAACGATCAAATTGCAAAGTTTCATTTCAATCTTGTTACCAGTAAAAATTGGAAAAATTTACGAATTATGAGCAAAATTTAGCAATGATGATGGTGATGGTGACGGAATGGGTTCCAGTGGTGATGATGGTGTCCGTGATGGTGATGGGAGTCCTCGATCACAACCACTGGTGGCGGAGCATACATTACCTCCTGCTCCAACTGGGTATGGTCCCTGGGGAGGGTATGGGTAGGAGTTGTTGTAGGGGTTGTAGTTGTAAGCCATTGAAAAAGTAGGTTTGGGTCAGTAGAACTGATGAATGAAGGCACTGCCATTGAGTTTATATATGGCTCCAATCTTCAGATGGTTACGTCAATGGCTGTGCAAACAACCTTTGAAAGAGACCGCCTATCAAGAGAAACAAGATAGTGTTTTGAAATAAAGCCGAAATGAGTCATTGGAAAAGGAGATCAGTAACATAATGACGTGGAGCATCTCAGGTGTCAATGAGTCAACATGGGGGACATCAGTGTCAAATGTATCCTTTACAGTTTTTGTAAAGGAACTGTTTTGTGATGAGGAATAGGTTAACTTTTACTATTATTTGTAAAAATTGAAATGCGTTGCTGGCTTAAAAATCCGTTCAGTTCGGTCTCGAAGCGAACAAAATGCGCATTCCGTGCGGCGTCTATGAAAAAAATAGGGTAGATTGCGGTGAAAATCGTAACATTCTCGAAAGCGTAGCGCGGAATGCACATTTTTCGTTTCGAGACCTGGCGGCCGAACTGAACGGATTCATAGGCCAGGTACGCATTTCAGATTTTACGAATGATACCAGTCATGAGAAATCTTGTGTTAGGAATTCGACTTGAACAGTTGTTGAAAGTTTGCATTTTGTATCAGTTAGTGTGATTTGATATTGGCAAAATACGATTTCTTTTGAACAAACAGCTGCTTATTATCCTATCTGTCCTCAGTGATATTTCGCTCAATTCTCGCATAGAACTTATTCTATCTTTTCTTGTTCTCCAACTTCCTCATTGCCACTTTACATCTAACTTTCATTAGCAATGCAGCCGACACTAGTGTTTGTTCCACTTTCCTCGCGTGTTTATCTACAGCCTCTAGAGTTTGATGTGACATGTCCTCGGTAGTATAGTGGTGAGTATCCGCGTCTGTCACATGCGAGACCCGGGTTCAATTCCCGGCCGGGGAGAATTCTTTTGGTGTTTTTGAATAGAAAAATTTGAGAAAAAAGTTAATTGTTTTATTGATGTCACCAGTGAGAATGTATGATGCAAAGAGGAACCGGTAAGAGAGTGGGAATTAGAAAGTTATGCCCATTTAGCAGTGATGATGGTGATGGTGACGGAATGGGTTCCAGTGATGATGGTGGTGTCCGTGGTGATGAGATTCTTCCATAATGACCACTGGTGGTGGAGCATACATTGGTGGAGCCATCATCGGAGCAGCAACTGGCATCGGAGCAACCATTGGTGGAGGAGCATATCCGACTCCAGCTCCAACTGGGTATGGTCCCTGTGGAGGGTATGGGTAAGAGTTGTTGTATGGGTTGTAGTTGTAAGCCATTGAGAGAATTGAAGAGGTGATTGAAAGTCTAGAAGGTTACTAGAACTGATGAATGAAGAGAAAACCGATGGGTTTATATATTGCCTCGGTATCAGAAAGCATACGTCATTCCGTGAGCAAACATGGCAGTGATCTTTTGAAAACGCCCGCGGAGTGCACTGATTGTCAGACTGTTTTGAAATTTGGGAGGTATGAGTCAGAGGAAGAAGAACTCATTGGAACAGAACTATGGGTGTGGAGAACTGATTAGAGCAGACTGGTAGGGCTGCGTATCAAAATTTTAATTAATGGTTTCATTGATACTTGTCGCTACTGATAATGAAATAGTGGGTTAGAAGAACACACAGAACAGTTATGAGGCAGTGAACGAGTTAAGGAGGGAATTTGCAACGTTTCCGGAGAATGCCCACATCTACAACTGTGCCAACGCGCCAAGATGTGATATTCTAGACAAACTTCAGATTTCGCCATATTAGTGCCTTTGCAGCAATTCCAATTCCATTAACAGTCTTCACTGATTTAGCCGACACGAAACAAGTGAAACTCGAAACAAATCATGATGCCTTATCGTTTTCCTTGTTTGAAATTTGAGCGTGATGTTTTGTTTTTCCCGATATGAACCTCTGTTCTTTTCCTGCCGAATTTAATGAGAAATTAGTGCGAAGTTTGAAAATCACAATTTTATTTATAGAATGTACATTCACAGTTGTAATTCATAAAGTCATGGGCAATGTGTCGAACTCAAATCGAAAAATGCAATCATTTAGCAGTGATGATGATGGTGACGGAATGGGTTCCAGTGGTGATGATGATGTCCGTGGTGATGAGATTCTTCCACGACGACTACTGGTGGAGCAGCCACAACTGGTGGTGGCATCATTGGAGCAGCAACTGGGATTGGAGCAACCATTGGTGGAGGAGCATATCCAACTCCAGCTCCAACTGGGTATGGCCCTTGTGGAGGGTATGGGTAAGAGTTGTTGTATGGGTTGTAGTTGTGAGCCATCGTAGGAAGGGATGAGGCAACTGAAAGTTGATGCTTGGTTCAACCTCTCGAGGGGTTATATACATTTCAGTATCAATGACACTACGTCATTCCTTGTGCAAACATGATGGCGAACTTTTGGAAAACGATCTAATTTTGAATTGGCTATTGTATCGAAATGAGTCACCGGAAAGGGATACAACGTGATGATGAGTCAACAAGGGAAGAGAGGAACATCAAACTTAACTCAAACAGATACGTTCTGATTGTGAAAGATTTTATAGGGAGGTTAAGGTGTTGTGTATGGGGAAGTGTGTGTGGCTTTTCAGAGAAACTGAATAAGGCTAAAGATCAACTTTTATGCGTTTTTCACAGTTTGTGAGGCTCAAAGGTTTGATAACCGTGTTTGACAAGCTGGTTAACGATCGTTATCAAAATTCGGCAACTTGTGCTTGTCAAATTCTTGTGGAACGCTGATCTTCTGGTTTTACGGTTTTCAAACTAGCAGTTCTAGCAAATAAGTTACCAGAGACAGAGTTATTTGCCATTGATAGTCCGGGAAGGTTCTGTCGCTTTCTGGTTTTAGCTTCCACATGCAAAAGGATTTTATCTTACAACTGTTCTTCGATTTGTTTTCAATCTCATTCAGAGCTGTATTTCAATTTCTCATCAACATTCCGGAAGTTTGAATATAATTCGTTCATTCATTTAACCAGTAATGATTTCAAGTGTACAACGCAGAGGGAAAGAAAATGGGAATTAGACAATTATATCCATTTAGCAGTGATGATGGTGATGGTGACGGAACGGGTTCCAGTGGTGATGATGATGTCCATGGTGATGAGATTCTTCCATGACGACCACTGGTGGCGGAGCATACATTAGTGGAGCCATCATCGGAGCAGCAACTGGCATCGGAGCAACCATTGGTGGAGGAACATATCCGACTCCAGCTCCAACTCCATAAGGTCCTTGTGGAGGGTAGGAGTTGTTGTAAGGGTTGTAGTTGTAAGCCATTGGGAGAATTGAGAGAATTGAAGAAACCGGGTGGGTTTTTACTTTTAGAAATGACCAAGGGGTTATATACTGTTTCGATATCAGCGGAGCATACGTCATGTGTTGAGCAAACAATGCGATGCTCTTTGGAAAAAGGAGGTCTATTGAACTAATCATCAGACTGTTTTGAAATGGGAGTGGTGGGAGGGAATGAGTCACCGGAAGGAAAAGTTCCAGAAGGTCATAGCGTGACGTACTGTCTGGAAGGAATGAGTCAGTGTAAGTGACACTGAAAGACAGAGAAGAAGTTTGTAATTGGAGTAATTCAATAGATTTCAGTTGAGCCAAACTGTGTAATCTATGTTATTCAGAATTATATCAACTGATTAGATGTAATTGGTATTCCATTCTCTTTGATTTCCCTTTCTTCCGTTTGATGAGCACACGACAAGTTACATTGCATACATTTATTATCACAAAATTAGTAGTTCAGTGTGGCAAATCAAACTTCAAAAACTTTTCATAGTTAATTAATTAATCACAATGATGATGATGGTGGTGGTGACGGAATGGGTTGAAATGATGATGATGATGGTGATGGTGATGTGGATCCTCTCTCATGTAGATCGGTGGTGGAGGTCCTCCAATCGGTGCACCCATCATCGGTCTCGGGGCCATTGGCATTGGTGGCGGAGCACGCCCGACACCTCCTCCGATTCCTCCGTAAGGCATTGGAGGTGGCGTGTTTCGGATTCCTCCTCCGTACGGCATTGGTGGAGGTGTATTCCTGATTCCACCTCCTCCATAAGGCATTGGTGGCGGGGTATTCCTTACTCCTCCACCAATTCCTCCTCCGTATTGGGTTGGCAGTGGTGGAGGCGCTGATCCGACTCCTCCCCCAATTCCGAATGGTTGTGGTGGTGGACCCGATGGAGCTGGTGGTCCATATCCGACTCCACTGCCGATTCCTCCCCCGACTCCTCCAGGAGGTGGTGGAGGGTAGGAATTGCTGTTGCTGTAGGGGTTGTACATGATACAAGCAGACTGAAAACAAAGTCAATTAGTTTTTCCAGGGGAAATAGGAAATTCGATTAGAAAGTTGAAAAAACGGGCAGAGAGGTGAGAAGTGAAGGCTGATAAAGGCAGGTAAAGGCAGTTTTATATGGCTTGAGTATCAAAAGAAACACGTCAATTTCTGTGCAAACAAAGTGAGTGAGGCTGCTTCGTAAAACCTAGAAAAACTACCACTTATCATATTGTTATGAAATTCAGATATTTATTAAGATCAGAAAGAAACCAAAATGAAGTGAGAGAAACAATGAAGCTAGCCACTAAAAAAAATGAAAATCAAGTCAATATTGACAAAAAACACTACAAAGTATGGGTTGATTGTGAAATCAGCTGACTGTCTCTGCTGTTTTGCTGCCAATGTATTTCACAACAATCTGATCAATTGAGGCTTCAGAATCCTAGAAGGAACGTCGAGAAACTTCTTGCAAGACAAAAAATTGAATGGTTTTCAAGGTCATGGTTATCACTTATCAAGTCGTTAAAAACAGTAACTTGTTTGCCCAAAACTAGTCTCTATCCAGAACAGCGAACCATTTTCAGAACTAGCACTAAATTCCTTATTCCTAATAAAATTTCCAGTCACATGTGTCCAAGATTATGTTTTATGTTCCTTGTTTCCGTTACTCGACTCTTCTTATCAGTCGGTCACGTAGTTCAGGTCCAATTGGTTTGGAGAAAACGGCGCAACTTATTTTTAGCTGCTATCCGTTTTTTATCGCTTTGCAATGGGCTCTTTGACACTGACACTGACAAACGGCCGGCTTCCCACTTGTTATCTTCTTTTTCACTTGCAAAACTCACGGAACAAACAAAAGTTAGTAGGATTTATTGATGACATTGATGACAAGAGAAATCACAGAGATTTAGGAGCAATTTACACTTAATGGTGTCCGTGGTGATGTCCATGGTGGTGGTGTTCATGGTGATGCTCGTAGTGGTGGCTGTGATGATGTCCTCCGTGATGGTGGCTATCATGATGATGATGATGGTCGTAGTGGTGTCCGTGATGGTGTCCTCCGTCGGTGTGAACATGCACAGTTGGTGGCATGTATCCCGGGGCTCCGTGGACTGGTGGTGGGATGTAGCCGTTGTGGCCGCCGTATCCGGCTCCGTATCCGTTTCCGTAGTAGGACATGCTTCTGGAAATATGAAGATGAAGGTTTGGAGAAGAGAATTGGAAAGAAGGGAAATGTAGGAAACCGACGAAGAAATGAGAACTTGCCGGGGTATTTAAAGGAAACCGAATGTATTGGAAAAGACGTCATGTGAATAGATAAAGGTAAAATTATCAATGTGGTATTTGGCCCTCCCGCCTTTTGACGCCCCGATAAGTTCGAGGGGGCAAAATGATGACAGACGTTGTTATTTGCATTAGTCAACCTTCCTCTGGACAATAGACAAAATGAGTCATGGATCAGTCACGGGAAGGAAATGATCCAGAAAAAATGAAGAGTGGTCACGGTGTATTTTGAAATACTGAAGTGTTACGCGTTTGGAATTGATCTATGGCAGGTGGTTTTTTGAACTAATAGCTGTTGTCATGTGGAATTTGAGACTTTAGACAACATCTTCTGGAAGAATTCGCTTCATGGTCACATGCTAATGGGATTGCTGAAAATGAATCAGGATCCTGGTAGAAGAACTGTTAGGGAAGCTGCAAATAATGAAGCATGATCCAGAACAACTATGAAAATCCGATAAGGAAGGAAATTTGATGTTGACAACGGAGCCAACAGGTTCCTGAATTCTGTAAATGCTACTTGCAGACTCTCTTCCTTATTGTCAGAGCTAATCTATCCACAACATCCGTTTTTAGCTCACTCTTCTCATCTGAATCCGATTTTCTCAAGTCCAAAAGTTCAGCTCAGCCTTTCCAACCCAACTTGCACATCATCATTTCTCATTCTCCCCTCCGAAACATCAACCTACACAACCTGACCTTAAACATTTGTCACCTTTCACCTCGTTTCCGTGACAAGACTAAACTCTGATGCAACGCTTATTCCTCACCACTATCAAGTTTGAAATGTCATGTGTGCACTGGAATTATTGTCTTTTTTTCAGTTTTCACAGCTTCAAAGTGTGGTAAGGTTGACACAGTTTATGTGTACCGGCATTCATGTTTTGAAGTTTTGAAGAACATTGGAATTGACAGTTCTGACTTTTCTGGTGCTTTGGAGGCTTAGCAACATGTACTCTCTGTCAAACTTGTTTTTCTGAGAATTCCAGCCATTTGAAAACAATTGAAGCAAGAAATGCATTAACAACATTTATTAGTGCATATCAGAACATTAGTAGGCATCATGGTCCAGGAAGGTATCAAAATAACACAGGGAGAACAGTTACATATTCACAGGATTGTCAGCAGCACGTCAACAAGTTTTCAGACATCAAATTCAAGTTCCAAACTCAATGATGTCCTCCATGATGACCTCCGTGATGTCCTCCGTGGTGACCTCCGTGATGAGACTCGAAGTGACCACCTCCGTGATGTCCTCCATGGTGAGAATCGTGATGGACAACATGATGCTGTTCAAAGTGTCCTCCGTGATGTCCTCCGTGATGGGACTCATGGTGTCCTACATGATGTGGAGCCTCGTAATGTCCTCCGTGAACTGGTGGTGGAGCATATCCGTTGTGTCCTCCGTAAGGAGCGTTGTAGCCGTTTCCGTAGTAAGACATGGTTCTTGCTTCTGGAAATAGAACTTTTAGAAAAAACTTGAAAAATTTGAAAAGTGTAAGAGGAGAAGGTTTGAAACCGATACTAGAATGGCAACCTCCCGGGGTATTTAAAGAAAAATGGAACAAAACATGTCATGTGAGAAACGAAGATAAAACTGTTATCAAAAATCCACCCGCCTTTCAACGTCAATACGAGGTGGGGGGAAGAGTGACGATAGTATTATTTGCATTAGTCAGTTCTCGCGGTTTCGGTGAACGGAAAATGAGTCAGAGGGGGGACATGGTGCGGATGTGAAATGAGCCGGGAAGCCGAGAATAGTCATGTATTTTGAATGTCATGATGGTCAAGATCTATTGGGAAATAGGAAGTTGGTCATGAAAGAACATATGTTTCGAGTTTTTGCGGAAATGTTGAACTGAGCTTTCTGAAACTGTACTAGACATTGAACTGGAATGTTCAAACCCAAAATCTAACCATAACTTTCTCTAGGACAACACAGAATCCTCAGAAACCTGAAAAGTAGAAATTTCGCTGAAAAACAGATACATTTTCACCCCGAGGTCTTGAAAACTTCGCCAGAGACGTTGTTGAACCTGCAATGAACATTCGTACAGAAATCTTCCCCATTTTCAAAGTTCCAGAACTGTAAGCTTTAGAATCTGTATCTGAAGTCAACAGCTTTCAGATGTCTTTCAGTCTCATAGGCATAGGATCTATTCTATTAATCCTGAACAACTTATTCTCTCAGAAGTGTTTTGAACTGAACTTCCAAGAAGAAATTGAAGTGTCTACCGTTTCAATTCAACACATTCCAAGTTGGTTAACAATGAAACTTTACATGCATACACTTTATTTTCAAATTGAATAAAACGTTGTGTTAGATAGTTAGTAGGCTTTTCACGAGATGTTGAGTCAATGAATTCAACTCTAACTTAATGGTGTCCGTGTCCTCCATGAGCGTGGTCGTGGTGCTCTCCATGATGCGGCTCGTGGTGTCCTCCGTGATGTTGATCCGGGCAGGCTCCGTGATGTGGCTCGTGGTGAGCTCCTCCATGAGCATGATCGTGGTGGGCATCGTGATGCGGCTCATGATGTCCAGCTGGATGCTGGTGTCCATCATGATGATCTCCATGGCAGCCATCATTTGGTCCGTGTCCGTGGTGTTGGTGCGACATTCTCTGAAAACCAAAAGGTTAGTAGGAGTTGAGAGGAAAGAACTGAATGGAGAACTGCCATTTGACAGGGCTATTTAAAGGAAACCACATCAGTTAAAAACACATCATGTGAGAAGATAAAAGTTGAGTTGGCATGGCGTTACCACAGATAAGGGCACGGCATGTGGGAGGAGGCAAAGTTTGAATGGTTTTTTCTTCCCTTTCCGGTCTATTGACATTACTCACGGATTGAATGGATTGATGGAAGATATCTGCATCGAATCATTGTGACGCATTTGTTAGCTATTTGGCCAAGTGCATGACCAAGGCAAAATATTGAAAGTTCTAGAAAAACCAGGAGTTTGAGAGCAACAAGAACCACATGGGGTACCTGAAAACTTGCTCTAGTTCAAACTCCACTGTAGCTAACTGAACACTGGTATTTACACTTCCTCCTTGACCTTTTTTGCTTTTCTTATCTTTGATATTCAATTCCGAGACTAAACTTCACCACCAACAAAGCACCAAGACCAGTGACGTTTTCTAGTTTGTGTTATTCCACTGGCATGACTTCTGTTATCAGTTCCATTTTATCACATTTTGATTTTCACGTAAGTAGGCGTAAAAAGTGGAAATTGGAATAAAAAGATCACAGACTAATAGAAGCGGAAAATACGAAAACTTAGTGATGATCATGATGATGCCCGTGATGATGTCCGTGATGGTGGTGGCCATGATGTTTGCCATGCTTCTTCTCATCATGGTGCCGATCCTCGTGAACATGAGTTCCGGCTCCTGGTACGAATCCCTGAGCTCCTGGTGGTGGTGGTGGCATGTATCCAGCATTTCCATATCCTGTTTGAGGTCCATTGTATCCAGCTCCACCAAATGGTCCTGTCGGCTGGCCTTGTCCGGCACCACCATAAGGCGCCTGTGGTCCATTGTAACCACCGTTTCCATACTGGTTTGGTGGGGCACCGGAGTTGTTTCCGTAGGGAGCATTTGGGTTGTTGTAGCCAGCATTGCCATAAGGGCCATTGGTAGGGCCGTTGTAACCGGCGTTTCCGTAGTTGTGGGACATAGCGCTACAAGTAAGAATGTAAGGAGGAGAGGGGTGAAATGGAAAAGTTCAAAAGTGCCTGTGAGCATTGGGTATTTATAGGAGTTGAAACATTTCGGGAAAACGGGAGCAAATGGAATTTCCAATTATTTGATCAATACATCAACCACAACCAATGAGTCACTGAGGACTTTGTAGAAATGAGATGTGCTCTTCGTACTGTCTGTTCAAATATTTGTCACTTTGACTTCTCTGAAAAATCCCCAAACGAAAAACGTCTCTTTCTGTTTGCTTTTCAAAAACATACACACAGCGGCGCGGATTTCGGGCGGAGAGTTTATTATGAACTTGTTGATTACACCGGAAAGAATAAAAAGAAAGGTGAAGGCAGGGTCAGAAAGAAGACAAAACACACTCTAATCCAAAATACAAAGTTGAATTCAAATTCAGATTCGGGTGAATAGAATGGGGGGTAAGGTGAAAGATGTGAAGACAATTTTGGTGATGATGAGGTGTGGGATTAATGACGCATGGGATGAGTTTAGGCGGCGACCGGCTCGGCAGCGGCTTCACTGTCTGGGATCACAACCTCAGCTCCCTCGTTGGGGTTCTTGGCCGGTCCGTCCTCGAATTCCTTGTCTGGAACCTGGAGTGGGATCGGGGCGACTGGTGGTCTGGCGGCGTCTCCCTCGGCCTTCACCTGCTCAGTGTACTTTGGTGGCTCGAGGTTCTTTCTGAAACATAACACATGATGAAAGTTGATCCGCGGGAGGGCGGCTTACCTGATCTGCTCCAATTCCTCGTTCTCCTTGCGTCCCCACTCTGCTGGCGGTCGGGCGGTTCCGTGGACGAGGGTGTAGGCGGGCTTGACGTACGGGTTCTCGAACAGGAAACGACGATCTCCATACGATCTTCTGTCGATCTGGCGATCGAACTTGGAGGCGGTGGTGATCTTTGGTGGATGGACCGAGGAAGCAGCCTCCTCTGGGTCGAGTCCCTTCTTGAGAGCCTTGTTACGAGCAACTTGACGTTGACGCTCGTTGAGCTCTTTCAACTGAAACAAACCATATCAGAATGCGCAGAAGCTAAGGCAAAACTTACATCGTACTCCTGACGCTCACGTCTCTTCTCCAAATCGTATTTCTCTCCCTCAAGCTTGACAATGCGGGCGTGCAGGGTCTTGATTCTGTCCTTCAAGTCGTTTGGCATGAGTCCAGAGACATCCTGAGCCTTGCAGACAGCGTTCAAGAACGCCTTCTTGGCATCCTCTTGCTGTTCCTTGGAGAGTCCCTCGGCCTTGGTTCCCTGAGCCAGGTTTCCGAAATGAGCGGCCTGCTCTCCCTTGGACGACACAGTGAAGTTCTTTCCTCCTGGTCCTCCAACAGCAGATCCGGCGAAGGATCCAGCCATCATCTGCTGACGGCGAGCCTTCTCATCGTTCTTGCGGGCCTTCTCGGCGTCAGCCTTAGCCTTACGATCTTCCTCGTCCTTGCGACGTCTCTCCTCATCTTGACGTCTTCTCTCGGCGAACTGACGCTCGTCTTCTTCACGCTCAGCGCGACGCTTCTCCTGCTTCTCCTTGAGCTCGCGGAGTTCCTCCTCCATGCGCTCCTTCTCAAGAACACGGCGCTGCTCGTAGTCGAGAAGCTTGGCGGCCTCCTCTTCCTCGTGGCGTTTCTTGGCAGCCTGCCAAATAGAAATGTCAAAACATGAATAAGGTTTTGAGGTGACTCACAAGCATTGCAGCCTCAGCCTCGGTCATCTCTGCTGGTGGCTTCTCCTCCTGGACTGGTGGACGTGGCTTCGGCTTCTCCTCAACTGGAGCTTCCTCTTCTGGAGCCTCGGCCTCCTCTTCTGGGGCATCCTCAGCAGCAGCCTCTTCGGTCTCCTCGACCTCCTCGGCCAGGGACTCTTCCACTTCCTCCTCCTCCTCACCGGAACTGTAAGTAACAAGTTACGGGGGATGTAGATTACGGGCGACTTACAGCACTTCCTCCTCGTCAGACATGATTACCACTGGGAATTGAAAAGTTTGAGAGGAAAGATCTAAAACAGAAAGATAAGTGTTGAGTGATGATTACTAAACGGAAAATTGGAAGTTGGAAGTTGGAACACGTTGAGAATGAACAATAGAAGTGTGCGGTTTCAGTAAGCCACCCTCTCGGCCTTCGCTGCCATCGCGATCGCAATTGGGGGCGGAGCCGGTGCCATCTTGCCTTCATCCTCCTCGGCCCCTCGTTGTGTAACTTGTAACGAAGCGGGTCCCCGCTCCCGGCCCCGCCGAGATATCATTCGACCGGGCGGATGCGGAAAAGAAACGGGCACCGAACAAAAACGAGGCGACGGGTAGGCGGAGGTGTGCGTTGTAAACCTCGAAGATGAGCGGGTGCCGCGGGAGTATGCCTCATGAAGAGGCAATATAGAGACAGGCAAAGAGCACAAATTACTTCTTTCTTTCTCTTTTCTCAAAAAGAGAAGAGAAGAAGACAACAACAACTTCCCCGGGCGTTGCCACCCCACTGATCTTCTTCTCTCTCTCCGAGCTTCCGAGCTTCTCTCGCCGGCTCCCGCAAGTCGGCCGGAATAAATCTTCAGTCACCACATGGCAGAGATCCTCAGGGATTGTGGGATTCGAAGGAGAGGTAGAAGACGAGAACTGCAGGGGAAGTTTAAGAACAGCGAGTTGTGTTCCGGGGGACTTTGATTACACAATTGCTTGTTTTTTAATGAGATAATCGTATGGGAAATGAGTTCCGGAGATGAGCTACATAGCTTTATTGTGAAATTGAATACGACATTTGATATGGAGAATTCAATGAGAACCGACTAGTGCTACACCTACTGAACTGACAACAAGCGTGAAAAGGCAAATTAATATTAACAATTAGTTATGAAATTTTTGCTGATACAACTCCAAGACCAACTTCTTGCGGATATAATTGAAATCTGGTTTCTCGAGCCCTTGACGTTGGGAAAACCAGTCAGCAACTTGAAGAATCAGCACTCCAGACTCCTTTCTCTCATAAACCGGGAAATCTTGACGGTGACGCATGATCCAGTGCTCCCATTCACTAAAATCCATCTGAGAATGGCTTTTGGCCACAAACCGGACAATTGAATCGACTACAGGCTGAGAGATTGACTTTTTGAAGATGTCAAAGTTGTCAACAGTTTTATTCTTGAAATCGAAAATCGTCAGCGACCAGTATCCTCTCCAGAAAAACGGAAAGAAGATAAGCTCCTTGTCAATCACATCGTAATGGCCGAAGGTTTCAATTGCTTTGTCGGCGCCGTTCAGAGCAATGAAGCGACAAAGAGACGGATCAACAGCATGGACATTTGGCAGTTCCTGGTTGGTCTGGCTCCGGTGGACGAGCATTTCCATGTAAGCGGAAACGACCTGGCTAGAGAGCACATTGCCGTAGATGGTACGGATCTCAGAAAGCGGGATATCCAGGCCTTGGATTGTCAGGAACTTGACTCCCGGCTCCCAGTTCTCAGTTTCTATGCCATTGGTCAACTTCTCCGCGTCTTCCGGCAGCTTGTTGAGTGACTAAAAGCAAAATTGTAAACATATGTACACAAAATTGCAGGTTCACCTTTGGAGGATGATTGTCGACTGGGTTTGGGTTTGCTTTGAAAATACGATGATGGAAAGCGTACTGAAAACAACCACATTTTATCATTCTGAAAGTTAGTCAGCTTACTCTCCGGTTCGAGTCAGTTCCGCTCCCCTCAGAAGATGCTGGTACTTGTTGTTGCGGGGGAGCATCTTCCAAATCCGATTCTTCTGGGTTTGTTGACGCCGCGGTTTGTTGATTTCCTTGACCGGGAAACAAAGATGCGAGAAGTTTCATCAAAGTACCGAGTGGTAACTGTTCGATGTTTGCTGAATGTGACACTTTTATCATTGGCTGAAAAGCATTCGGATCAAATGCAGGTTCATGCCAATTCGCAGGTTCGTTGTTTGCAGCACGCACGTCATTTCCGAGATGAGCATGCTCATACTCGAGTGAATACTGATCGACCTAAAGAAAAACATGAAGTTTTACTTTTCGTGAACCTCAACTTGAGAAATGTTCCCGTCTTCGGTAGGTGGGAGCAGAACGACATCAAAGACATTGTTGTCATCCATGCTAAAAACATTGAATCTTGTTTGGATGAATGATACTGTAGCCACTTACGTTCACCAAATTCAAGTTTGAAACTGGAAAGTGTCACAGCAAGAGTGGCTCCTATGAAGGAGGAATCCGAGATTTGAGTGTCGAATGAAGAAAAAATGTTTCAAATCTTCACAATTGTGCCGATGGAAAAAGTGCATTTCATTGGGTCACATTTTTTTGTGTAAAAATCGTCCAGGCGCCGCGACAGGCACTTTTTTCTCAAAGTTTCAATTTTTTAATGATATCTCTCATTTCGCGATTTTTCCAATGTAATAGTACTGGCGCCGGACCATTAATAATTCAATGTCTTCACCTTTGTCCTCGTCTTTTCTTCTCGCTTTTCCGGTCTATTCTCTATTTCAAGCAACTGTTAAAATAGCAACTGTTGTATTTGATTGAGTCACAAGAAACAAAGTCGAAAAAGCATCGGAAGCGGGATTAACATACACTTATTTCGTCATCTCAGATTTCGAGAAACAATGAAAAAGTTATTTTACCTGCTCCGTGGTAAGGATGACAAGAGCCGTCATTGGCTCAACCACTCCTCCACACACGTTTTGTGTTTTGACTGAGTCTTAAGCGTGGAGGCCGGGAGGACTCCAGACAGCCAAAGACATTGTGTGTTACAAGAAGCTGAAGAAAGGAAGCGGAGTCTAATAAATCACGAAATTGTTTCTGTTCATTGGAGTTAATGGATTTGTTACCAAAAGATAGGAGAAGGAATGAGAGTCAGTATGAAAGATTGGTAGTTTGGAATTGAAAAATAGTAGAGAAGATTTTGGGGAAAGTCTTGAGGAAATCTTGGTAGAGAAGAGGATTACAATTGGTAGATAATTGAGAAGATTTTAGTGATTGAGATAGAATCGACGCTCGGACAATTCCAGGATGATCTTCTTGCGAAGGAAGTAGAACGATGGCCTTTCGAATGCCTGACGTCTCGAGATCGATTCGGCAACTTGGAGCACAAAAATGCCGGAAACTTCTGCTCTGTAGTACGGGAAATCCTTTCGATAACGCAGTCTCCATTCCTGCACTGGAGGTCTTATCGGCAAATAGCTCCGGAAGATGTACTCCGCAATAAAGATTAGATGATCCGGGTGTTCACTCCCATGAACATTGTAGTTGTCAATGGTCTTCTCATCCATATCAACCACTGTCAGCGACCAATATCCTCTTTGAAGGAACGGGAAGAAGAGGATCTTCTTGTGCAATGCATTGCAACGACCAAAGATTCGACCGGCTTCCTTGGCTCCTACAGTCATAAGGGAATTGATGAAGTTGGGGTCCGCAACATGAACAGAAGGAAGTCCCTCTCGAGTACTCCGAGACACAATCATCTCCATGTAAGCAGAGACAACCGCCTGCGACAGCGTTCCGGAATCAATGGTCCTTATCTGGTCAATTGAAAGCCGATTTCCTTGATATGTTATGAAGCGGAGATTGGAGTTTCTAGTCCGTGTTCTTACATCTGCCAGTAGATTGCCTGCTTTAGCGGGTAGATAGTACGGCTGAAAATATGAAGAAAAAAGTGGGGAAATTCCTATGAATGTTGAATTACCTGACGAGAAGGCTCATTTCGCACATGATTGACATGGAATCGCGAGATGAGTCTGGTAATCATCTGAAATTGAAGAAGATTCCCATTTTGATCAGAGAAACGGTAATCTCACTCTGCGTATGATAGCCGCATATCTTCGTCGTTCGGCCGAAGATGCTTGTCGGCGGCGACAAACCGGCGGTATTGGATTCCGCTGTGCAACTGGCGCCACTGCAGCGACCTGTCGACGACGTTCCGGTCTGCCCTCTTCCTGAGCATCCTCGTCGCTTGAAGTATCATCATGTCCATCAACTCTCCGATTTTCCTCTCTTATACGACGTCTCTGTCGACGTATGTTCTGACGTCTGTCTTGATTTCGCATGTCCTGGATACGTTGCATCGCCTCCAAATGGGGTCCTATGTTTTCCTCCCCTACTAAGTCCAGGAAGAGGTTAATTAAAGCAAGACGTTCAGCGGAAACTCTGGCGCGTATCAATGATGAGTTGGGAGCTACATGAGCATTTTGATTGGGATCTGCATGAGCACCAATATCCATTCTGTAAGGAATGGGTTTCAGAAAAAATGCAGTGAGATTCCTACTTTTCTCTAATTATACAATTTCCAATCGAAGGTGGTCCCAATGAGCTCAAAGCCGTGGTAGGTCAGCAGAGTCTGAAACAGGTTATTCGCATATTCAAGGGAGGAAGTGGCTTGAAAATTGAAGACAAGGGCGCAGGTTATGAGAGGGGCCGTGGCGTCTACGTGCCAAAACGGTCGATATATTGATTCAAGAAAGAGCATTTCAAGGAAGGAGAACACAGCTGCAGGCATAGGGCGCACGACGTTCTGAGGGGACACGAGATTCAACGAGTGGCATGTGTGTGTGTGTTTTTCAATACGAAAAAGGAAGGAGAAAACAAGCGCCGCTGGGTCAGAAATGGAGGGTGAGAAGGAAATGCGAAATTGGAATTGGAATATATGAGATTTGGCAGAAGTCAAGGGATCCAAAGGGGATAAATGGGTGGATGGGTGGATGGGTGTCACTGTGACATGTAGTCATTCAGGAAGGAGCATCGGTTCAGAACAGAATATGCAAATTGGCGGATCCCTCGGTTTCAAGCTTTTTTCCCCAGCTGTTCTGTCACTGGAATTTTTCGAAATTCTTCAAATTCCAGAGATATTTCCCTCATGTTTGTGTGGGTGTCATGATTGAAAGGAAGATGGTGGGCGTCCCTGATTTTCTCGTGATTCTTGCAAAATCTATCACAAAAATCAATTTGCGCCCGCCGCCAGCTCAATTATCTCGATGTAAATTGTTTTTTGTCACCGCGCCTTCGCAAAAAGAGACTTTGCCCCTACAGTTAGTTTGATATTACAACTCTGGCTCTAGAATGTAATAGTGCTGGCGGCGGAGACTGTCTGCCGGCATTCACTCTTTTCTTCCCTTTTCTCGAGACGTGCCTGTTCTTCTCTTTCTTCTCCCTCTATTTTTCTCCTCGCCTACCAACCAAAGCTTTCCTCAACTGTTTTCAAATCGATTTTTTCAGAAAGAGATGAGTAGAGCAAGAAAGGATTCGATTGGCGACTCGGACTACGAATTGAGCTCCGATGCGGACTCTTCATCGGATGATTCGGAGGATGAGGTCCCATTCGAACATGTCAATGCCGTTCAAGTGAGTTTCTAAACCTGACTCTCCATATGAAATGCTCCTTTTTCCCAGCTCCATCCCAACCAGAACCACCATGTGTTGTACAATCTCCCTGCTCCTGAAGTGGATACATTTGGAGTGAGAGTCCGTCACAACCGCTCATCAAACTTCCCGGAACCGCCGCAAGAAGAGCATCCGAATGCGCTGCACCCTTCATGGCTCGATAGAGTCATACAAGATCTGGCAGCCGCGCAAGCCGAGCCAAGACCGAGAATGGGCTGGGACAACAGTGAGGCTTCGACTGACGTCTCGGAGCATGAGGAACTCTTCGGACCACCGGACTTTGGATCGGATGATGAGGATTTGGAAGAATATTTTAATAACATGATTCCACGCAATTAGATTTTTTTACTCAATCAACCGTGTTATTTATTTTATGGAAATGAGAGAATGATTTGGTTAACAATGGGATTCGACGAATAAATTTGCAATGTTACTGAATAAATATGTGAAAAATGGTACGTGTTTGTGTACCTAGTTGTCAGTGTTCCGTAGAAAGGTCTCCGTTTTTCCCAGCGTTAAAATCAGTATTCCGCAGATTCTCGACGGTTTGTCTTCTTTTTATAACCACGTTCTCCGCGGAAAACTTTGTAACAATGAATCTCTGCAAAATCGTGGCGATAGCCAACAGAAAACTAACATTCGTACATTTTCCGTCCCCCGATTCGTATGCACCCAGCTTTGTGCCACGAATTTTCAAATGTCCCTCTTTACACATTCATATGGTTTCCTAATGACCCATTCAGAGGCACTAGCACATGGTCATTATAAAACAGATGCGAAACACATTAAGGAAGGTCATGCAACGCGGACAAAAGGTCCAGGCAAAGTCCTAATTAGTATTACCACCTCCCCGTGTTCCATTGTACTCCATCTTAGAAGTTGTTGGTGTAGATTATGTAATACTTGGTATTTTTGCATTTTCACTAGCTAATCCCCTTTTCAATAAGTATGCTGTTTCTCTACCCAAGCCGCAAAGCGGTAAGCCGGCTCAAATCTGAAAATAGATTCTTTCCTCCAGCGCGAAAGCCACGGATGCTTCTCTCTCTCTAGAAAGCTCTCTTATGTGTATTCCGATATTTTCCCTCCTCTGCAGTGTGTTCTCTCTTTCGGAGCAAGCTTCTCTCGGGGAAGAGAGGCAAATTCTTTGCTTCTCTACCCCCGCACGACTGCTGCTCTCCGCGGCGATATGGCTCCACAAGAGCCAATGGCCTCATGATAACACCTCTCTGCAACTGTTCAGTGGAGCATATGCATCGTTCACTAACTCCCAATTGAGAAGTTCACATCTTAGTATCTTCTTTAGAAATAACCTTCCAAAACAGGTTTCTCCGAAAAAAAAACGTTTCCTATCCTTTCTAACATTCTATCTCTCAAATGCCTGCCAATTCCCTTCTCCGTTCTCTCCCTTCAATACTGTACGAAACATCCCTAACTAGACCAATTGTTTTCATTGCCCGTTATTTCCCAACCCAAAACCCTTTTGACGTCACAACGTGTCTCGACCTTTATCAATGCTATTAGTTTCTCTAGATAAGGTTTCATATTTTCAGCTACAACGATGGCTGTAAACAACATCGAAAGTGCAGAAATGGTGAGAGCGATGCATGTAGAAGAGGTGCAGGAATTGATTGCCGATATATTCAATATGGAGTGAGTATAACGTTTTCCGAGATAATAATTGATTATTAATTATTCATTACGAAGTTCAGGCGTCATCCACAAATGAACGAAAGAAGTGAATGGCTGATTAACACATTGTGCAACTTATCTCTACACGTTGCTCAAACAACACTGCGATGTTTTGATATTGAAAACCTGTTAGTTGAAACAGACTGTATAAGGATTATAAACCTTGTTTCAGTTTGAGACACTGCCTGATGTCCGATAGGTTGCTTCGAGGCATTCTGGACTACCCACTTCCATTTGTGTATTACGAGTTGGATCTGGCCAATTACACTGTGACAATCCCATCGGGACACTTCACTTGGAGAGCCAATCAGCTACCAAATCCCGAAAACAGAACGTTCACATGTCTTCATGTGCTGTACGCAATACACCCCGGAAGAGTGGAGAAGCTTTCAGCAAACGTCCGGAACTTTGAGAACATCACAAATTTCAATTTGGTGCAACATGTCAAGAAGTTCATACTTTACCCTATCACTGATCAATTTGTGCAACCATTTCCGAATACTGAGAAGCTGAATGCCTTGCTCAATCATATGCCAGTTCTGGAGACACTGGAAATCATCAGTGGAGAAGCTAATGGTTGTGACAAGTTCAACACTGTGGACCATGTAAAAGTGGATCAAGCTCAGTGGTTTGACTTGAATGTGCTCGGAAGAATGCAGAACAAGACCATAAGTCTCAATTACCACTACATGGAGAGGGCAACTTTTACGGAATACTTGCGACTGTGGAAGACTGGAAAGTTCCCGAGATTGGAGATGTTCCGTTTGGGAATCAACGATGAGGAATGGCCAATAGGAGATATTGTTGGGGATTTGGGTGGAAAGCCCTGGGACTACAGGAAAAGACAACAATTCTACTTCCCACCAAAGTAAGAAAGTCAACAGTGGGTGCATACACTAATCCATTCATTTTTCAGTGTGAAACCAACAGAATTGATGGATAACCCCGGCCGGCCGTATCTTCAGGAAGAGCGACGCTCCGGTCTGGATCTCAGTGATGCCTGGGACATTGAACGAAGAACTCCGGACGGAAGAACTTTTCTAGCCAGTATTGTGAACAAGGGCTACCAAGTGATCATGATTGTCTGGAAGGACCCGTTCCAAAGCAGGAGATATGTTCCGGAGTTGAGAAGGGAACTCGCCGAAATGCGAGCAAAGGTGGAAAGTGGAAAGTACCCCGATGGTGATTTGCCGGTGATTGAGAATAAAATCTATGATCACAACAAAGTTCTAGAAATGTTGAACGCCTTGTGAAATGAAATTGTGAGATTCCTCATGGATTTCATCAGAAATTTTTATTTTTGACTTGCCAATTCCTTAGCTACATTTTGCTGTATTTCCCTCCAACTTTCGACGTTTCCCCCCAGAGTTCTATTGTGTAAATACAACTCCCCTAACTCCTCCACTTTCGCTACCGCAATCCCAATTCCCCCACTTTTTTCTCTTTCTCCCTGTCTAAACCTCGTCGTTTGTACAACTTTCCCATGCATTGTCATCAGATTTCACCCCGAATTCTAATTCCAATTCCTCTCATTACAAACAGCCATTGTAGATCTAAATCTCCTCTTAATTCAAATGTTTTCCTGTGATTTTTGTCTGGTTCAGATTTTCTATCTTCCGAGATGAAAATCGTACTCCTTTGACTTCCCCTGAACCCGATTTCTCTCTCTCTCACATCATTGTCGTATTTTATGTGTCTCTATTCTTCACACTTTGGAATAATAAAACTCTTCTCTCTCTCCCCTCCACGCACTCCTCTTCTCCTTCTATTGATTCAACTCTTCAGTTCAAAAATTTGAAGCGTAACTTGAAAAGTTCTCGTTCCTCTGCCCGCGGCAAACAAAACAACTAACCCCTCTCGTCCCGTCTACAGAACAAACACTCTTCGCTTTCACTCACTATTTCGCCCTCTTCACTATGCATTCATTTCGGTGATAACAAATATAATCCGACATAATGACCAGTTTCTCGTCCTGATATCACATATTTCCGCCCCCAAACCCCCACTAATTTCCTACGTGTTTTTTGCGCTGGAAACTAACCAAGTAATTGCCTTGTTTGTATATGTTCGGTGGAGCGCGTTTGCATCGCTTCTGCCATAAATAGACTTTCGGCCGGTTTTCGTTAACAAAGCCGTAATGAATGGCAATTTACCCGATTAATTTCACTTTCCCTTGGAGAAACTGGGCAGAATCGTTCATGTATAATCCATTCCGTCTCATTTTTTCCATCCAATCGTTATGCGCCTTCTGCCAGGAGGCCCGATTCTCCAGTATACAGCGTTTTGTGTAGCCACAGGTGTTCCTACACTTCTCGCCGGTAAACAATCGTCCCGTCCTGCCCGTATGCTCATTTTCCCTGACATATCCGTTCCGTATTTCGACGTCTGCGTCTCGGCTAATGAGTTGTCTCTCGTCATATGCGCTGCGGTCCCCCCATGCCACGCGAGCGCGGTTTATTGATTTTACCAGACATTTTTCGGGCTGCATAACATGACAGCCCGCATAAATCGCTCATTTTTTCAAGTTCAACGAGAATCTAACCGGTTATTTCTGTCAGAAATGATCCCTTTGATCAATAGAAGTGCAGAGAACGGTTTGTTTCGCTGAATACCTCGTGAAAATTTGAATTTCCACGGGGAAACCCGAAAAAACCGTTGATTTTGTATTTTTTCTATTTTGCACGCGTTGAGCACAATAAAAAACGGATAGCTCATTGAAAAACCATGAAAATCCGCGATTAGTAGTCAGAACTCGCCGTCTCGCCGCTGTTTTTCACTTCATCGCCCCTCTTATCCTCTGCCTTTTTTTCTCCCGCCGAACCTCTATATCGCCGTATAATCTGCTTCTCTTCGCCCCCTACCAGTAACGTGCAATTTGTCAGATAACCAATGGAGGAGGAGAGCACCGAGTCGGAAACCAACCAAGAGATTAGCGAGAGATCGCAGCGCTTTAAGCGACGGCTCGATTACGCCGAGTATTCGCACGACGAAGACGACGCCGAGCCGGGAAGCAGCAAGCGCGGCAAGAAGGACCGCAAGGCCAGACCCGGCAATATGGGTCCGCAGCGGTGAGTTTCCCGATTCAAAATCAACCTGACATAAAAGTGCCGATTGGGATAGATTATGCCTAGGTTAGGCCTGACACCTCGACACGCGCACGACCGGTTTTCGGACAATGCGTCGAACGACTACTGCCACAGTGTCTGTCGGGGTGGGCTACTTACCGCGCGAAGATACTATCTTCACCTCACAACTTCATCTTATCCCGGTGAAAAGCGACCTGGCGTCGCGTCAGAAGACAGCTGAATTCACGCTGCTTTTCTTCTTGACGTAAAGATGCAAAAACTTCCCGAGAAACCGCAACCGCCGACACCTTTCTCTCTCTCGAATCGCCGCCTTCCTTTGTGCTTGATGACAATAACAGCGAGTAGATCTGCTGACGGATTAGACACGCCGTCGTGCCGGCTCGTCGCTTTCCGTCTCGCATGTTGAAGCCTACTCGTTACCTATCGCGCAGCCGCTAATGAAGGGTTGTCTCCGTGAAGGGTGACAGCTTCAAAACCTGCCAAAACGTTGACTCCGCCTAAACTCAGCGCATGTGACGCGGAAAACCGAGTTGTCTCTTGTTTTTGCTGACTTCTTCTATTCCGACTACTCATCACAAAGCCTCTAGCTCTTCAAACTGACAATGGCTCCAGCGCCTTCAAAAGTGTAAGAGCAACATCATAAACCCACCCCCTTCCTTAATTTTATAATTATTGATTTTCCTTTTTTCCAGGAAGAACCGCACTCGCTTCTCGGAGGAGGAGGTGGCCGACATGTGGCTGTTTATCATCGAACGCCTCCGTCACCCAGTCACCCAGAAGGTCGTGAAGCTCCGCAGTGGGGCCAACATTTGGAAGGAGTTCAAGAAGGAGAACAACTCGCCGCGCAACGAGCTCAGCTTCTATGTGCAGTGAGTTATCGATTTCGGGGAACCTGTTTACATCACCTGCAAGCTGAAACTACACATTTCCACCAGTCAAAATCTGGTCGAAATCGCATGCGATAATGTAGTTCGTAGTGTCTGCCATCAGATAACCAACAACAGACCGCGCGCGAAAACAATCGCTTCCGCTATGACGTTAGCCCATTCACAACAATCCTTTCAGCTTCCGCCGCACAATGATCCCCTCGCTGGACGCCACCAACTTCGACATGCAAACGAAGACCATCATCCACTACGCCCTCGAGATCCCGTGCACCAGAGAGTTCATCAGAGAGTGAGCAGTCAACCCTATAATTATAATAAGTAATTCATGCTTTCAGTCTTCGTGAGGCGGAGAAGGTGGAAGTTGTCGTCAACGAGAATCACCTGATCACCGCCTACAGAAAGATCAAGTCTGGAAACTTCCACGAGGATGATGGCTGGGATGAAGTATGGGGAGATGACGTCGTGGGAAGCAAGGGTGAGACGAGCGGAGGCCGTGGAAGCCGCCAGCAAGTGCAAGCCGCCGCCGCTGAGGATAGCTTCGGCGGGCAGAATGCTTCTCAGTGGAACTCGGCTGAGAAGACCCCGTCGGAACACTTCGGCTCACCGATGGCAATGCCAGGACAGGGAGAGAACCCGTATCAGGAGGAGGACCCGGATGGCTACGATTCGGAGCCGAAGAGAAAGATTAAGAAGAAGAGAGGACCTCCCAAGAGAGCCCCAAAGGAGAAGGTGACGAAGGTGAAAGAGGTGCCGAAGGGCCGCAATCAGCGTAAGGATCGCCGTGAGAAGCTGCAACTCGTCAGCCTCAAGTCGCAGCAAGAGGCTCACTCGGCGATGACTGGTTTGGGAATTATGGACAACGCCGAGCAGGACTACGACGACGACATGCTCCAGACGGGAACATCGAACAGCCTCCTTCAGCTGGAACAGTCGTGGGCTTCCGTGTACACTCCGCTCGCCGACACATACGAACGCGACGCTCGCTCGCCGGAACTCGGAAACTTCCTTGTGTAAATCTGATATAGTCGTGTACTGTAACTTTCTCCCCTGACCATGTGAATTTGAAACTTTTACTTTCCTCTCAGGATCTCCCTTTCAAAAAGAACTGTTCCCCCCATCCCCCGCTTTCCTCGCCCTCATTCAGAACTAGGCTTTTAGCAGCAGGAGTGTGTACCTTTTCAATGTAAACCCATTCATCCGTCCCTTGTCCCTCTTGTCCCCCTTTCCCCCCAAGTGAACGCCAATCTCGTAGCTATGTCATCCGTTCTATCTTATTCGGTTCTTTATCTATATATTTTAAGAAAACCAGAACCTGCTCATCCAACCAATTCTGTCAAAGTGCTCCCGACATGTCGGAGACTTCTCGACTAGACCCTCTCTGTACGGATGGCCAGCCTGGCTGAACTTTTCTGATCTTTCCCTTTTTTCCTTGAAGCAGCTGAACTAATAAAGTGATTGTGGTTTGAAACAGAAGTGTTAGCTTGAAAGATTCAGGTTTTTCAGCAGGAATTTCAGATTTTCATCACAAACCATCTGCCAACGTTGCTCTGCTCCAAGCCACGCGGCTGCCGACTCTTCTTCATCGTCATGGCTCCGTGTGCTCACATGAAACTTCAAATTTGTGCTCCGAATCGTAAAGCCATGATTTACGCGCTCCACTCTCTTGTTTCCCTGGTTTTCCACATCTCCGGACACAAAATGACGTTTTCACCAAGCAACCAAAATGTGCTCTCTCGTGGCGAATCCGCATATAAATTCGAGGGGGAAGCCAGTGAAATCGCACTCTCATTTGAAAAAGAAGCCATCTAACTATTTGAAACTGGACTTTCAACTGCCAACACATGGCTCTGGCAGTAACTTTTCCCGGATGAGCTAGTTACAGTAGGGTCTCGTGCTGACGGTTCCCCAGTCCCTCCAAAAGTCAGGTGAGTTGCTTGGAAGCGCCCGTTTGGTTTCCGTCGTTCGCCGCTCAAAGACCATAACATTTCCCTTTTCATCAATCGATTCCGCCGCTCTCCGCACACAAAACATCTTTGGCGCTCGCCGAAACGGGGCATTGAAACGTGGGAAATGCCACGTTGCCTCAAAAGAGCGCCCACTTTGCATAACAACACACAACGGCCCATGGCTTTCATCCTAACATCCCCGCCCCTTCCTCCCTCGCTTCGCTTCATTCGACACACGGTGATAGCAGTGATACGCCGCCTCACCATCTACTCGTTCCCCCATCGAAGCCACGAGTGCGTCGGCTTCGATGTGAGACCCAGTAGATGGTCTGGTGACCTAGTTCAAAGTGACAGGGGCTCGGGTGAGGTTAGTGGAAGAGGATGGAGATGGATTATCTCCAGCCCAACTCTAACCTTACCCGAGCCCTGCTCCGAGAACTCCTGCTATTTCACTGCCTGTACAATTACTGTTATTCTGGCCCTACTGCCAGCTGATCAACCATAGCACGCAATCTCACCCAAAAGTTGAAGATCGGTATATTGTTGATCATCTGGCATTAGGCCACGTGACGTGAAGTGGGGAGGAGTTCAAGAGAGCGAATCATTTCCGACTCTCTGATCAAGTGACGTGGGGTCGGGTGAGGTTGCAAGTAGATGTTGAAGTGCGAATCTCTCAACTTCTACTGTAACCTCACCCGGGTCATTGGCACAACGTTGGGACGGGTTTCAAGTGACGTGGGTTCGGGCGAGGTAGCATACCGCATCTGAAGAGCCAATCTCATTCAAGTGCGAATGCTACCTTACCCGGGACATTGACACTAATTGGTTATTGGGCAAAGTTGGAGAAACAGGGAGATACGCTTAAATCGCCAGCATGTTCACACATGCACCCAGTGACGTGGCTTCGGGTGAGGTAGCAGGCGGGCTCTGAAGAGCCAATCTCATTCAGGCACGCATACTACCTTTCCCGGGTCATTGACACTATGTTGTATATTGGGTGAAGAAGGAAAAACAGGGTGATAACCTTGGAGTGCAAGGTTCTGCTGTTTCAAGAAGCATGTTACACAAGTTTCCAGTGACGTGGCTTCGGGTGAGGTCGCAGGCGGGTTCTGAAGAGCTAATCTCATTCAGAGTCGCATGTTACCTTTCCCGGGTCATTGACACTATGTTGTATGTTGGGTGAAGAGAAAACAACTGATTGACAAGCTTGGATTGCAAGGTTCCTCTGGAAAGAACACCTAAAACCTATAATCAGATTGTCATCCACTGAAGATCACTCTATCGTCTTTTATTCAACTCTCCGGCTCTTTCTCCATCATATTCCACTATAGAATACGTCATTCGTATAGTTGGTGAATCCCGGCGAAAGTGCTTTCCGAGGAGGGACTATGTCTCCATTGGATACCCGATGTCGCACGTCGCACTAGCTCATTTCCGAGGTTTCCGCTGCGGCTTTCAGTTCACAACAATATACTTTGGTTTCACATCGGAAAGGCCAACTGCTGACTGCAACTGCTGACAAAAACCAGAAGCTCCCACAAGCTACGTGGGAAGATCAAGAGGCCACTCACCTACTTCTAGATATTCTGCTGCTATATTCTCCATGTGCCAATTTACCGGATCGCAACGTACGTCGAAGATTGCTGAGATCTCTCCCAGAGAAGCTCAGCCTTCGCGTTCTTTGCGTCCCGGTTTATCGTCACTAGAAATGGGTAGGTTCAGTGCGAGCACCTCAATTTGTCAGAGAAATGAGAAATTGGGGTTTACAAGATGAACAAGCAGATTTGGAGGCACATAAAATACAAATTTCCCCTTTTTCCCCTTGCGTCAAACCGACATTCATTGCTTTTTAGCCAAAGTGTTTTGGGCGCTCAAAAAACCATTAGTTTTATGTTCACAGCCAATTCCATTCTCGAGTTTCCGTTTTTGCACGCCACTGTATGTGATTGTGTTCGTCTTTCATTCCTTTCCGTTTCTTCTACCAGTTTTTCCCCTTTGGCAGCTGGAAAGGGCACATCGCAGGGCCACCAGATGCTCAACCCCAAAATTCGTCATAATTTCATTTTCACTTTCCGTTTCTAATCAGTTTTCTCTGTTCGGGAGGTCTCTTCGTTCCCGTTAAATACACAGTGAATCACCTCCTTACTCACACTTTTATCAGGTAGTTTCCATCATGTCGGTCGCTTCCCGCGACTTCAAACTTCTTCTCCAAGACGAATCCGACAAAATCGACAACCTCCTGGCGGTGTCGCCTATCAGTCCAGGAAAGAAAGCAATTTTCAAGAAGTTCTTCGAGTCAAGTGGGGATTCTGCTGATGAGTATGAGGCAGAGGATGAAGCAGTTGAGAAGGGATACGATGGTGATGTGGAGAATGAAGAAGTGGAGGTGAAGGAAAGAAAGAAGTCAAGTGAGTCAGGTTCATTTTGCCATTCCAGTCACCATCACAATTACCCAACTGTTCCTTCTATTTCAGCTTCCCGCAACTACGTCTATCACCGCGTCTATACCGCCGACGACTTCTCCTCAGAATCCGATTCCGCTTGCCGTGTAGTCAGGAAGCGTCTGAACTCCGATGCCAGCAGTGACCCTGACAGTGACAGCTCCGATGGAACCATTGACTACATGCCAACCGATGGCGCGGGAGAGGAAATCGTTCAGATCGTTGGGAGCGAATAATATGATCCCCTTTTCCTTCTCGTTTACAAAAAATGCATCTCGATGTGACATATGTGTAAATTATGAACATCTGCAACTCTACAAACGTTTTTTCCCTATTTGCCAATTCATTCTCTCAATTCTCGCGAAATAAACATTTTCCTTTGACAAAACACCAGCTGATCGGTGACCCAGCACTGAATTCCACTTTTTCGGCTATCAGGTGGTGTACAACTGTTCCAACTGCCTGGCACTCATCGCGACCGCTGCGCGGCCAACTCACTGATCGATATGAGTTGAGACTATGATGAAATACCAGTAGGATTTATTGCGAACAACAGAAATCAAGGAAGTCTTTGAAAACAGAACAGGAAAACCAGATTTTGTGGAATTCTACAGAGATACGTTTCAATGGGGGGAAAAACAAATAACAACACAGATTTACTAAATATTAGAAATCATTGAGAGCTTTGCAAGAAGTCAAGAAGATTTGTACCAGCGGGGAAGAATCATTGAAAGTTCTAACTTTCGGATTTCATGGCGAGGGATTGGTCGGTGAGTCGTGGCTTTCTTTCGGAGGCATTGCCTTCGTTTCTCGGGTTGCGGATGCACTCGATTCTGCCCAACGTGTCGGTTCTCACAAATACGGACTTTCTGAGTCTGAAAACATCAACTGGTAAGATTTGGAAACACTAGTAAACTCACTCTCTGATATATCGGTCGCTTGCTGGCACATGAAGAGTGCAATGCAGCGCCACCTTCATAGTAGGATCAAGTTCTATAAAGTCCAGATTGCGGATGAGGATGTTGTGGAACCGTTTGTGATAAGTTTGTGCATTCCGACTGTGTGTGTTATACTCGGAATCGACAAGCTGACTCCATCCATCCGCAGTTTCAAACATGTGACGGACGGCTTTGATTGTCTTGTTTTCATTGTCTTTCGAGAAGCTCAAGATGTAGCGGAGCATGATGATGTCTTCCTTCTCTGTGAATGGAGTTCCTTTGTTTTCATATCGGGTCTCTCCATAGGTGATAATGTCGTCGGCATTCAGTCTCATCCCAAACTTGTCGGAAAACTTATGGATGCATCCTTTGTGGTCCATCATGATTTTGTCTGATGGCGCGAGTCTGAAAAAAGGTTGCGGTTTTCAGGTTTACGGGCGTTTCTACTTACTCCTCTTCAATTTCTTTCGGAACTTTCAATTCCAACGCGAACATGATTTTGATTTTGGAGACCACGTGTAGCGGCGCCGCGTACAAAGTTGGGATCATGTAGAATTGGAAACTGAAAGTAGAATAAGTTAATTCTAGCGAATGACTCTATCTCACTTTTGAAGGCAGCGCTTCGCGGAAATAGGGAACTTTGTCTCTTTCACAAACTTGTTCCAGTCGTGCTCCTGGTTGCGGAAGGTTTGTCCTCTGATAATCTGCCCAGTGTTCTTGTCCTCAATGTTGTTCAAAAGCCACTCCCATATGAACTGTTCCTCCCCGACGCTAAGTCGTTCCGGGAAGTTGTGCAATGCCTGCTGTCTCAGCTCGATGTCACCTGTTGGATCCACATAGTACTGGATACATCCTCGCGGGTCAAGAGTGACACGAGAACCGGCACGGAGAAGTTTTTGATGAAGTTGTGGATCAATCGGGATGTCAAGTCCGAAGTATAAGTCCATCTTGTCTTGAATCGGCATGTCAGCAGAAGACAGTCTTTTCGCCATGACGTACACGAAACTGAAGAATACGGATTACCATCAAGATTAGGTTTCTATCAACGCACTGGTTCCTCAATTGCTCCGGAGACCGAATTGACTTCTTCTCGACACGAAATCTCTCCCAAATTTTGAGAGCATTAACGTTGACCAAGTATTTATGCGGTGTTTGGTAGTTTGGATGTTGGATATGTTCATAGAGAAACGACCAGATCGCTTCTTCTTCAATCCATGAGAATTTGATGAAAGCTGGGTCGATGGATGGGTCGACTTGTCGAAACCAGCCATGTGGTCCAAATTTTCCAGTTTGCATATCTGTGAAAAGCGGTTAGATAAAGAGATGGAATGGAGAACGGAAAAAACAAGAGAGATAACGAACGGGTTGAGAGAACCGTGATTATAAGTTGGAGAAATGAAAAATAGTGAAGAGAACAAAACATTTATTGATACAAAGACAAGGAGAAAAACAGCATTTTGACAGATGAGTCATTCGTTCCAAGGCCTTGTGAGTGGTAGTCTGAAAAATGAAGGATAGGTTTTTTGCACCATGTTGTTCCAAAGTGTTGGCTATGTAAAGTTATCCAGTAGCCCCCTGCTTTATACCAATTCTATTCATTTCCTACAATCCCAACCCCCACCTCATTTCCAGGTCTCAAGCCAATTATTTTCACGCGCCGCTTACCTCATAACGAATCCCACATGTGTTCCTGTTAATGAAGTATAGCTCCCACAACCTGCCTCTCTTTGAACAGGGTCTCACAACGATTGCCGTCTCTCATAATCTCATGTGTCATCCGTTGACACAGTCATTGTCACTGCGCGTGGTCTGTAACTTCCACAAAGGATAAGATTGAAGATAAAGGGGTAATTATCTTACTTATGTTATCTCAGGACACCATCCGCATGGATGACCATTAGCCCTTTCCTTAAGACGGCAGGTTCTCCTCTCTATGTTCTTGAATACGGCTCTAATGCTTACTGGGCAGATAATCCGCGTTTTGTGCGAACGTTGTCGTTATATCGAATCCTTCCCGACATTTGGCTTCTATAGCTCACATAAAACCTTCCCAGCAAATGGGCGATTCAATTTCCTTCATTTCTCATTTATTTATGGTCCGTTATTCTTAAAAATCCCATTTTTATAGGTATATTCCATTAAAATGAGCTCATTTAAGCGGATTACCGTGCAAAAATAATTGCTTACCTTCTAATATCCTAATTGCTTCGTAAATAATCCGGTGGACAGCAGAAAAAACCATTAAATCCGAATGAAACGCCCAGAAAATGCGGTAATTGCGAGCAGATGTTTCGTGAAATGGGAGTGGCGCACAGGGGTTTTACTTGCGCGTTTCGCGTGTTTGTTGACGTCTTTCTCGTGAGTGCCGAGTGTCTGCGGCAGAGAGGTCATTTCCACGTGTGTAAATCGATTCCAACGCCGATTATTCGCTTTCTGTGTGCGACGTCCTTTGGACACTGCAGGTAATTTTTCAGGGGATTTTTCAATTTTTTTTGTAATTTATTTTCTGAATTTTACAGTGTTTTTCATGGCATTTCGTGAAAAAGCAAAAAATTTTGCAAAAAAAAATTTCCCTTACTCTCCTCCGTTATCTAACACAAGCGCATTCCAAATTTGCCCATTTCAGCACATTACTATCTCATTTTAATTTGCTGGGCTTGTTTACTTTGGGTAATTGCCATTTCTATTACCAACCATAAGCAACCAATCAGAAAAAGTAGGCGTGGCTTGTAGAGGCGGCGGCAGACCTGCTGGCACACTGCATTGCATTGACATCGCATGCAGGTTTCACAGTGCTTCTCTGAGCTTCCGCATAGAAACTTTGGGTTTTCAGTAAGGTAACAGTTAGAGTAGGCGAAAGTTGTTCTTTCAAGTTGGCTGAAACTATATGTCTCTTTTAGAGTATCGATTTTTAGTCATTTTCAGCTATGTTAAGGTTTACTTGTTACACTTTTTGTAACACTTTCAGATTTCATCATTCCTTTTCCATCCGAGACACCTAACCTTGTTCCTCTCTCATTTCCATTTCGTTTAGTTTGAATTACCGTACCTCTCACGGGATACTGTAACCTGAACATTGGAGGCGGTACTTAAGCTACCGTATACCTTAATGCCGGCATGTGTCGGCAGCGGGCTGTCCCTACCTCCTCCCCTCATATATATTCCTTGTCGTCCGATTCTCTGCGTCTCGAGCTTGTTTACTGGACCACCCCAATCTCTCCTTCTCCACCCATTGCCCCGTCGTATCTCTCAGTGCCGCTTTTCCACACCAACAAAGAATGCCTGTGCGAAGGGCGCTGCTGGGCAGTGGTGTGCAGAGAGAGAGTGTATGCCTCTGCCTTCACGAGGCCACGGTCGTTGCGCGCATTTGTGAGCGATAGTGAGCGTTGGGAGTGTTTGTGTGTGCGTGCGCGCTCATCGATCGATCGACAGGCGGCCTTGCTTCGGCGCCATGCACAACCGACCATTCCGAGACATAATGTCTCACTTGCCTTTCACGTCTTCTCACATCACCCTCTTCTCACACAACCTCTAAAACTCCCATTTTTTAAAAATATTTTTCTTCCAGGTAATGAGTTCGTCGGAGATTTCATCCCCGGCTTCTCGTCCCTTCTTCCATCCTTTACTCGGTAGCCGCGCTATCGGAAAGCCAGTAAGAGAAACTGTCGTTCAGTGGTTTTTCAAATACGGACTGCAGATACCTAAAGTCCGTGCTCCGAATGGCCTCGTTCCAGCACTCGACAAGTCTGGGAAAGCACTTTGTCTTTCGTTCCCCAAGGGAACGACAACTCAACTTGCATTCAACGCACAAATTTCAAGTAAGAGAATTAAAATTTAGACTCTGTTAGACTAGTTATACTTTTTTCAGGTACTTCAAATGGACAAAGCTGTAATACGGCGCCAATAAACTGTACACTTACATCAATGAATCCTGGCCGGAGAGTGGACAGCATGATGAGAGGAAAGGTGTTCACTGCTACCGTCGCCAACCCGGAGGATACCGATGTACAAGTAGTACTACATAAAAAAGGAGTCGGGCGTTATCCTAAACGAAAATTTGGGAAAATCGCAGTTGCTAAGAAATTAATAAGTGGATGTGCTTACGAGATCAATCTTTCTCGCGTCAGAAGAATAGGAGCGAAATGGAAACAACGAGCTCGGACATTTAAAAGAAAGTCACGGAAAGGTCATGAAAGCGAAGAGAAGAAAAAATCATACACACCTGTTGGCCCCCACAGAATCTACGTCCCACGCATTCCACCTCCCATCCCGAAAACAATGAAGGCACTCCCGGCTATCAGTCTCCAAGCCGCAGTTCCATCGAATTTTGTTGGATCACCCATTAAAGCCAAATCGAGCGCGAAGTCACGACGCAAATCTGGAGCCAAAGCTGGAGCCAAAGCTGGAGCCAAAGCTGGAGCCAAAGCTGGAGTAAAAGCTGGAGTCAAAGCTGGAGTCAAAGCTGGAGCCAAAGCTGGAGTAAAAGCTGGAGTCAAAGCTGGAGCCAAAGCTGGAGTAAAAGCTGGAGTCAAAGCTGGAGCCAAAGCTGGAGCCATAGCTGGAGCCAAACGTGGAGTCAAGATTGTACTCAGAAGAGTAATCAAACCTGGAGTCAAACCTGGAAAGATTGTACTCAGAAGAGTAATCAAACCTGGAGTCAAACCTGCAGACAAGATTGTACTCAGAAGAGTAGTCAAACCTGGAGCCAAACCTGGAGCCAAACCTGGAGTCAAGACTGTACACAGAAGAATAACCAAAACTGGAGCCAACCCTGGAGCCAAACCTGGAGCCAAACCTGGAGTCAAACCTGGAGACAAGAATGTACTCAGAAGAGTAATCAAACCTGGAGTCAAACCTGGAGTCAAACCTGGAGTCAAACCTGGAGACAAGAATGTACTCAGGAGAGTAATCAAACCTGGAGTCAAACCTGGAGACAAACCTGGAGCCAAGAATGTACTCAAAAGAGTAATCAAACCTGGAGCCAAACCTAGAGACAAGATTGTACTCAGAAGAGTAATCAAAACTGGAGCTAACCCTGGAGCCAACCCTGGAGCCAAACCTGGAGTCAAGACTGTTTTCAGAAGAGTAATCAAAACTAGAGTCAAAACTGGAGTCAAATCTCGGACCAAGATTAGAGTGAAAGCCGGAGTGAAAGCTGGCGTCAAGACTGGAGTGAAAACTGGAGTGAAAGCTGGAGTCAAGACTGGAGTCAAGACTGGAGCCAAAGCTGTAGCCAAGAAGGTTAAGACTGGAGTGAAAGCTGCAGCTAAAGCTGTAGCCAAGACGGTCAACGCTGGAGCCAAGGCTGGAGCCAAAGCTGGAGACAAAGCTGGAGACAAAGCTGGAGCCAAGTCGTCGAAAAACTCAAAAAAATCCACCAAGAAAAGGAAGAAGGACCCCACTTTTCCGAGCGACGGTTACGAGCCATGGGAGGATGTTGCACATGAAAACGATGACTATGTTGAAATCGACGACGATACGGTGAAATCTTTGACTGTGGATCCAAGCATGTCTTTCGAAGAATTTGCCGACAAACAGCACTACCAACGGAAGATGTTCCTCGATGACGATAATCTTGACCGTTACGAAGCGACCAACGAGCACGAACCGATGAGTGCTGAGCAGAGGACCAACAAAAAGATCGACGACATTCTGAAGAGAGCTGTTCTGGAAATGGCCATGCAACCGGCGACACCTCCTGCAAAGCCACCTGCGAAGAAAGGAAAGGGAGTGAAGAAGGCGAATGGCAAGGAGAAGGAGAAGGAAAAGCAGGAGAAGAAGGATCAGGAGAAGGACAAAGAGAAGGAGAAAGAAAAAGAGAAGGAGAAGGAAAAAGAAGAGAAGAAGAAAAATCTGCGACGCAAGGCTCCTGGCGAGGAAGGGCCGCCGCAGGTTGAGGAGGAGGACATCAAGCCGGACGTGCAAGCTTTGAATGCTGCAATGGAAGCTACTATGGGTATCCCGAAGAGAAAGGTATACTGTATCGGAAGATAATCTCATAATAATCTTTACTTTTTTCAGAAGGGACGTAGATCTGAAGCCGATCGCCTCTTGTCCATGGACTTTGGACCAAAGGAAGGAGGACGTCTGGGAGACATTGAGACGCAGCTGCCGCATGACAGAAGACGCCGCATCCCTGTCATTCATCTCGATGATTCTCCACCTCCGACTCCTTCTTCAAAGAAAAAGAGGAAGAGTGATGATGATGACGACGACGATGTCATTGTAGAAGAAGACGACGAGGACTACGTGCCGCCGAGTAGCGTTGCAAGCACTTCCAACTACAGCACCCGCAGGAGAATCACCCACACACCAATGAGAACCCCGTCTGCGAGAGTTGCTGCCAAGGCTGCTGCGTCACCAGCGCCATCTGTAGATGCTACGATGAGAGTCTTGCGATCAGGATCCGTTATCAGATCAGGATCCGTCACTAGTTCAGGGTCCGTCACAAGATCAAGATCAGGATCCGACGCAAGATCAGGACCCGTCGCAAAATCAGGAGCCGGCGCAAAATCAGGAGCCGTTGCGAAATCGGGAGCCGTCGCAAAATTAGGAGCCGCCGCTAAATCAGGAGCCGTCGCAAAATCAGGAGCCGTCGCAAAATCAGGAGCCGTCGCAAAATCAGGAGCCGTCGCAAAATCAGGAGCCGTCGAACCAAGCTCTGCCAAACCAAGCCCCGCCGAACCAAGCTTCGTCGAACCAACTGCAACATCGAATCTCAAAAAGGACACGGGAACTGCGCCAAAGCCGAAGCCGAAGAATACAACACTCACATGGTTTGCTCCAAATGGGGAGGTTATTGTACCGCCAACCAAAAAACCGGCTGTTAAACCAGTGGCTAAGAAACCTGCTCTCCCTCCTCGTCCTCGTCCGAGTATGGCTGGTCAACCACCAACTACTCCTGTTCGTCCGATGACGTTTGATGATGATGATACTGACTCGGATGATGATAAGGATCCGTATACTGATCAAAGTCTTGTGGCTGACGAATACGATCCTCCTGAAGTAAGAGTGTGGGTCGAAAATCTCAGAGAGTATAAAATTCAGCGATGGGAAAAACGTCAGCAACGTCGTGCTGCTGCTTCCGCTGCCAGCACTTCCTCTGAGACTCCAGCTCAACTCCCAGTTGGTTCAGCGGAAGCCCCAGGTTCGCCAGTGTTTAAAAAACCACTCGATCCGCCAGTTTCAGTAGCGACTCCAGTTGCAGCCAAGCCGGCAGCTTTGGTTGTTGCATCTGCTGAAGTCCCATCTCCAGTGGCTCAACAAGCTGTGAAGTCGCCAGCAAAGTCAACTGCTTCAAAGTTGCCAACAAAGCCAACTGCTCCAAAGACTCCAACAAAGTCAACTGCTCCGAAGACTCCCTCGACTGCTCCAAAGACTCCAACAACTGTCAACCCTGCTCAGTCACCTCTTCAGCCAACGACGCCAAAGCTTGTTTTCCAAACTGGCCCAGCTCAAGTCGACTCACCAGAAGGATCTGTGATGAAAGCAATGATGTTCCCAATGCCAGCCATCAACAATCCGGCCGGAGAATCATCTGGACCATCGAGACCAGTTAAAACTGCGAAACGCAAGTGTCCTCCAAAACCGGCATCAAAAGAGCCGGGACCTGCTCCACTGCCAGTCGAAGCTGCTGAACAGCACGAAGCATCGGAATCTGCGGACGAAGATCAACAGCCACCAGAACTTGAACGGCAATCTCCGAATGGAGAAATCCAGATCATCGGCCAAAAACCGGCACCTTACCGCCCTTTGAACATCGCAACACCAACATTGACTTATTTCCAAAGGATGCAGCTTCAAAATCTTCAAAGTCAAGGCATCCAAGTTCAAGGCATGCAAGTTGTCCAAGCACCCTGCTCCGGTCAGCCAATGCATCCTACTATGCGGCCTCAACCAGTGTTGATGCTTCAACAAACCAACGAGCAAGGCCAATCGTTCTTCGTCAACGCCAATCACCTTCAACAGCAGCAGCGTCCAAGGGAGATGACCGCTCAGAACATGAGCAACATGATTTTCTCCCAGCAACGACCACAAACGAGCCCACGGATTCTCAATCGAGGAGGCGGTCGTCAAGCTCGTCGTTCGAACAGAACCCCAGCTCCTGTCAACAACGTTGCAGTTACGTATCTGCCACCATCAAGATCACCATCGACTTCAGCTCAAGAGCCAAGATCTCAGCAACGATTGGTTGCGCCATCACAGAAGGACGTCCCATCAACTTCTGGAACCCAGCCAGCAAACATCCAGCGTGCTCCTGCGTCGCGGGCAAGAAACTGGAATTCGCCTTTCCTAGCTCCAACTCCACCACAACAAACCGATGCGATCCACCAAAGCCGTCCAGTCCTTCATGATCGCCTCACCAGAGGTTCACCAGCTCGACAAGGTTCAACTTCAACTGCATCCCCACGTCCAGCTCCTTCTACTCAAGGATACCAGTACTATGCTCAAGTTGTTGCAACACCACCTCCACTCTTGCAACAACGTTTGGCTGGTCAGCAGCACGTCGCCAGAGCTTCGGAGACTCCAGTAAGAGCTGTACCGACCGCATCTGTTGCTCCGACTGAAATGACGCCACAACTATCAACAAGAGACTTTCTCGCCCGGCGACTAGCACAGAATGAGGAGGATGAGCAGGCACCAACATTGGAAGCTCAAGCTCCAATTCGTCAAACTCACCGAGCAGAATCTGAGGAGAAGGTAGATTTACCTGCATACCACGTGGTAAGATAGTTCCGATTTCAAACAGAATCCTAATTCCTATTCTTTCAGGCCCACGCAGGAGCTGTTCACATCCCACCTGGTCGTAGCAAGGATTTCGAAACTTGGAAGGTATGTTCCCTCATATCTCCGTTCTCTCATTACAAAATCTTACTTTCAGTGTGAAGACGTCGTCGACTGGGCCATGATGTTCCTGCGTCAAGATAGATCGGACACCGTGTCCGACTTGAAGATCATCCGCGACCAGGACATTGATGGTGTGATCCTGCGCCAGCTGGTCTACAGTGACGAGATGAACAAACACTTCAAGATCAGCTTCACCAACTTCTTCAAGATCCAGAACAACATCAAAGCTCTTGATAACAGTCTGATGGAGGAGAAGTATCTGGCTGCTCTTGCAAAACTTCCCAAACCATAAACTCACTTGATGCCTTTAAAAACCAATTGTCATTGTACCCTATCTTTTTTTTCTGATTTTTCATTGTCATTTAACCAACGAATCACTTTATCACCTTCATTTTCTAACGCTTCGCTTCTCTGCTTTTAACATTTTCTGACACTTTTACGACATCTCCTTTTTTCGCTCTCAACAAACGCTTCTTGTCAACGTTCATGTATCTGATATAGTGCAATCTGTGTTGATTTTACTGCTTCTGATCAGCTCTCCTCAATATGCCAAACAATCACATTTCTTTTCCATTGGGTTCATCGATGTTATAATTTCACTGTGTTCTTCCCATTTTAGTTACTTCTCACGTTTTTTCCAATAATTGTGGTTTGAATAAATTTTCATTTTGGAAAAAAACGATCGCTTCTTCGGTGCAGAATTTCAGTTCAAGCTTCACTGTTTTTGAACAACATCAGACTTCAGTGCTTTCATTTCATTCCTCGGTTTCCACAGTTCGAACAGGGTCCGGGTTCAGCAGAATAAGAATGTTGAGACGTCAGTATCCGTGCTTTTTGTTTCCGACGTATCGATTTTGTTCCCGCTTCGAAATGTTCAAGTTTTGCGGTGCTAGTTACTCATTTCCACTTGCTCAGTCTGTTCGGAGGCTCGAAAACAGTTTTTCAATGTGCCAACAAGGATTTATTCAAATACAAAAATTATTCATTATGAAGCGGCCAATGTGTGTCGTGTTCCGGCATCAGGTCCTCGCACTCTCCATTCCCGGTAACGTTTCCTATCTTGTAGTTGAACATGTCGAAGTAATCGCTGCAATTCCAACAATTAGCCATTTTGAAGTCGGTTTTGAAACTAACTAATCCATGTGACAGTAAGCCGGGTATTCGAAGTTTGTGCAGTCTGGAGAGCCGTCAAAGGTGCAGGTATGCGACAGTTGGTAGGAGACGTAGAACCCGAGCTGAATGGTTTTGAGATGACACGAGATGTGTTCATTCACATACGGATTTGCGGGAAGTGACGTAGACATCTGGAAACTTGATGGATCCGGTTTGGGTGTTCACGCAGAAGGCGTCTTCGTGGAACGGAACGTCTCGAATGTAGATGTTATGAGGAACGTGACTAGTGCTGAAAAACGCTCTGATTGATGGTCCGAAAGGATCAACTCACAAGTTGGCAGTGTAGAAGGTAATGTTGGCACACCAGTCGTATCTCGCAAGGCAGGTGATGTTGGCACCAAACGTCATGTACTTGCGGAACTGTCCGTTGGCGTCTTGGACGACTTCGTTTCCATCTCCGATGAAGTGGGAGCACGACGGCAGGGCCAGCAGGAAGGCGATGATCAGAGCGTACATGGTTCGCGTCGGAATGCCGGAATGATAGCAGCAAGGCGTTTTATACTCCCAGAAAGGGCCATTACAAAATCCCATTATGCAAATGTTAGAGCTGTTGTTTTATGAAGCGGTTTATGGATTTATTGGGAATGATGACCATTTTTGATCAGTGATCTTTTCAGACAATATGAGTCATAGAATCAGAAAACCACAGTCGAATGGAAGATCAGGATAAGGAAATATATCTTCTCATAGGTTTTCTACCCCTGTACCAGCAGACGAAGGACCCCCCACACCAGTTTTTCCTTGTCTTTTTCAAGCAATTCGTTGGGCCTATTCCCAGCTGAAAATCGACTCATGACTTCACTGATCTGTTCGAATGTTTCACTTTCTTGAAGTTTTGGGTTTCTCCGCCTGGTTTCCAGCTACGGCTGCATACTCCGAGGCGTGCGCGGCCAGCTGCGTTGCGTGTGCGTCGCGGCTGCTAGTGGTCGTCTACAACTTGCAAAACGGGAAAACTGACTTAATTTTGACGGAGAAACTGAGAAATGCTTGAAAACTTTATCAACAGGAAAGTTAGAACCAAAACATTGCACTTGGCATCAAATCCGGGCATTTCCCTTGTCCGCTTCCGGTTCCGATGTCATGACCGAACAGACGAATGAATGAATCATCTCTCTGGATGTAGGTTGCGAATGGAACATCTAAGCAGTCCAGTGTCCCATCCTTTGAACAGTTATGCTGGAGCTGGTAAGAAACGTAGCCTCCGAGCTGAAAGTCAAACATTTTTGAGCTGGAAATCGAGGAAATTTGTTTACTTCATTGCGAAATGGGACCATGGTGTTATCGAAGATGGGGTTGGCTTCTGATGAACGCGCACAGAAAGTGTTCTTGTAAAATGCTGTATCTTTTAAGAAGCGGTCTAATGGGGCTCCACGAACTCTGTGAAATGACAGTAATCTTGAGAAAAGTTGGTTTGACTCACTTTGTGGCAGTGTAAAACGTGATCTCTCCGCACCACCTTTTTGGAATATGGCAGAGAATCTCCGTTTGAAAAGTGACAGCCTTGTCAAAAGTTCCGTCTCTTTCTTCATGAGAAACCACCAACAAGGGGAAGAAAAGCATAATGAGAAGAGAAGGAAACATGACTGGTTTGGAAGAATGACGACGAAACCATGGTCTTCTTCCCGTTCTAGAACTGTTTTTATATTGCGGGCATAATCGAATCTAGGGAAAAGACGCGGTGGGAACCCCGTCGTTTATGAGTTTGTGCTGGGAAATTTGAGAAAAAGTAAAAGGAATCGATCGATACGCAAAGGTTACAACGCGCGGAAAGACCAGAAATTTTAAACAAAAAAACAAGAAGAATTGATGCTCCGAACACTGGAATAGATCGAGTTTTGAAGAGCCACACGAAACACGTGAAATTTCAAAATTTCCGGTGCACCATCCAAACCTAGAGTGAAGCATCCAAATCTAGAGTTCCTGAGATAAATGATTATTACACTTCAATGTTACAAGGTCCGAGAGTTTTGAAACGCCAAAGATCAACCTGAAAAGAGAATCTCGTGACAGAAAAGAAGAGAACAGTGCCAATTTGAGACACACCCTTCAAACTCAGAGCCCAATCCCCCCTATAACTTCCTTCCTCCCACACAATTTCTGTTGCCCAGAACATGACCGAGTTTTAACAGGTTTAACAAGTTTATTGAAAAACTTTCACAGGAATTTTTCAATTAGCATGAGATTTGTGATGATTCCCGAAGGAATCAATCTTCTTGGCGTCGTCGGCGATGAGGTTCTCGTTGCGAGAGAGCTCCTCCTTCAGCACAGCCAGGATTTCTTCCGCATAGACAATACCGTCTCTGCCCTTGGCGATCTTCTTCATAGACTTGGCTCTAGCCGCCTTGTGCTCGGCGCCACGAAGAGGAATCTTGGCGAACTCGTTCTCATATCCGGTAAAACCCTCTTTGGCCTTGATGAGGTCTTCTTCCTTCTTGGAGATCTTGTCCCAGGCTTCGGCGGCGTTCTCCTGAGCCCGTGCGATGTTCTGTTTCAGTCCGAGGATGTCCTCCTCGGTCAGGGCGGCAATGTTGTTGATTTTGTCTTGCATCGACGTCCTGATAGCCCAGACTCTCGCAATGTTCTCTACCATCGGAGCCATCCACTCGCGCTCAGTTTTGGGGCCCGCGACATTGCCCTCTTTGCCAGCGTCGGCCTCTTTTTCCATTTCAGAAACGAGCTTCTTCGCTTCCACTTTGTTTTCTGAAAATTATAACTTGTTTCTATCAAGAGTTGTAATGATTACCTTCAACAAGTTTCGCTGGCAGCGATGAGACGTCGGTGGTTCCTTCGGACATTGAGTTACCTATAAGAACTGATTTTTAACAAGAAAAGTAGTGTCAAGAGGTAAAATCAGGCATAAAAAGCATCGAAAAAAACTATATTAAAAGAGGTGAACAAGAAAAAGCAAAAAAACCAGCTCAAAGGACAATTGAAGTGAAAAAAATGTTTAGGCCGATAACTCGGGATTAGATGTGTTTCCGGGGGCACACACGCAGCAAGAAATGCGGACCGCGCGAAAAATTTGAATTCAAAATTGGCAGGCGGAGAGAGTAGAGAAGCGGAGGGCTTCATTGAGATAGTGTTCAGATTGGAGACCCCGAGACAGTGCATTGTAAGTGGGAAATCGTGGTAAGACCAGCGAAGGAAGGAAAGGGAAGGGTACTGTCAATTTCGAGGTCGTTTTTGACGAGAAGGGAACGCCGAGAGTAAAAAGAACAATTGATTTGGAATTCGGAAGAAAAGTTGGGAATTCGTAGTGTAAACCAAAAAAAAAACGCCAAAGGAGACGATGTCGTGGGAAAAAAGAAGAGAACAGTGCCAATTTGAGACACATCCGTGAAATCCAGAGCCCAATCCCCTGAAACGTTCGCCTTCCTCCCTTACAATTTCTCTCCCCCAGAACATTACCAAGTTTCAACAGGTTTAAAAGATTTATAGAAAAATGTTTCAATGAAATGTCAGGTAAGAAAATATCATTTGTGCAGTTGGTAAAAGCAACGTTTTTTCTGACTGCAGGAATTAGACGCTGGGAGTGTCGATGGTTGACTTCCCGGCAACGACCTCCATAGTCTCGTTGTCGTCGGCAACAGTAGCGATGGTCGAGTTGCCGCTTTCCTCGGGACGAGATGATGTCTGAAACATTTTCATTTAGCATGAGATTCATAATGATTGCTTATACCATCTTCCGACGCCTTCCCGAAAGAATCAACCTTCTTGGAGTCGTCGGCGATGAACTTCTCGATTTTGTCCCCGGCTTCGGCTTTGCCAGTGGTCTCATCTTCTTCGCGGGCGGTTCTGAAATATGTTAAATCAGTAGGAGATCGATGCGTATTACTCATACCATCCGAGGTCTCGCCGGCATCGACTTTCTCGGCCTGAGCGGCTAGATATTTTTCAATCAAGCTATTAGTATTTTTGTCGAAGTCTCCAGATTCCTTGAAGATTGCGAAGTCTCCAGATTCCTTGAAGCTTCTCTTAGCCTCTTCGATGAACTTCTCTTCTTTTCTGATATCCGCATGTATCTTGGTCCAGCACTTCTCAATTATTTCCTTCTCAACGGTAGCATTACGATCTATAGTTGCCCGATATATAGCAACGTTTTCGTTCAATTCCGATATCTCCTTCCATCTCTTGACGAGACCTTTTTCGCGTTGAGTAATAAACTCTTGCATCTTGGCGAAGCTCCGCTCGGAAGCTGCCGTGGCCTTCAGAATACTGACAAAGGTTTTAGTCAGCATGACGCTGTCACCTTTTTCAGTATTTTTCAACGGCTCGACCATCTTCGGCTTGTCATCAACTGGAAACTGATGAGGATTGATATTATCATCAATTTCTTCTTGTTCGTGTTCTTCTTCCTCTTCTTCTTCTTCCACTTCTTCCTCTTCTTCTTCTTCTTCCACTTCTCTCACTTCTCCGACTTCTTCCTCTTCTTCTTCTTCTCCCACTTCTCCCACTTCTTCCTCTTCTTCTTCTTCTTCATCTTCTTCCTCTTCTTCTTCTCCTTCTTCATCTTCTCCCACTTCTTCCTCTTCTCCCACTTCTCCCACTTCTTCCTCTTCTTCATCTTCTTCCTCTTCTTCACCTTCATCTGCTTCCTCTTCAGGTTCTTCTGGAAAATGTTTCATTGACTAGAGGTTGATGGGGATTAACCTTACCATTATCAGAATTCTCCTTGGAAAACTTCAACGCTTTCCAGAAATACTCCGCAGCCTCTTTGATTTGTGCGTCAACTATCTTTCCAGCGGCACTTGCTTGTTTTTCCGCCGCGAAATATCGTTCGATCATGAGGAAATTTAGCTTGGCTCTGGGAAATTCCGGTTCCAAGTTGGAGACAACCTCTTTTGACTTCTTAAGGATCTTCTTGGCAGATTTGGCGATTATTCTCTTGATAAACACACTGTTCTGCACGATGACAAAAATTCTTTGTTCGATGTTTTTCTTCCTGAGTTTGATACATTGTTCCTCGATCTTGTCCAAGTATTGTTCAAAGTCGTCGTAGAGTGGCTCGATCTTCCAAAGAGACTTTTTTTCTTTGGGAAGATATATCTCGAGAAGGTCCCAGTTCTTCTTTACGATGGCGACGTTCTTCTCGGTTAGCCTCGTTTTCTTAAGGCATTTCTCCCTATGGCGTTCGATCTTACGCATCATTCGATTTAACTCCGAAGCTTTCATACAATCCTCGAAGCCGTCGATGTCCTCCGCGACCACATTTTTCAACTTGCTCATCTTAGCTCTGTTGGTAACGTTTTGGTCAGTTTTTAAGATTTCCTCGATGCCACATATTTCTCTCCAGATGTTTCTTGCAGTCGTCTGGACTTCCGGGAAGCGATGTTTGTACAGCACATACTCACCATTGAGGCGGTCAGCTGTTTTCCGAAGGTTCCATGCCGCTTCTTTTAATTCTGTAAATTCTAACTTGATTAGATTCGAAACTCAAACAGTTACCTTGGATAGTCTTCTCCTCAGAGTCATCAACCTTCTCGGGGTCGGCGGCAGCTTCCGCCTCCGAAGCTTTTGGAATTCCGTAGACAGGCTCCATATCTCCACTCTTCTTCGCGTTTTCCACTAGTTTGCGAAACATGTCTTTTGCCTTTCTCTTGTTCGTCTCGTCGGTAATCTTGCCAGCGATGGTGGCTTCTTTCTCAGAGGCAAAATATGCTTCGATTTCGAGAACCTTGGCCCTTGCAAGCGTTGTGCCCTTCAACCTATTGGCGTAGATCTTTTTCCACTTATTTATGGAATTCTCCATATTTTCAACACGTTGGTTTACTATTGTCCAGTTGTCAATTATCACAGGGATGATTTCTTCGATATCAGAGGTCCCTTTGATCAATGAAAATTGTTTCTGGATAGTAGTCAAGTTGAACCTGAGCGTATCGAACCATTTGTCCCGCTGTGCGTCCTCTTTCTTCTTGGAGAAGAGTTTTTCTTCAAGATCGAGGATTTTTTTGAGGATGGCCAGGTTCTCCTCGGTCATTGAAACACTCAGTTTTGCAACATTCCTTCTCCGTTCGCCAATTTTCCCATCCAACATCCGACGATTTTCCCAAATGGTCAGAGCCTCATGAATCTTGATATCAGTGAAGCATTTCTTGGCTTTGCGACCGTCAGACATTTTCTCCTCGTGACGAGTCACTTTTGCCAAAATTTTCTTGACCGGTTCTTTTACTACATAAAAATTGTCCTCGTCCGCAAATTGGTCGGTGACGAAGTCAGGATTCTCCTCGATGGCGTGAAGTATGTTGCTTGCGCTTTCTTTCACCACTGAAATTATCAATTTATTCAGGTCTAACGCTCTTTAGGTTACCTCTGAGAAAGTTTTCTTCCGAACACTTGCTGACCAGGGCGTTGGCGTCTGGGTCAGGCTCCTTCTCGGCTTCTTCGGTGGCCTGCTCATTGACCGACTTGATGGGAGCTGCTCCGTTGTTGAAGCCCTCTTCGTCGACCATGATGGCAATGTTGTCATCATCGAGCTTTCTTGCGGAAGACTCTGAGACATGTCAGTTCAGCAGAAAATTGATGACAGGTAATCTTACCTCCGACAAAAGCATCTGGAGTGCTCAGAGCAGTTTCTTTCTGCTCATTCGCCTTCTGCTCCTCGTCATCGACGAGTTCCGGTTCCGTCTCTGCCGGCTCACTAGCGCCCTTCTCGGTGTCGTCCGCATTATCGATAACCATGACCTCGTTCACGGAGGCAGGAGGAGGAATAACGTTGCCCTCCGAGTTGGAAGACTCGACAAAGTTGTTCTCAAACTTCAGCTTCTTTCTCGACGGCTCTGAGAACTACTCGATAAGAAATAAGTTGATACAATTCCTCTTACCATCTTCATCGCCCTTGGCACTGTCCGCTTTCTCACCATTCGAATCATCGGCAATCGGCTCCGGTGCAGTACCGTTGTTCATTTTGAACTTGTTTCTGTTGTCTTCTGTAAATTCCCAGATTATTTAGACCCAGAGCTACTCCGATCACCATTGACAAACGTTTCCGCCGGAGTAGTGCCCAGAGAATCCTGGGAATCGTGAGACACGTTGTTCATTGTACACAATAACCTGAAAGATTTGATAAAAAGAGCTTGGGAAGTCTAGAAGTATGTATTTTCTGTTCACAGTTCCTTGCATATGCAACCGTGGCCGCGGCGCGTGGCCGAAGTGTTCCGGAACTAGGCCGCGTGAAAAAAAGGCGATTTTTCACTTTTTTTTTCTTTTTTTCTTGAAAAATCTTTCGAAAACCTGTGTTATAGTCCTTCTCCTTTGTGTTTTCAATCGAACTATTCCCAAATCAAGCGATTTTCATTCATTTTTTCAGAGAAAATAGCTGACCGGCGCGAAATGGAGGGCGAGGAAGCGAGGAAATTGGCGAAACTTCGAGGGAGAAACATGGGGATAGCTCGATTGAAAACTCAAAGAAGATTTTTGAAGAAAAAATCAAAAAAAAGTTGAAAAACCACGAAAAATGATGAAAAAAGGTGAAAAAATCGCCAAAAAAATTTTTTTGGCGTGGCCTAGTTCCCGACGACTTCGGCCACGCGTTACGGCCACCGCCGGATATGCAAAGATTTTAAACAGGTATTACAAGCATATAAGCTGTGAAAACGAAATAAATGAACAGAAGAGAAGCGCAAAAGGAAATTTTCATTAAAAAAGACAATATTAAACAAAATAAAACAGTAATTACATAATTGAGCACCCGTGGAATCGTCCCAGTGGTCCTCCGTGGTGGTGGCGGTCTCCTCCGTGGTGGCGATCTCCTCCATGCCATCCATGGCCTCCGTTGCCATTTCCGCGGCCGCCTCCTCCAGACAGTCTGACGGTGCCAGTCTGGCGCTGGAGAGGGCGACCGACGTTGGCGGGCGCCTGCTCCTTCTTGGCGACGTTGTGTGGCGTCTGGTTCTGGACTCCTTGTCCCGGCTGTGGCTCTGAAACACATTTTCTCAGCAAACGTTTGGCGGTCATTGCACTTACCGTTGACCTTGACGACGACGACGCCATTCTCGAGAGGACGGTCAAGATGAAGCAATTCGAATTTGGCCTTCTTGGAAGCGGGCTCTAAAACATGTTCAGTTAGTGAGAGATTGATGAAATGTGCGCTTACCATCCTCCGAAGTTTTCGGAATCCTCTGAGCCTTTTCAGCAGTGCTCTTCTCCGAATCCGCAATGGTTTTGTTCATTTTTCGCCTGAAAAATGTTAAATTAGTGGGAAGATTTCAATTTATAGAAAACTTCAGGTAAAAGCGAAACAACGAGCGCTAAGGGCGACTGAAGTGCGAAAGTATTTAGGCTGATAACTCGGGCTTAGATGTGTTTCTAGGGGGACACACGCAGCATGACACATGCGGCCTGTGCGGAAAATTTGAATTCAAAATTGGGAATCTACTGAAACAAAAAGACGAAAATTGAAATTGAGACGCCTAAAATTACTAGTAGCTCCATGGCCTAGACTACAGTAGCCCGATGGTTCTAGGGGGGGGGGAAGACCCATAGGTATACGGTAGTGAAACCGGATCTCGAAAAACAAGGTTGAAACGCCGAGCAACCAGCTTAAAAGACAACAGAAGTACGAAAAGATTTAGGCAGATTACCAGTGCTAAGGGGTGGGGCAGGGGCACACACGCAGAGAGAGAGCGTATGGTCCCATGATAAAGGGTGCAAGACGCAGCTTTCCAGGAAGGGGGAACACACGCTGGGGCGCGGCAGAAGTTTTGAATTCAAACTTGGCAGGCGGAGAGGGTAGAGAAGCAGAGGGCTGCATAGAGACAGTGTTTAGATCGGAGACAGTGCACAGTGAGTGGGAAATCGTGGTGAGACCAGCGAACGAAGGAGGGGGAGTGATACGGCAGATTTTGAGGTCGGCTTCGACGAAGGGGACCCGAGTAAAGTGGACAATTGATTCGGAAGAAAAGTTAGGAATTCGAAGTGTAAACCAAAGAAGATAACCAAAGACAACTCATTCAACCTACGCACAGTAGTAGTCACGATTACGCTCGTTGAACGGCAAAATCGCATCCAGCGAAATCACGATGCAAATGATATCGATGACGAAGTCGTCGACTCCCTCAAGCACCTTCGCGAGCATCAGAAGCTTGACCTTGTCCTTCAAAATTTTCAAACTGTTCACGTCCAGGGCTGTAATTATTACCAGTGGCCAGCTTTGGCCGCGGGGTTTGTTTTGACTTTGAAATCCAGGGAGTCCAAATGGCGCAAAACGTCGTTTCCAATTGTCACCTATAAAAACTGTTTACTGAGGCTAGAAGAGTTCCAACAACAAGCATGAAAGCTGTAAAAGAACAAGAAAACGAATAGAAGTGAGTGAAAAGTCAACAATATTCATTAACAAGAACAAGAAACAGAGAAAACATGATCAAAGGTGTTCCAGAGCATCGAAAAAGACGTCACCGTCCTCGTCTTCGACCCCCTGGTCGTTATCATCACCGGAAGGCTCTGGCTTCGTAGTCGATTCGGTCATGTTGCAGAGGAGCAGTCTGTCAGTGGTAGATACAGCACACGGATTGGAATCCTTGTTCTCCTGATGGAGCAGTTGCCAGTCAATCGTGCTTCCATCGTCTTGGCGTCCATAAGCTTTTCCGTCCAGCTTACTGACTTCCTTCTCGACGTCAGACGCCTTGAGATCTTTGGCGTTGTGGTGGACGACATCCATGGCGGCAACAGGAAGAAGAATGCTGGACTCGGATTCAATGGATGCGACAACGCCACCATCCAATCTCATCTTCTTTTTCGATGGTCCTGGAACATTTTCAGATGATTTGGATCACACACAATTCTATTATTACTTACCATCGACGATCTTTTCCTCCGTAGCAGTGTCCGAGGGATCGAGAGGATAGGTTCTGCTCGAATGGTTCTGGCGCGGATCCTTTGGTTTGTCCCTGGCGGCACAAGCCAGTGGAATGTTCGCCGCTGAAACTTACAGATTTCATTAAACTGCGATCCGAGACATTTCAACTTACGAGAAAACAGATTGAGCGTAGAATCCGGAGAATCCGGAGATTCCTTGGGAGCCAGAAGATCGTCGACCATAAGCTAGAAAAAGTCAGTCAAATGAGAGAAAAACGGCGGAGAAGAAAGCGGAGGCAGGAGAAAAATAACGTGTTTTGTTTAATTTCCACTTATTTCGGGCCCGGACTACGGCAGGGACCTCTAATACACTGAAATTAGCCCTAGGAATACGGTAGTCAACAGTGGGAAAAGCCGGATCTCAAAAAACAAGAGCGAAAAGCGAAACAACCAGCGCAAACGTCAAAAAATTGTGAAATGATTTGGGTCGAAAACTCGGGTACGGAGAGGCGACCAGGGACACGAGCACGGAAAAGAGCGTATGGTCTCATGATATAAGATGAGAGACGCAGTCTTCCGGTGGAAATGGGCCGTAAACTGACCCCGCGAGCAGTTGTGAGTTCAAATGGGTCGACGGAGAGCTAAGAGAAGCAGAGGGCTGCATAGAGACCGTGTTCAGATTGGAGAGCCCGAGACAATGCACCGCGAGTTGGAAATCGTGGTGAGACCAGCGAGGGGACGACTGGGAAGGAGGACGGTCAACTTTGAGGCCGGTTTGAAACGAAGGAAAGACTCCCAGCCTAAAGTGAACATGAGGTTCGGACTCCGAAAGAAACTGAAAAACGGTATTCGAGTGGACACCAAAAGAAGCCGATCGATTGACCGAAACTACTACACGACAAGAAAGTGCGACCGCAGTATGCCGAGAGCCCGTCCCCATCTGAAATTCCCTCCCTTCACATCCCAGAATTCTCTATTTTCTCATTTGTAGGTTAACATATTTATTAAACAGAAGCCTCACTTAATGAGATCGGGCGAAAGAAAGTTTAAAGAACAATCAAAAAAAACCAATCTCATTGGGGGGATTAATAATTATAGTGAAGCTTCTCTAGACGCGGGGTCTAGATGGTGTCGACGGCGGACTCCTCCTCGACTTGCTCGGTGGTCTTCTCGGAATCCTCGGTCGGGTCTTTGATCGGCTCCTCATCGGCCTCCTCGGCAGTCGCCGGCTTGTCGTTGGCCTCCGGGTCCAGCTTGGCACCGTCGACGGCGGCCTTCTCGGAATCCTCGGTCGGATCTCCGATCGGCTTCTCACCGGCCTCCTCGGCAGTCGCCGGCTTGTCGTTGGCCTCCGGGTCCAGCTTGGCACCGTCGACGGCGGCCTTCTCGACCTCGAGCTCGACAATCGGTGGCTTCTGGACAGCCTCCGAGACGAGCTTCTCCGCGTCCTTGACGTCCTTGGTCACGACAGCTTCCTTGGTCTCCTCGGCCTTGCCGTCCTCGATGATGATGACCGACTCGGTGGAAGTTGGAGACGCCGGAGCTTTCACTTCGGCAGCAGCGAAGTCGGCATCAGAGTCGACATCCGCAGCATCAGAGTCGACATCAGCACCATCGGAGTCGACGGCCGCAGCTTCGGATCCCGGTTCCGAGATGATGATGATGTCGTCGTCGTCGATCTTCGGCTTCTTTGCCGCCGGCTCTAAAACATGCTCAATCAGTACAGGAGAACGACGACAAATCCTCTTACCATCCTCAGAGCCTTCCAGGTCGATCGGCGGGTCGACGACGACCATCTCGGCCTCGGATCCGACAGAAGAGTTGTCACTCATGTTCGCTACTTATAATATAAGAATTGATTAGGAGAGACTAGGTGAGTTAAGAAGATATGAACAAGCAGAAAAACTGTGAAAGAAATGAAGTAACAAAGAGAAGAAAGAAGCAGAAAATGGTTCGATTGAAAGGGTTTTTGAAAAAATTGAAATTGAAATTGAGAGGCCTAAAATTACTAGTAGCTCCATGGCCTGGACTACAGTAGCCCGATGGCCCTAGGGGAGGGGGGCACTGGGAAACTGATGGGATACGGTAGTGAAGCCGGATCTCGAAAAACAAGATTGAAACGCCGAGCAACCGGCTCAAAGGGCAACAGAAATGCGAAATGATTTAGGCAGATTACCCGTGCTAAGGGGTGGGGCAGGGGCACACACGCAGAGAGAGAGCGTATGGTCCCATGATATAGGGAGCAAGACGCAGCTTTCCAGGAAGGGGGCACACACGCTGGGGCGCGGCAGGAGTTTTGAATTCAAACTTGGCAGGCGGAGAGGGTAGAGAAGCAGAGGGCTGCATTGAGACAGTGTTCAGATTGGAGACCGTGCACAGAGTGGGAAATCGTGGTGAGACCAGCGAGGGGCGGAAATATGCGGACCGCGCGAAAAGTCTTGAATTCAAAATTGGCAGGCAGAGAGGGTCGAGAAACAAAACGCTGCATGAAGACAGTGCACCGAAAGTGTAAAGTCGTGGTGACACCAGCGAGGGGAGGACTGGGAGCGGTACGGGAAATTTCGTGGCTGCGTTCGACAAAGGGTGACGCCGAAGCTAAAGTAAACATGAGAATTGGAATTTGAAAAATGGAACAGATATTTGGAGATTCGATTTGAAGTGGACGTCAAAAGTGACCGGCATTGGGAGTGAAGGCCGTCTGATTGGATTGAGAAATTTGAGAATGATATCATTGGAAAACTAATTTCAAGGGAAACGAGCACCTTGTTACTGGAGATGAATAGGGATTTGAAAGTTTTTTGAATGTTCACTCTGTCAGAAAAGACTGTCCGCCGGTTCGCCGGCATCCAATCTTCATTTTTGACTCGGGGCCGGCTACACCGTCTCCCTGGAACGCCTGCAGCGTTCAGTGACCCCCACTTTTTAGAAATTGAGGAAAGTACGGACGGACGGACACAGTCACAAAGTCATAAACACACCCAATTTGAGTCATTTTTTCTCCCCCTCCTCCGGTTTTGCAAGCAGACAACATTGAAGCCGGATTCCGAGCCGTTTTATCACAATGTTCACAGCCTCCCCATTTCAAAATCTGGTTGCGAAAGTGCATTTCGAAAAGCAAACTCACCTCCATATCCCTTCTATGTAGGGTGTGTGCGGCAGTGGCGAAGAGCTCGAAATGAGAGGTACGGGAGACACATGCGGCCGTGAAGCTTCCTAGCAACTGATTACCCTTCACCGCCCATTATCCAGCCATCTGCGCACCGGCTAATCCTTCTGCCCGTGAAATACACCTTTCTCTCCAACCTGCTCATTATCTATACGAATATGATCTTTCGGTGAAATTCGCAGAGTAAAGCACTAATAAGTCATGCGGGGAAGTATACTAGGGGTGCAGATTATCACTGGGGTTTCTGAAGTAGGATCGTAGAACGCTCAGGTGACAAGTTGGTCTTCAGGGATTCAGAAGTCATGCGGTTCCTCCACCTTTCTCTTCCTGCCACTTCAAGGACTCCTAACTCAATTTCAGACACTTCCAGCTGCATTCAAGTACTTCCCATCAGACATTCCCCATTTCCTTAGCAGTTCAGTCGTGGACAGATCTCTGAGCTTATGATCTCTTCTCCTGTCATCTACCCATCACAAAAACATATTCAATTTCATCTCCGACCGTTCGCCGCTTCTTCCACAGCTGCAAGTCGTAAACATAACACCTGCTAGTCGGCTGATGAACAGTTGCAAAAGATGAGCTTTTTGGCAGACTAATTGCTTTTATGACACATGCTTCTTATTGTTTACCGATTCTCACATTGGAAGAGAATACGTAAAGGGACCGGTAGTAGACTTCATTATATCTTTTCCATGTGATACAACCCATGACAAAGTGGGTGGCTCTTTTGCGATAACATTTGAAGAGAGAGAATGTTTATGGTTAGTGTGTAAGTTGATCTCCAGAAGCGGCGTCCATTTTCGCCTTCTCTGCACGCTCGAAACAAATTAGATGCCACACCGACAACCTACTCGTCTAATCCCCTTGTTATTCATATGTCCTCACGCACTTTACATGTTTTTTCGCTTTGTCGTTTGAGTCGCCCGTCTCGAATTCGGCACACTAATTCGTAGTGATGTTCTCGCCGGCGGCAGTTCGTTTCTAAAGAGGAGCACTGAGTTCTTGCATGCAACGCATTCTTTTCTCCCTTTTTTTGTCAGCTACTCATTTCCCCTCCATATCCCCTCCTCCGATTCTCAATCTCCACCAGCCACTTTTCAATTTTGGAGTCGTAACGTTTATGAGCGTGTTATAGACCGAGAGTACCAAGAGCCAATGGAATTGCGACCGCCTTTTCCTTTCATCTTTCACTATTTTCGATAGCACTTTCCCCACTCAAAACCACTGGTTTTCTTGTTTTTTCATGCTCAAAAGTTCAGTTTCACTTGTTCTCCTTGAGATTTTCAGAATGAGTCGAATAATGAACGACCTGATCGAGGAAGTGGTAATCGAGGTGGAGCAAAAGGAAGAGGAGCCACAGGAGGAACAGCCCTCGAGCATCCCTATTGTGGCTCTGCTCAATTACGCGTTTTGCCAGCAACTGTGAGTCAAGGGACAGGTGGTCTAATTGGGGATCAAAACGCGGAAAGGGAGTCGCGCGCTTCAGTTAAGCTTCTGATTAGTGCACCGCGTGGAGAAGGATAGAATGAGTAAGAGTAAGCTTGTCGGCGTTCTATAAGGTGGGGGGCGTCTGCCGGGGAGGACGGGAAGAACAGAAATTGAGAGAGTGACTTGAAGCCGAAAATGGCGCCAGTGAAAACCACACAGCTCCTGAATAGCAGGCCCGCCGGGAAAGGTGTGAGTGTGTTGCATGTCCGCGTTCTAGAAAGTTTCGGGGCGCCTGCTGGGTTTGACGGGAAGTGCACAAATCGAGAGGGTCTAGAAATGAAAAGGACGCTCCTATTAAAGTTACACAGATTCTAATAAGCAAGCCCGCAAGACACGGTGCTACATGTCCGTGTTCTAGAAAGTTCCGGGGCGCCTGCTGGGTTCAACCAAGAATTGAGGGGGCCAAGTCGGAGAGTATAGATGCTTTGTGAAGCCTGCACGTCTTCTGATTAGCAAGCCCGAGGAGAAGGCTGTGTGACCGCCAAAGGGTCCGGAAAAACGTGAGGGCTATTCAACGAGCTGAACGGTTTTCAGGTAACCCCCCCCCCTCTCCCCCGGTAAAAGGAAGAAACGAGAGGTTTCTCTATACCGTTTTCTCGAGCCAATTTAGGTGACCAAGCCAAAACTTCAGCCTCAAATTACCCCGGGTTCCAACTTTTCGGTCTAATAAAACCATCGAATACATAATAGGGCCAATCGAAAATACATAAAGTCCCTTCTTTCTCCTCTCAAAGTTATTATTGAGTAGGGTCTCGAATCCTTTTTACGAATTAGGTGCGCTTTGTTCAAATTCAGCTCTCCTCTATGCTGTTTCGATCCCCTGCCCTCCTAATTCGTCGTTTCTAATTCTCCGTCGCAGGCTTCTCTCCGCTCGGTTGTTCTAGAAGAAGTGGAGTGCGAGACGCCTAATAGAACGTTGTATCTCTCGTATCCCGCCGAAAAACACGCATGTCATTGTGAAAAATTGACGGAAAAAGAGGAGAAACTAGCAATTGTGGAAGGACACAAGTACAAACGTCTCAACTAGAACAAAGCGACAAAAATCACTAACTCACCTACTTTTTCTTCTTGTTTTTGTTCGGGCCGCATTCTCGAATGTTCTATAAGCTAATTCTAATCAGTTTTATCGAAAATATTCTCATTGGGACTTCTATAAGTACATCTAACAAGTAGTAATGAGTAGAAGAGAAAAGTAGAATAGAAGGAGAGATGCCAGGCGTGAGACTTTCATATCAACATGTGAAAATGAAACAACACTGCCCACGGAGTCTCTTATGATGACGTAGTTAATCTGCTCGGGCTCATGGAAAAAGAAGAAGAACATGGAAGCAAGGTGATTTGATGGAAAAGTGGAATAATTGGGAACTATTTAGAAAAATCTGAAGAAGCCGGAGATTTGTTATTGTCTACCAACCTAAATAACAAATTAGATGGGAATCAACATGGGATCGGGATGGAAATGGTAATTGGATTACTTTGCGGAGCGATCCATGGATTTTTGGTATAAAATGTTGACAAGTGCATTGTCTTTTCTGAGATTTGTGAAGATGGCAGGTTAGGACATCGCAAATTAGCAAGGGTTCTAAGAGACTATTTCTTAAATGCATAATCTCTCATGTCCTGCTTGTCCAAACCAACTAATCTCAAGTTTTCGCCCTGTTCCTCTCGGACAGGTGTAATCTGCATAAACTCAAAGTCCAACCATACTTCTCTCATTATTCTTTGAGCTGCCTTTCTTTTCAAATTCTTCTATTATAACCTCCTCATCCACATTCTTCCCATCTTCATTTATTTCACGCCTCCTCGCTCCGTTTCTCGCTGTAATTAGGTCAGTAGGCCGCGTCAAGCTTTCCTATACGAATAATTCATACTCTGCATGCTCTCCGGTTGTTAGAAAACTCAGGTTTATAGCTTTGGTGAGCCGTTAAGCCATAAATAGTTGGGCGATTTTCCTCCGGGAGATATGGTAGCTTTCTTTTTCTTCTTTTTGGCTAACGAGGTCTCACTTTCTCAAATTCTTTTTAGAAAGAGTGAGAAGTTGAAGGAATTATGGCATTGTTGCCTTTTTCACAACCTCCCAGTCTCATTTCAAAACATTCCCTTGTGTATTCCAAACTCTTTGCTTCAGAATGGCAAACGCCGCTGCGAACCAAAACGTCTCGGCTGCTCTGCCGGAATACGTTTCTGCCGCACTGCCCTCCATCATGAGCCACTTTCAGTACAATCAACAAAGCATTGAGGTATCCTTAACACATGTTATCACACCTAGAACTCAATTTCAAGGTGATTCGTCAATTCCATCAACGCAATGAAGACGCACAGTCTGGATTGGTGCCCCCAAGTGACAACTCAACAAGCCCGGAACTCATAGAACGCCAAGTGGGTCTGTATGAGCCAAAGTCAAAGCGGTCTCGTCAGAGGAGAAAGGAATTCCCAATTGAGCGAGGAGAAACTGGTCAGCGAAAGCGCAGAAATGTGGACAGTGTGCTGGCGAAAATGATGCAAAAAGCAGCGAACACTGAAGTGCCTACTGCAACGACTTCGCATGCTGCCTCTATCACTACTATCAATGAATTCAAGAGAGAGGCAACACACAAGTACGAAACAGTGATCAACACTATCCGCTCGTTGGCCGAGGACATCAAACGCATCAATTTTGCACCACTGATGGGACAAGTTGAGAAAATCAGTGGTTTGGCTGATGAGGTGAGCATTTAATATATCAATACTCTCATTTTCAATCATCCTTAGGTGGATCGTCAATTCCAAATGTGGAAAGATATTATTCCACACGCCGAACACAGCTGTCACCGTCACAGAATGTCTTCTGAGGACCAGGGCGTTCTGAACACGTAAAACCACCTTGGATCTAACACCAAGACGTCGAACTTTTCAGATTGCTTGCTCACTACAAAGCCGATCACCCAGAGCAGTTCAACCAGGTGCTCACAACGGTGGCTCAGCTGTACGATAAGCAGGAGAGAATCGTCATGAACAACTTCCGAAGAGCCCAGGCCAAAGAGAGGGAGATGACAAATGACCGTCAGAGCGCCGCCACCCGCAATTCTCTTTGCACTTCTGACGAGGGCGATGGAAACAGAACTGCTGAAGGCAGCGGGAACAAAGATGATAGTGTCACTGCTTCAGACTTCTCTTCGATGCTGTCCTTGGCAACATTGGATGCGTCATCTACAACTACTGTAGGTTCCCGTTTTCTTGACACTAATTGTAACAGAGTTATTTTCAGGACTCTCCCAGCTCATCGGAGCAAAGCGCCACTGAACCATCGGATCAACTGAATCCAGCTCTTGAGGTTAGCAAAACAGTGTTTGAGCTCACAAAATCTAGAATTTGCTCTCAGATCCAATCCATCATAGCTGCTGTCAAACAGGGAGACCCCGCCAGTAAGGAAAAGATTCTGGAGACGGTTTTTCAAATGGTGGTAAGTCACCATGAGTTACTGTAGTTATATTCACCTTGTTTTCCCAGAACACCCACGCCAACTTGGTGCAGATCGTCGCGAAGCTGTTGTGAAATGCCAATGTCGTCCCCTATCTTTTCCGTCGTGTGTCTTCGAACACATAAAGAGAATGCGTGATACTTTCTATCCGTTACCCCTTCTCTTCTCCCATTTCTCTCTCCCAACACCTAGTTTGCTAATTGCCGTTACTCTGACCATGCCAAACCCTTCCTCCCGTTTCTTCTTCATTATCAATTGTAGCTTCTCTTCTCTAGTGTCAGCATCTTTCCCGAAACTTCCCGAACTCCCCTCCTAACCTTCCACCTATTCTTCCATGTCTTGCATATTTCCCTTCGTTACGAAACAAACATGTTCCTAGCTCCGCTTGCACCGCCTGTCACAAAACTATTCAGCAGTTCCTTATCACCAATTTTCACCGAAACTCCGACTTCTTGTGCATTCTCATTTCCCCATTTCCATCTCGCGGGGGCTGCCGCCGCCGCCGTTATCAATCACTCCTTTTCTCCATTCCCCCATTCCTCTCCGTGTTCTGTCTCTCCCGTCTCGCCGTTTCTTCTCTTTCTCCCAACTCTGCAGTTGTTTGGGCGTTTTCACAACAAATAAAGAGATAGTTAGAGTAAATGACCCCATTTTCAAAACCAGATAGGTTACGTCAAATGGCAACTTTTCCCCGGTCTGCCGCACTGAATTTCTAGAGTTTTCTCCAGAGATTTCACCTGTTTTTCATTAACGCTGTAGGCGGGACAAAGCCCCGTTCATTTTCTTTCAGACGGCTCAAATTCTGTTATTCGTACTCATTTGCACATCAGTAAGACTACCCATTTACAGGAAAGCATGGAGCCGAACCGACAACTGGCAGGTGTCAAGATGGAGTCGGAGGAAGAGACTAATGTTCAGCCACCAAGAGGACAGCTGGAGGTGAGCTCTTTTTGTTACACATGTGATTTTTGAAACGTGTCGGAGAAGTAGTAGTGTATAGATAAGCAGAACGTTCGGAATTGTATAGTCGTGGGTAGTTTGAAACCTACAGTAACCCTACACACTGGATATGTGTGTCTAGAACACACGAAAGCCTGGGATCTCTGCTCTCGGGTTACTGTAGATGCCAAAAAGTCATTCTGCTTTCAATTCTTCTCGTTCCCAGTTCGGTCGCCTTCTTCTCCCGATCCTCCAAGCATTCCACGTCACTGACTACAACTTCTTCTTCCAACAAGTTCAAGACCAACCACACAATGTCAAAGCATTACTGGAAGCGAACTACCGTACTTGGGTACTGAAAGATGAGGAGGAATCTTGGGTTAGTTTGCCACTGGGACATGGCATTAGCACTTGTTTTTGAAAAGCCTGTCTGGCAGGTGTCTGGTGGGAAAAACAAGTGGGATTTTGGTTTGATGGAGTGTACCGAATAATGCCAGAAATCGGGTAGTAGTTCTTTGTGTTTTGAAGTCTGCCACGCGATCGGGTGAGATTTCTGATTAGAGCGATGGTAAATGATAACATAGGGTAGTTGGTGAAGTAGGCCATAAACCAATTGGGAAGTCAAAAATCAGTAACTTTTCCATTTTTCCAGGAAGCTACACTGCTTCAACTATGCCAAGGGAACGGACAGGTTATTAGTGGATTGTGGCACTAAAATGGAACAAAGTTTCAGAATCCTCTACAAAATCCTGCAGAAAACCAAAATGGTCAGCAAGGACGTCCGTTTGCTTACTCTGACTGGACCCCAGATTACCCGGTAGATCTGCAAACCTTCCGACAAGATGTTGAACGCGTTTTTGTTGGAGAGGTTTGACACTTTGCGATCGGAACTAAGCTTTCGGTTCAGATGGTCCGCAACGTCAATGAGAATGGAGGTATCGGAGAGCAGCAACACTTCGGACCAGAGTTTGCAAACCCAGTTGGACATTGGCTTCTTAATGATGATGTAGTTGAGCTTGGTTCAACCTGGGAAACTTCGATCTTGTTTCAGAATGGCACCGAAAGCCCCATGGAATTGGAGGGACCGGAACAACAAGCTGCCGTCGACTCCGATCAGACCCGCAACATCCACGGACTGCTCACCGATGCTCTGAACTTCACCCAGGAAGCTGATATTCTTGAGCCGAACGCGGAGATTCGTCAGATTTGTGCCCTTCTGGAGAACGTGAGTGACACGAAAGTGTGTCACAATCCTTTATAAACATCCCAGTTTCAGAGACTTCACGAACTCGAAACAAAAATGCAAAACAAGCAATAAAACTTCCGACAGACTGACCACGAGAATTCCAGCTATACCAGATTCCACTCCCTTCCCTCAACTTTGACTAACCTACCAATTCAAAGATATAGCTTCCCTTAAGGTTCCAACAACCAAATCCTTCACGTTTACTGCACATTCAGGTGCATAACCATTATACTCTGAACATACTCGTAACCCTTCTCATAAACATGTTCTTTTCGTGTTCTTCGAACAAACTTTCAAATACTACTACTACTCTCTCTTGAGATTTCAGAAGGAAAACGAGAATTGTGCTAGTCAGTACTTCATTAAAGACAAGAACTCATTTACAAGTTGTTGTAAAGGACATTGCATCCACTGGTCTTGAACTCCTGGGTCTTGGCTGGAGTGGTGGCCAGACAGCATCTGAAAGCAAGACTGTTAGTCAAGAAACCATTAGTCAGTGGCTAACCTGAAGTTGTTGTTGAGGCAGCAGGATCCATCGTAGACAACGTGACAGTTATGGACGCACAGGTTGTAGCAGGTCTTGTTGAGTTGGTTGGCAAAGCTGATCCATGGAGAGCAGTTGTCGTACGAAGCTCCACCGTTGACGGAGGCACAGTACATCTGACAGATTTCCAGGGTGATGGCTTGGATGGCCCCGATGAAGCAGAGAGCGACGAGAACACGAAGGAACTGGAACAGGAAAGTTATCAGAAAGGGTTGAGCACTAGACTTACCATGCTTAGTATCAGTGGATGAGCTGATGGTTACTGGTTTGTGGGGCATCATTTTATACGGATCAGCTTTACAATGGAGTGACTGTGACATGGCCAAGTTTTTCAATAAACAGCTCCTCACAGCAGGATATGAGTTGAAATTGGTTTTTGCCGTGTATTCAAGTTTTTTGCACCGTCATTGAAACTAAACTCGAACAAAAAAGATCGAGAACAAACTCGGATGCTGATGTTGCGAAATGGTTTTGCAACTTCAGCAGAGAATGACTAGAAGGAGTAAGGAACTGCCAAGAATACAACTGCCCGTCAGCTATTTCGAATGTAGAATGTCAACAAAACTACTGTATCAATTGTAAATAACTTTCCGATAAACTCCGAGAAGTAATCAAGAAGTTTACATTGTTTGTTCCGACATTATGTAATCAGAGCAACTCAATCTTTAGATTTTGCTCTTCCTCACGTCGTTATAGTCATCATGTTATCTGAAACTGTACACCTTCAGTGCTTGCAACTTTTGGTCCGGATCTTTTTTGTTCATTCAAACCTTACAGAATGTGGGTGGATTATGAATAAACATCGAGAACCAATATGGACACATGCTAAACGGACTCCAACTGTGAGGGACCGTTTATTAAACTTTTCATTGAAACCATCGACATCCCACACTAAAGTTAGTCCAGTATAAAAGGATACCTCACACACCAGTAGTCATCAGCTCATCCACTGATACTAACCATGGTAAGTCTAGCGCTCAAGAGCTTCAGAAAACCGACTAGTTCCAGTTCCTCCGTCTCCTCGTCGCTCTCTGCTTTGTCTCGGCCATCCAAGCCATCACCCTGGAAATCTGCCAGATGTACTGTGCCTCCGTCAACGGTGGAGCTTCGTACGACAACTGCTCTCCATGGATCAGCTTTGCCAACCAACTCAACAAGACCTGCTACAACCTGTGCGTCCATAACTGTCATGTTGTCTACGATGGATCCTGCTGTCTCAACAACAACTTCAGGTTAGCAAACTGACTAAAGACTCTTTTACTAATTGTCTTGAGTTCAGATGCTGCCTGGCCACTACCCCAGCCAAGACCCAGGAGTTCAAGACCAGTGGATGCAATGTTCTCTACAACAACTTGTAAACTGATTTTTCTCCAATAAATCACTTGACTAGCATTTTTCTTGAGGAATGAGCAACACATGCCGAATCAACTGCTGGTCCTGTACCGTAGCATGCCTTCTCCGTAAAGAGCGCTTAGAGCATGCGTAACAGATAAGAACCTGAAAGTTACTAGCAAGTGTAGATGTGGAGGAAGATTAGAACAAGATAAAACATTGATTTACTGCGGCATAAGAAAAGGAAACGATAAACTATGGGTAAAATGAATACAATTTTGGCTAGAACGATTGCGTGACGTCTACATGCTCCGAGATCTGCGACGAGTTGATGGGCGGATAGTCGGGTACATCTGTAAGCATCGCATTGAAATGGCAAAAAGGAAATCCGACGAACCATAACCAATCCGTTCGGGAGAAACAGCCGAACCGATCCCGGTCTGATTCGGATCTCGAATCCACGCGAGAGGAATGGGCGAAACGAATGAAGAAGTAAGATGTCGTTGCTGATGATTCGAACGGTTGTTTTGACGACAGAAATCGTGGAGATGCTGAAAAGTAGTTCGTTTGAAAAACTTTATGAAGATGAACTAACCGTCGAAGACGATGATACGTATGAGCACGGAGCAGTTGATCGCATAGGGCGTAACTCAAGGAAAAACTGGCATTCCGAAGAAACTGAGTGTCGACCAGACAACGCCGAAGTCGAAATGGACGAACACGGCGAACTCTTCCTCCAGCTCCTCCTCCATCACCCGCTCCGAACACTTGAAGATTTGGCTGGTTTGTAGGCGGACGACACATTATCCTACCTGAAAGTTAAAAATTTACGACAGAAATCACGAGATAGGAAAGATAGCATGGAATCTAAAAGCAACATGTTCACGAAGAAACATTTCAAAAAAAGAGAGACGGATTGAGAAACGAACAATAAGAGCGGAAACGGTACAAA
>LR539866.1:26631-89801 GCA_900536315.3 Caenorhabditis becei | reverse complement strand
TGGTGTCCATAGGGCGCGTTTGCATTTGTTTAGCAGAACAAAGGGGGGGGGAGAAAACACGGGTAGCGTTCCTGTTATGTGATTTTCTGTGTTTTTGAGTGTTTTGTACGTGAACAGAAAAATGTTTCTAGAAAATTAGACGGATAGGCTTAGTACAAGTCCAATTTTGACTGGCAACTCACAAAATACTTTTACACACTATCGTTTTTAATCCCAGACAGCTGCCATCACTAACAGTGACTAGAAATGGTCTGAAACTTTTTTCTCTGGAAGTCGAGTCTTCACGAAAGCATAACATTCTGGAAACGCGAAATTGTTTCGCAACATCAAGTTTTGATCCTGATCTGTTTTGTGTCTTTGTGATCTTATTCGATGGATCCTGCTGTCTCAACTTCAGGTAGATTTTGCTCTTCATCACAACTTCAGGTCAGCCAACTGACAATGGTTCCTTCACATTAGTTTTCGATTCAGATGCTGCCTGGCCACTATTCCAGCCAAGACCCAGGAGTTCAAAACCAGTAGATGCAACGTTCTTTACAACAGCTTGTAAATGAGTCTCCGTTTTTCATGCAATATTGCCTTTTTGTCTGATCAATGATGTTCACTACCAAACTGTTCAGTTTCCCATGGAATACTGTAGCGGATGGGAATGGTTGATTCGATTAGGCTGTTCCCGCTCATGCGCCTCACGCCTCGGAGAGGGAATCATTCGTCGGCGATGGTTCTGCCACTCACTGCGGTTTCTCTTCTTCTCCTGGTCGGAGCGGCCTCAACTGGGGTTGTCTACACTCGGAACTCTGATGGATCCTTCAGTGTTGTGCCAAACAACGGACAAGCTGAATCGGAAAGTCTCCTCGATGCCTCGCCTAACTTTGACCTTGGAAATGAGCTCCCACAAGGTAATTGAGATCCGATGGTGTTTAAAGAATCCTTCTTTCCAGTGGTGAGCCCTGCAATCGACAAGGACCCGAGAAGTGTCAGTGGAACCGAGGAACACATTGTGAAATCCCCACTGGACGATGAGGATCTGGAATTGATTCAGGAGTTCCTTGAAGACACCAAGATCAACAAAACCGGGCAACTCCGTTACTCTTCCCTTGCTACTGTGCAAACGGCTCTTGTGAAAGATATCGTCCGTATCATTCTGAAAGACGAAGAGTACAAACTGCTTCTCAACAACCCATCTTTCCCAGACGTTGTGAATATGGTCAAGGATATGCTGAAGAAGCCGACCCAGGAAGTTCTGCAACAACAGATCTCCAACAAGGTTCTGGCGGTTCAAGCGTACTACAACAAGTTCTACAAGCCGTTGAACAACCCAGACACCAAGAAAGACGCATTGGCATTCTTGAAACACTTGCGTGCTGCTACAGTGTCTCGCAATCTTACTGTAGAAGATACTGTGGAGTTGAATGAGAAGATGCAACGTCTGGCATTCTTGATGAAGGAAACACCCTTCAATATGGAAGTGAACGAGTTGGAGAAGAGTTTCAAGCGGGGGGCTAACTTGAAGAGTAAGTCATAGCCCTGCTTGGTTTCTATGTGTGTTTGTAATTTTCAGAAGAATCTGAGCACTCCTCGAGAAGCAAGTTCCAGCGGAAGGCGGCTTCTGAATCTTCTACCTCTACTTCAGCTACTCCAAAGACCATTTCGAGAAACAACTCAGTTGGTTGCATATTGCGTGCGCCCATTGTGGACAACCCTTTCATTTACATACCAAACAACTCAACAGAAACTCCTGTCACCACTTCTAAGTCCATTACTGTCTTGCTTCCGGTCACTGAGAAGAGAGACCTTACGGACCAGAGAAGTTGAGCGTTGTTTTGTTGAAATGAATATGAGCATTTTGTTTTTTGAAAGAGCATCTGAAAGAGCACAATGACCAATTTGGTGCCACCTGATGGAAGGTTGCTGTAAATATTTTCGGTCAGGGCTTTGCTCTCTGGTTTTTGAGGTTCCTACGTCTTCCTAATGTTTGTGGGAAGGGATAGCACCAGAACAGTTCTTCTATCAGGTCACCCAGCTCATAAATGATAACATTTCTTCCTGTTTGTTTGACATGTCACTGACCAGACTACTGATAAGTGACATTCAACCCAGTAGGCTAGGACATATGGCATTTCCCTTGAAAAACATCATGTTGCTGATACAATGTGAAAAGTTTGCTAATCTGCCACATTGTCGCGGCGTCTTATCAGTGATAAGCGGTTTTGGAACGGAACAATTGGTTCGAATGGTCATGCAACTCAAGCACCGCCTTCTAAGTAATGTTTTACGTACCGGAAGCTGGTCAGAAGTATAATGGTATAAAAGACAAGTCAGATGCAAGGAAATTCAGACTTGTTCTGTTCATCTGCTGATATGTTCACCAAGAGTCTTCTCCTTCTTGCTTTTGGTGAGTTACAGTAATCAAGCACCGGGTAAATGGTACTTTTAGCTGTGGCCTATGCCTCCGCCGACTGTCTTCATTGCATCTGCATGAGAGAGTCTGGTTGCAAGGCGATTGGTTGCGAAATGGATCAGGGATCGTTGTCCTGTGGGTACTATCAAGTAAGACTAGGATTTTGCGACAAAAAACACGTTTTTGGTTATTTTTTTAGATCAAGCTCCCATACTACGAGGATTGCGGCCAGCCAGGAAAGAGAGGAGGGGAATCCACGGAAGATGCCTGGAAGAGATGCTCCGACGATCTGAGCTGTGCTACACAATGTGTTGAGGTAAGTTCAACCAGAACTTATTAATCTCAATCTTGAAATTTTAGAACTACTACAACCGCTACAAGAGCCAATGCAACGGCCTTGGAATGGGCGCCTGTCAAGTCATGGCTCGTAACCACAACGGAGGACCAAGTGGCTGCCGTCAGGGCTACACCCAGGACTACTGGAACGGAGTCCACGCCTGTTGCGGATGCGAGTAAATCTTGAATTGTCAAACTTTGTTCTGTTTTCAATGTGTATATAAATATTCATTCGCAAAGTTGCTTGTTTGTTTTTAGAAAAATTGCAAATGTTCTCTTCGGCCACTATGACTAGTCACAACAATCCTGTTTGTGAGTCATGTTTGTGACCTCTGACAAAGTACATTCATTCCAGTAAGGACACATGGTTTTTTTTCTGAAAAACATTAGGAATATTACTAATAAAGTTCGACGTCTTTTCCGTTTTCACACATTTTCATGACATGTTATCAGCAACAGGCGGTTTGGAAACAAAACAACTGAACCCGCCCTCTGACTAACTTTTTCACTTACCGTCAGGCGGAGAAACGTATAAAAAACGAGAATTAAGTCTAGACATTCAGACTTGATCAGTTCATATGCTGATATGTTCACCAAGACTTTTATTCTTCTTGCTTTTGGTAAGTTAAAGAAATCAAAACCTTTTTTAACGTGATTCTTCAGCTGTGGCCTATGCCTCCACCGACTGTCTTTCTTGCATCTGCATGAAAGAGTCTGGTTGCAAACCAATCGGTTGTAACATGGATCAGGGGTCGTTGTCCTGCGGGTACTATCAAGTAAGCCAAAGAAAACAAGCAGCCATTCCGTTTTTTTTTCTAATTAGATCAAGCTCCCATACTACAAGGACTGCGGACAACCAGGAAAGCAAGGAGGAGAATCTACGGAAGCTGCCTGGAAGAGATGCTCTAACGATCTGAGCTGTGCTACACAATGTGTTCAGGTAAGTGTCACTGGAACCTTTGCTCTAATAAGTCAACTATGAGAGTCACTCACTCCATGTTGAATTTTCAGAACTACTACAACCGCTACAAGAGCCAATGCAACGGCCTCGGAATGGGAACTTGTCAAGTCATGGCTCGTAACCACAACGGAGGACCACGTGGATGCCGTCGTGCCAGCACAAAGAACTACTGGAATGGGGTTCGCGCTTGTTGCAATTGCAAGTAAATCTTGAATTGTGAATGTTTCTTCAACACGTTTCCATAAATACTCATTTTCTAAGTATGTCTTTGATCATTTTCCCAAAGTTTGTTTTCCAAGGCAAAGTTCCCACGAGGAAAAGGAAAAGGCACTTTTGAGTGCCTTCTATTCAAAATTCCAATCCTTCCACGTAGACAACAGCCCAGAATAACAGGAAGAATCCCACGTAATCGTGGAAAAGTTCTCTCCATTTTGGGAAGTCTTACGTTGATCTGAAGCTGACTCGTTTTGAGCTGCTGAGCTGAAGAGTGACGTGAGACGAAAACAACGAAAGAATTTATTACTCGATGACGATAAAAAGGAAAACATTACATAATCAAACGAGTATTTTATTGATTGATTATCAGCTGTCACGTCCGCCTTTTGTTTCCTCGAAGGTCCCCCACGAAATGTCACTTCCTGCCAAAAGCACCAGAGAAGAATCTGGAAATTCTGAGGTTAAAGGTGTCTATAGGCTTTAGGGCTACCTGGGGTCATCAATATCGGATCCACGCTTGTCGTACATTGTGTACCTGTGCAAGTCAGCAAGGGACGGGAGCAGGGACCGCTTTCCAAAAGCCATGGTCATGAATCTCGGGTCGTCCAGGTCATCGCGTCGTTGGATTCGGATTGCGTAGTACTTTTGGCCATCAGGAATCATCTCCTGCTCACTGTCAATAGCATTAGCAGATCGTTTACCAAAAGAAGCGGAAAACATTCTCGGATCGTCGAACTCTGCTCTTTTTAGGTACCTTAAAAGTAAGGATAAACTCAAAACCAATGGCTCTGACTCACAACGCGTCGGAAATTTGACTTTGGAACAGAAAAAGACACACCAGAAGCAGGATCGTTTTGATGCACATGATTACCACTGAAATTTGAATCAACCGCTTATGACATTTCATATAGAAGGTAAGTAAGTATGGAGAAGTGAAACACACGGGGCTAATCAAGAAGGACATGAAAAACTAGGAGGGCGGGGGGGAAGCGGAATGATTGATGGCTTATACTGGCAAGAGTTGTGATTCGGAGAGGAGTGAGAAACTAGGCGGAGCTGCTCACCTTCTTGTAATCCGCCCCCTGGGATGGCAACGGATTAATTTCGGAATTTCGGAAGGGAGGCGGAGCTTTCTATTTGTATATATGTGTACAATGGGGAAGAAAGGAAAGAAAAGAGAAAATCGGGGTCTCGAAACGATTGACATCACATAAATCTTGCACCACAACAAACCGAAACAGGGAACGATTGGTGGGACAGATTAAAAAGACGCATCAAAAATACACATTCATTCACATTTCAGCTTTTCGGTTCAGTGAGGCCACAAATTGAATTCTATTGTCATGGCTCATCACTGGACACTCTTTGGTCGCCGCCTCCACACCCACAAGTTCCATTTCCGTGAACCGCGGGGCACCTAAAAGTGATCATCACGCCGCCATAAGATTAAAAATGAATAAGACATGCATCGTAGAAGATCTCTGGAGTTGGCCGGCCGGCGAGAATGAATCACTAAACTATAGTAGTAGTGGGGGCAAATGATGCTCACGTGGTTTCTTGTCATTTCAAACACATTACGTAGTCTGTGTCATTTGCACTGCACTAATTTGCAAAGGAAGACAATCGCCGCCCTCAATTTTCCATTTTCGCTTCCAATTTCCCTCTTTTTTCTTGAGTGAATGCGGAATAAGGGGATGGAGTCACTCAAAACGTGAGAAATGTCTTATTTACAACAGACAACAAAAGGGAAAATGATGGAGGGTACGAAATTTGAGAATTGGGTTCTTCCAGTTAACAAGGATCATCCTATTTTGATGGACGGACTTTAAGCACGATATTCTGCTTATAAGATGCAATTTTATAGGAAAATGAAGATCCGGATGATAGTGTTATTTTGGGGGATTTTCTAGATGATTTTCCTACCTCCCACAACTAGATGTTACATTTTTCTACGGAAAAAACTCTGATTCCAAGAATGCCCTCTATTTTCACAGAAATGACCCCAAAACACGTCATAATAGCCGGACGATTATGTGGCGAGAACCTCTAGTGTTCCACTGGAAAAAGTAATCAAAATAAGGGAAAAAGACACCGCGAGACACCACAGACTATATCTCAATTTCCTTTGCCTACTCTACTACTATTGTCCGACGGCGGGATTTCTATAAGATAGGCGGGTGGGACAATAGGTATGAAAAGCTTGAGAAGAGAAAGCTTGTGAGAACACATCGTCTTGTTTTGGAATGCTTGGTAAGTTCCTCCCTAAATGTTGATTTCGTATGCAAGGACATGTATTTGGGGCAGAGAGATTTTTGACGAGGTGTGGGTGGATTAGGGAACGAAAAGAAGAAACCTTTAAAGGAAACCCTATCGAATTCAAATAAAATTTGAAATTTCAAGACTCTAGGGCTTCCAGACGTGATGAACCTTTAGCAGACAAGTGTTGTCATTGTCAATTCATACTGGACTTGCAAAAAGAAACAAAAAGTAATGGGCTCATCGCCAGCCCTTCCTTATGGTCGCTTAGACGGGGGAGGCCCGAGAGATATTGTTTTGTGCTTTCTCGCTCCGGAAGCTGCGAGATCAATTATTCCAATTTTTAGTGACCAATTTCAAAAAAACAAAAAAAACACACACAAAATAAGAGTGAACATATGTAAACATGAGGCAGGGCAGACTAATGGTTGAGCTGTCAGAAAAAGAATATGTAAGGAATGAATGATGGTGATAAAAGGAACTATATATACACCCGAAAAGGAAATCCGGAACGACGAAATCTTTGGAAGAATCCCTAGACACTTATACTCCTTAGACCCAACGCTCGGCACGCGTAGATGAAGCCCGTCGCGCATCCGTGTTCGTCTCTTCCGGCGACCTGTGAAATGAGTGAAATTCAAAATGGCATATGGACGTCATGGACGGGAATGTGAGGATTCCGCCTTAGCCCCCCCAGATAATCACGGGGGCATGTGTCGTGTCTCTTTATTTCTGTCCGTTACCTTGTAGAAGCAGCGGCACGTTCCATCCAGTGATAATCCGGGATACAACATCTTACAGGATGAGTCGTGCTCAGCGGATGGTTGACCGTCTGTGAACGGATTGAGCACACGACAGTTGTACGTTGGTCCGGCGTAACGGCCAGTGTGGATAACAACTGGCTTTGGTTGGGATTGAGAGATTGGGTCGACAAGTCTAAATTAGATTTGGTGACGTGCTAGCCTTACTTTTTTAAAACTTACGGTGCTGGTGGTGCAACTGTCCTTCCAACAGTCTCCTGAAGATTCCTAATCGGCTGCTTCCAGTTTTGATTCTGGTTGAAGCGTGGAGGATGACGAGGCCTGTCATAACAACACTCATGATGGGTTCAAATTGTTTATGTATTTCCTTTTCCATAAGTCGGCTAGCTGTGTCTGGATGATGTGGTCAAAGAGGGTTTGAAATAGACTACAGTAGTTTTTTCTTTTTTCCTTTTCGCAAAAGGTTCTAAAAAGTGACGGGATTCTCGTGAAAAGAGGTTTTGTTCTTTGGAAAACTAGGAAAACACGGAAATCCAAAAAAGCAGAATCGGCAAACAGATCTGTGATATTTTGATCTGTTGAAATTCCGAGAAACCCAAACATACCCGGCCACCCATCTATTCGCAGTTGTAGTCTTCCACCATTGAACCCTAGTAGTTGGTCTTTCAGTAGTTGTTGTTGTCCTTTCAGTGGTTGTTGTAGTTGGAGCTTGAGTAGTTGTAACCCTGACCCTGAATCCTCTAACCGTCCATGGTCTGCTAGTTGTCAATGGTCGTGGCGTAGTCGTCGTATCAATGATAACACCACCCTTGCGCCAAATTGGTCCCCGGTTTATAGCTGGCTGTAAAAAACCGCTGTTTTCACTTTGTCGACTAGACCATATCAAAACCGTCTCGGGGGCACTGGTCGTCTGAACCTTGAAAACTGGTGGTGGCTGCTTGAAAGGACGACGGTGACGTCTGAAAGAGAGGTGCGAATTGAAAAATGGCTGCAGCGGACTGTAATCCAATTACATGACAATTGTTGTGGTAGAAGCAGCGGTTGTTGTTGTAGTTGGGCGAGTCGTTGTTGGAGCTTCCGTTGTCGTTGTCTTCGTGGGGGCTTCTGTAGTCGTGTGGACTTTGGTCGTGTGATCAGGTGCTGACTAAACAATTGAAGGTTGCGTGATTCACGGAGATAAGCTAATCCGCAAACCTTTTTAGGCGTCATAGGTGTCGTCAAGTAGAATGTAAATTTTTGTTCCCGGTTGCTCAGAGTCGAAGGGGTAAACCAGGTGTCACCGGGTCTAGTGACAATCGGGACCTGAAAAAGTTGTTGGGGGGTCATTATAAGGATCCTAACGTCTCGGAAATCAGGGTTGTAACACCAAAGTTTGTCACGAATTCCTAAACAGTAATCGGATATCTGAGTTTGACGCTGAAGCCAAAATCTTTCTCTCAACCCATTAGTTGCTTCCCTTAACGGTTAAAAAAAAGCCTGGAGCCTTGAGATCTTCCCAAATTGTTAAGCTCCAATTCAGTTTCAACTGGTACCTGTGTAACTCCTCTATCCGTGCCTAACTTGTAGATGTGAAACATTGGAAGCTGGTCAATAAACTGATCGTATAAATCCTGCTTGTCCGCTGGTTTGTTCAAATCATCTGAGAAATCATAATCAAACGAATTCGGATTCGTCAGCGCCGTTTCATCGAACACTTCAGTTGCTGGAAAAAGATTTTGAGTAATCCCTAGATCAAAACCGACTCACGTCCTCTTTTGAATTTCGGGATCTCGTGTGTCACTTGTTGACATAATATCGCAGGCACAAGTGCGATTAGTAATTCCAGAAGAAGCATTGTTCGAGATGCGGCAGACAATCAAGACGAAGATTGACGAGCGCGTCTGAAAATGAAGTGGGGGGTCGGGTCACTGTACGAAAAGAAGAAGGGATGGAATGAAAGGGCGGGGTCAGAGAGGGACGTGACAGGAAACTTGAACACGGGGCAATGACCCTTTATCTCTCGCTCAGTTGGGGGTTGGAATTATGTTCAATGTCAAATGATCGAGTATGACCCGTGGGGGGTTCGAAATGGGTGTTTTCAGTGGAAAGGAAAATGAGAAGACATTGAGAAGATAGAGAATTTTTCGCTATTTGTTCCCACTTGCAAAATTCTGCGTTAACATTCCTAAATTCTGAAGTTCTCGACCGATTTGATCTTCAAAGATTGGAGTGTTCATGTCTTTCTGAATCTATCACCTAATCCATCACACCCACCGGAAGGACATATACAAAAAACCAAATTGTTTCTTTTAAACCTGTTTCCCCTTGTTACCCTTGTAAAAAGTAATTAAACCAAGTTCCCCATTTTCATAGCTTCCTTTTATTTCCGCTTTCCAAAATGAGGAACTGAAGGCTGAAACCCTAAACCAACTCTACGTAGTAATACTATAAATTCCCGCATTGCCTTGAGTGATTTGATAAGGGAATTGATGAAATTTTCGTTTTCAGGGAGGTCAAATGAAGAAGGAAAACAGAAATGGACTTGGAATGCGTAGAACTGTGTTAATCGCAGGGGGCTAACCTTGAGTTTTGAAATTCCGTCTGTGACAGGGGACACGACAAACTTTGGCACTTGTCTGATTCTCTGCAGATCGCCTACAAGTTCAGTAACGGTTTCTCCGAGATGAGTGACCTTTTCTCGACAAGCGCTACAAACAAATCACATGAGATCTTATCGCTGTTGAAAATTGCCGAATGAAATGGTCAACCGACACGGCGGCACCGGTGACGTGAACATTCGAATTCAAAGTTTCAAAAGAAAACGACGAGAAATCTACACGAAACAACACAAAAAAAACATGGCAACACCAAAAATGCCCAAGGTGTTCAGGGAAAACAGCCAACTTACTCAGGTAGTGTAATTAGGAAGTAAGCTAGTTTTTTCCCAGTAAGTATTACAATACAAGCATCAAAAACACATCATAAGAAGGAAAACGGGAGAGAAAAAAATAGGGAAAAATGACAATTTCTGACATCCTGTGATTGTTACGTGATTATGCAATCATTTATTTTGTATTTTGAATAACCGGATTTTCTTGATCTGATAAGAAGCTTATCAGAGAAGTGATTTTTCATCTTTCAAGTAGAGGAATAAGCAGAATAAGCAATAAATTCAATTAAGCTTGTTACAAGTTCATCTGACTTCTCCGGTGTGCCATTCCACGCAAAACAACCCAATCATTGGCGTTCCGATCTGCCTGAACTGCCGAAAGTCTTGTGGATTGATCCGGAGATTTCTAAATCAAATTTTATCCCGAATACCAGTCAAATAACCCACCTTCATGATAAAATCCTTCTGTTTTCTATAATTCTTCTTGTACAGCTTATTCAGCAGCGCTTTCACTAGGTTCATCTCATTCCGCAAACGAAATACGTCTCTTTTCAACTTGATCATGTCTTTTTCCTTCTCGACAGCTGATAACGGGTCATCATAAGACTTGGTTTTTGGTATCTCTGAAAAAGGAAATAATGGGGGAGGGGGTTCAAAAAACAAGTGTGACATTGCACCTGTGAAGTTTTGCAGAGTTCTTTGAAGTTGTTTTGGTGATTTTCATGAGAAATAGTGGGTAATTATACTGGTAATGGGGGAAAAAAAGATCTTTCGGGAAAATCAGCTGTTATGTATTATCGTTGCATCTCAAAATCGGAGTGGGTAGATTTACGGAGTTGAGGCTCCCGCAACGCGCGAAAGCAAAACGTGCTGCGCCTTTAAAGCGGGGTACGGTAGTCGCGCGAAAATAAATTTCGTTTTTTTCCGCAATTTTCCTAATTTTTCTCGTTTTCATCGGTTTTTTACTCGATTTTCGCACTTTTTACACGGGAAATATACTTTTCGTGCTTTTTTCGACGTAAAAAGTGCGAAAATCGAGTGAAAAACCGTTGAAAATGAGGAAAACAATTGGGAAAAGACGAAATTATTTTTCGCGCGACTACCGTACCCCGCTTTAAAGGCGCAGCACGTTTTGCTTTCGCGCGTTGCGGGAGCCTCAACTCCGTAAATCTACCCACTCCGATTTTGAGTTGCAACGATAATAGGAGGGGAGGTAATGCATCAATTTTATGACACAGATTTGATTGGTAAATTGTAAACCAACCTCATTTCCATAAAGACACGGATTACTGTACTTTCTAGACTCCTATTCTTCTAGAACGACCGGATTTTTTCATTCTCTTCATTTTTCAAGGTTATTTTCAGTTTGACTGACTAGTACAAGCCGTCTAGCCTATTACTTCAATCTATTCTCATTATTTGTACACTTTTATCAACCACAGGTCAATCCCCGACTAACCGTATACAAACGGCACTTTTGTTGATGTAACCTGCTCGGTCGTCGAGCTCACTTCGGCATTATCGTGCTCCGTGCTCTGATCCTCAACCGAAATCTGTGAAAAACAACGTACGACACCTGAATTTGTTAGCGATCTCCTGAAAACCACCCCATTGGAAAATAACAACTTCTCACTTCTTCCGGCTGGGTCAAACTGCGAATCGGTGTCATGGACATTGTGATTACTGGATCCTCATTCAGTCTTATATCTCCCAGTGGTGTTGGGAAGAACTTTGGGATTCCTTAATTAGGATAGATCATATTTAATTCTCATGCCTTCTTGCCAACCAGAGTTTGGAAGAAACCGTTTTGACTTGGAAATCTCAAGAGGGTCATGAGTGGTTGTTGATGTATGATCATTGTCGTTCTGAAGTGGTGGAACATTTGTAGATCAAAAAAGGTCTAGTGCAACTTACATGATGAATGCTATCTCTGTTTTTCTTATAAACAGGTAGCAAATTTGGTTTTTGGCTGTTCCACTTTTCCAGCTTATCTCTCTCGTAGTAGTCCTAAGATCTTGTCTTCATTTCAATTCAAACTGTCTGACCCACCTTGATCTCCTGATGAGTGACATTTACAGTTTCAGTTTCTGGAAGGCCTACATCTTCATCATAAATAGTATTGTCGTTGGGGTTCGGCGGAGGAACGGATACAGGGAAGAACCAGCCACCAACGGTTAGCTGACCTGAAATGGATTGGCCTGATATTCATCCAGGTAAGAAATACAAAGGTTATTAGGGGTTGGATAAGTACTAATGCCATTTCTAGTCCGGTGAGTGAATTCTGAACCTTTTTCTGCCTAAATTAAGATGTTTTGAAACCCCAGTATCTAGAGGATTTTTGTAGTCTAGCCCATTTCTCAAAAACACAGAAACTCACCTTGTACTACGGAATCCAGTAGAATCAAGCATAGAACCACACGCATTTTCTTCTCAAAGTTCGAGAATGCCGCTGTTCCTCATTCAATCCAAACAGCTGCTTCCCGCTGTGAGCTCATCAAATGTATCTGGGTCAGTCTAAACAAGTTGATCCGGGAAGCAACAGACACCAGCAACAAATGTGGAACGAGACAAGAAAACAAACGAAAATGAATAAGTAGTGAATGGGGAGGTAAAAGGTAGGAAGGAAAGGGATGTAATTGATGACAATGACTGAGTGGATCGTTTTGCATATGTTTCAAGTGCTTCCCTTTCACTTTCACTTGACATTTCAAGATGTTCTGTTTCTTTTGTTTAGAGTTGGCCAATATGACAACGTGTCAAAGCATCGATGTCTATCCGCATACTTTTTTACGCGTTTTGACGATTTCGTGGCATGTTCAAGCGCCATTCAATTTGTACGCCTTCTATTGCATCGTTTTTCTGTCACCAAAGGCTATGAACACGTTTAGGTTTGATCTTTTGGACTTGTCGGGTAGGAGTAACAACAATATCTCCTTTTCCAGGTGGCACCTGTTCGTTTACCAATTCTCCTCGACATTCCTGGATTTCACGTTTTCCATGGGCCTCACACCAGTTGTCATTCCAGCAATGACTTCAGGATATTCAGTTGGACTCTATAGACACTTCATGGACTGCCATATGATGCTCACACTCTCCCTGGTCTGCATGACCGTATCTGCTTCTTCTATTGTGGAAATCTTCTTTTGGAGATGGCAGAATATCATACTCCCCAGCTCCAAGTTAAAACTCCGGACCGTCACATACTACGGAATATGGGCATTCGCCCTTACCCTGTTATTTTTAAGCATTACCCTCATTCATCATGCCCTTGAGACTGACCAGAACCTCCTGAGAGCTCAAATGAGGAAAATCTATTCTTGCACAGACTTCCTTCTCGATCAGCCAGGAGCCTATATCTGTGAAGCTAGGAAATACTTCTATGTAGTGGTATACGGTGTTATATCCTGCTCAATTGGTGGCTTTTTCATGATTCTGTTCCTTTATCAGTCTTTACAAGCTATCAATGAAATGGCATTCAACTATAGCGCACATTCGAGAAATGTTCAAAGAAGACTGATTCTCTTGTTATGTGCACAATTGATGTTCCCTCTTCTAGCATATGCTCTTGGTGGTTCTACTATTGTTATTAGCCTTTCCTTGCAACTGGTTTGGATGCAACGTGAGCTCCGTGACCACTTGAAAGTATGAGTTCCTCAGTTTCAGAGGCATTCAACTTTGCGGTCCTTACATTCTCAAACTACGGGTTGGCAGCTTCCTTATGCCTCATTTTCTGCAATGAACCTTATTGGAGGAATACAAAGCGGATTTTATGCTGTGGTAGGTTACGGAACCTCAGTGACTAAAACCAGAATTTGTTTTAGAGTTCTTCTCCGAAAAAGTCAAGCTAAAAGTGGTATATCTCATTAAAAGTAGGGATCTTTCATCTGATTCACAGAAGATAACACACTTTTTTTGAAGTTCCTTATCTTTGCATTAATCATTGTGATTTCAGGTGTCAAAGACAGGAAAAAGGACCTAACCGTGGTGCGAGTTAGTGATCGGAGTGGTGTGAACAGCTGAAATTTCGTGCGAAGCTCTCTCGACTTGACATTTCCAAATTTCCAAAATCGTACATTTACTAAAAGCTTTCAATTCAGCTGCTTAAGTATGTACTTTGCGTCCTGCACTCTCACTTTCGGCCCTAACGAGCTAGATTGCTTTTTCTGGTTGGAAATCTATCCGGCTCCGCACTATTTCTTCCACTCCTCTGCTTGGCCTCCACACATTGTAGTCATGGATACATTTCGGCGAAACGTATAATTCAGAAGTGCTCTCTTCCCATCCACTTGTCATTCTCTCTTCTTTTTTGCCTACAAGGTATATTTTTCTTCTCTTGTTGAACTAAATCGTTAGTTGCGTTTCTTTGCTTTCTTTCAGTTCGCAGCGCACGCAGCTCTTCCCAGTTCCCAGTTGTTCCCAGCAGTTCATGCTCTCCAAGTTCGTGCGTCCAGATATGGAGGAAGAGAAGAAGCCTACTTTGCCGAGGTGAGTACAGGAACTGCCTCTGACGTCATGGAAAAACTGGATGACGTCATACTTCTAGCTCTAGCTCTAGATTACAGCCTCCAGGTTTTCAAACTTCAGAAACCAGTTCTCAATTTCAGACTGCCATCTCCACCGAAGAAGGAGCCACGAGTGCTCACCCAGGAGGAGCAGGAGTGCCTCGCCAACTTCCGTCGCTCGATCGAGAAGGTCGAGGCCTGGAGAATCCAGTGCGGATTCCCGCCATGCAAGAACCTCCCCAAATATTGATGTGCTCCTTTGATCTTTTTGAATAAAGCCATAAAACGTAGAACTTGTTCCCTGGGATACTGTAAGCATCGTTTGGTCTTCGCCGCCTCGGCCTCAATAATTCAAACGTCGTGTTTGTTTTCGGCTGTATCACACAGGAGTTTCTTCTACATTATCGATAGGCATGCTGCACTCTTGGACACATCATCGTCAGGAGGTCGCCGACGGTGCCAGGCACCCAGGTGAAAGACGCAGAGAAAGAAGGGCGCTCGCGACGGGCACCGCACACCGTTTCATTTATTTTTCAGTTGAGGAAGGAGCAGTGATAGTAGCAGGTGGTTCGACCACCTTTCTCGTCTCGTGAGGTGGTTTTTCAGTGTTACTAGGGGGGTGACAGGGTTCGAGAGCAAGCAAATCAGCTGATAAGTAACTAATTAGGTATAGAGCTAATTACTGTAACTAAAATGAGTAGTAGTTTGAAATGAATCAGTTTTTCTGAAAACTTGAAGTTTGATGACACAATAGCTACATATTGATTGATTTTGCCTGAAATGCCAAAATTTACGTCTTTTTCTTTTGAGTCTGATTACAATGCTTGCTGGGTTCTAGATGATTCTCAGGAATGACTCATATCAGAGTTCCCATGCTTTTCGACCTCCCTTTATCATTTCCCAATTTGACAGTGTCACCGTACCTTCCAACCCAGTTTCACCATTCCCAGTCACCCTCGCCTTTCCCTCTCCCACCAAGCTCTTCAAAAAAAAAACTAAAAACCAATGAATGTCGGTGTTTTTGATTTTCCAAACGCTTCGTTGACGCAACTCTGTCACATGTCTGCCTCTCCTTCGCTCCCCCCATCTCTCATATTTTCAAACGACATTCCCATACTGTGCAATTTTTAATGGCTTTTTCGCCTTCCACCGTTTTTCTCCTTTCTTTTTCATATTGATTCGATTCACGAGTCACCTCACCGCTCCCCACTTCTCTCTTTTGTTCTTGTCAGTTTTTGGAAAACAAGGGGTACAATCATGGGTTTGAAACAATTCCCGTCTGGCCAGTGATGACTCACGAGGGAGGTGCGTACGTCACCTAAATTGGTTTGGCTGAAACTTGGTAGGAGGGTGACTTAGGACCCCAATAGTCGGAATCTAAAAGGATTTCGATGGAAAACTTGTCTGGAGACTGCTACATGCAAAAAAGTGCGCTCAGAAGCCAGTTTCTAGGCTTGAAATCACCACTGATAGCATTTCACGTGAAACATTACTCATTTCAATGGCTTACTAGGTCTCAAAACTGGTTTCTGGGCGCACTTTTTTGCATGTAGCGGCCTCCAGACAAGTGTCCCATCAAAGTCCTTCTGGATTCCGACTATTGGGGTCCTAAGCCACCCTCCTACCAAGTTTGAGCCAAATCTATTCAGGTGACCGTACGCACCTCTCTTGTGAGTCATCACTGACCAGACTGGAATCGTCTCAAACCCATGATCGTACCCCTTGTTTTGGTCACCAGTCATTCTTCAAGTTTTCTGAGCTGATCAAGTTTACAGATGCATATGCTCATCGCATTGTGCACTAACTGCAAACAGCATAAAGCTCGAATGCTGATGACTACGGAACCCATTCGGGATACCAAAGGTGAGTCACGCGCCAACTCGTTTCGCCGATCCTCCAGTGCCACAGTTCTCTGGTGCTCTAAACTTTTTGCGCCTGTTCCCAGTGGCCAATCAACACTTGTCTAGACACCTTTCGCCCTATTTCCAGACATCCACCCGAAAGGCTTCCCAAACTCCGCCATAAGCAAGGCAGCTGATTCTCAAATCGAATACGGGAAGCAGGAGCGTCCTCGTCGCTGTGATTGGGACAGGATCAGATGTTACCGATGCGCCAAAATCCCAAACCCGATCAAGTCAAACGATCACGCAACCGGAACCAGCTACATCACTACATCGGTTAGATTTCAGGTTGAGATCCAAGCGAACACTTGGATATTTCAGATGCCGATCAACTTCGACCTCTACTATAATCTCTTCTGTTCCCTTGACTGTCTGTATGCGGAAACACCGGCTCCTGTCAAGAAGAAGGAGCAGAATGGACCGGAGGATCCACATCTCCAGTTGTGGTGAGAAATACAAGTGATAAAGCTTATGAATCGAATGAGATTTTAGGAAGAAGGTCAGAGATGAAGAGAACCGTGAATCTGCGAGTATCTTTAGCTTCCCTGAAGTCGGATACGTGCTGTTCTTCAAGTTCCATGTATTCAAGCATCTTGTTGACTTCTCTTCTCGCAATTACTCAATTGTCGTTGTCTGCAAGGATCTGAGCCATCTCACTAAACACTATGACTTCTTTGTGCAAGAGTTCCAGAAACTGAGTGCCTCGCTTCAAGACGTCGACCCACCAATCAACCAGATCCATCCCAAATACCGCAAGGTTCCGATTGGCCCAGCAAACCTCTGTGATGAATTCACAAAGCTTGTCCACAGGTTAACAGCAATATCTTTTGTCTTCTAGCATTCCATCTTCAGATCGTTCGTCAAGATGCTCCACATGCCACAACACTCAATTCGTGAGAAGCTCATGGTCGGAAAGCTATCCGAAAACAATCAGGTAACCAGGAGAATGGGTTACTGTAGAAAACGGTCAGAATTTTAGAAACTGCTGGAACTCGATACTTTTACTACAACCATGCTCGTTGGAGACGAAGAATTCGCTGCTGAGGTACGTTTTCTCCCGGGGTTTTTCATTATGGACATGTCTGGAAAATAGAACTTGAACAGAACAATTCAGAGCAAAAATTCAGAGCATTTGCGAGAATCTACAGTAATCCGGTTTGTTCGAAGAGTGTTTTGTGTGCAGTTGTGTTCCCTGTTTTGCTATTTCATGTTTTCACGCCTTTCCGTTTTGCCGTGGTGTTAGCTTCTCCTCTCACCTCACCCACAACTTTTCAGTGTATTTTCACAAGAAACCAGATAATTTTCAGGTCAGAAAACAGACACTGGGTCGTTTGAAGAGTATCGTGCCCAATTTCAACAAGAAAGACTTTGAACTCTTCATCCGTCACATTGTTGCAGGAGGTCAAGTGAGTTGACCTATTTCCAAATCAGTTTTTCCAAATTGTCTTCCAGGTGGTCATCCAGGCGCATATCACTCATGCCGAGCAGTTGGTCATGGCTATCGCTCAGCTGTTGCCTTATGGATGTGTCAAAGCCAAGATGTGTGCGAACACTTACCATCCGGAGTACAAGTGAGGTGCCCCAAGCGGTTCGCATCTAGATTCACCTAACTTTAGAACCCTGTTCAACATCGTCTGCATGATGTACAACACCAACATCCCAAACGACCCGGAAATCATGCAAATTCGTGTCAATGAGTACAGCAAGTCGCCGATGCTCCCTCTCAAAAACGCTCGTTTCACTGTGGTCAAGCGTCCCGAGAACCCGGAGCACCGAGGACTCAGACCAGTTGTTGTTGAGCGTTACCTGGACCTGCTCCATGAAGAAATGGTGACTGTGGGAATCATGGAGAAGGCACTGGATGTCACGAAAGAAGAGTGGCTGGAGAAGGCGAAGATTTTTCATTTTATGAAGAACAACACTCCGCTCAATGACGCGGAGGTGATTGCGAAAATCAGAGGATGCGACCAGAAGGTAAAACAGCAAAGTTCCCCTCGTGTACTCATGACATGATGTTTCAGGACCTCAAAGTGATCAAGTTCTGGACCAATGGCCTCTCGGAGCTTTTCAAGCAGGGATTGGGGAAGGACCAAGGGATAGATCATGTCGAGTATGCCTTCGATCAGCTCTGCGTTCAAAACTACGAATCCAAGACCAGACTCAAGATCAAGATCAAGAACAAGCCAACTCCGGTTCCAACAACTCCTCCAACGGAAACAGCTCAATCCGTTCCACCAGGAGATATCCAGACCCAGCCAAACTCGAAGCTTGTCTTCAATGCGCCCTGCGACGAGAATAGCACTTATCACATGAGAGTCATCAATTCGTCGGGCCACCGCATCGCTTTTGAAGTCAAGACAACCGAGCGTCTCGGAGTGGAGCCTACATGCGGAGTCCTCGACTCGCAAGAAGCCAGCCTTATCGCGGTGTACTGCGATGCCTATGGACACGAGGACACTGCCAACGACAGCATCATCGTGGAGTGGACCAACACGCCGGATGGCGCCGACGAGGAGTTCTCTCACGAGTGGTTCCAAGATGACAAACTGGTCCGCCGCAAACAAATCCCAATCGAATATAACCTCTAAATCTCCTCTTAATCCCATTTTCCCGTGATATTATCCTTCTTCTAGAATTTTCCAATTCCACTAATTTCCCCTGACATTCACCTCCTCCCTCTCTCTTCTCATACACATTTCACATCTCCCATCCCCTTTCTAGACTACATTTCTCCTCTTCTGACTCCGTTTCCCTGGGCGACATGGGCGTGTTGCTTCCCCTCTCACGGTGTTGTGTTTCCCGACCTCCGACTGAACTGATCTGTTTGTTCAATTGCCAGTTTTTTCTACATGCATTTGATTTTTTCAATTTCGAAATCTAACGCTCTTACTCACATTCAATGTTAGACACAATATAAAGAGTATTATTGGGGAAAGGCGACCTTGAAATGTTTCATGTCACTTGAAATAGTGGTCATATCCGCTTCTCTATTTCCAATGTTTCTTTACTTTTTCATTTTCTCTCATTGCAACCACCAATTCTCATTTTCCTCCCAATCAAATTCTCTATTTGTTGCATTCATTACACAACATGTTTGTCAGGTGACCAAAGTATTTCACAATCATCCAACATCGCTGTTTGGTTTCACAACTCTTATGCGCTCTTTCTTCTGCATCTCCTCTTCGCATCCGACGGAAATCGATCACACAGCTGAAGTAAGTGTTACCGTACCTCTGAAATGCTCATCACAGGGCGTTGCGCCATGTTCGGCGAAGCGCACTTGCATTGGCGTACTTTTCGAAATATTTTGGGACTGAAATTTGGGTTTTTACCTATTTTTTGCGGGAAGTCATGGGAAATTTATCATTTTTAGTCTGAATCCCGATTGAAAATGTTGCGAAATTGTTTTGAAGCTATATCATTGCATTTTTAGCAATTACACGTCACTGCTCTTGTGAATAATGCGTCACTTGATGAAAAAGTCAACAATCAGTAAATAGACCGCCAATCCGAAGTTGTCATTGGAAAGTTGGTGAGTATTTCATTCATAAAAATTTATTTAGAAATTTCAAAAAATATATAAAAAAGAGAAAATCGATAACGAACGCATGCATGTCCGCGAAATTAAGTGATGACTTAGAAATATATAGATAATCTATAGAAAGGCATTCCAATGAGGTGAAGGGGGGAAACATTTGAAAGAAAAGCGGGATTTACACGGTAAATGCTGGAAGACATAGGTTTTAAGACATTTGAAAGATGGAATTGTGAAGAAAATAGTTGTACCCAATTGGAAATTCCTAGAAAGTATTAGAATTTTGGAAATTTTGTAAATATACCAGTCATAGAGGACTATAAGATATACATGGATTTGAAAAGTTATGGTAGAGGGGTAGTACGGTAGCCGTCGAAGATCTCGGACATTTCCTCACATGAGTAGTACATCGTGGTTTCGGTTCGGAAGGTTCCGGCGTAGTCTCTGAAAGTAGATGTCAATTAGTTTCACCTCTAAATAGGCTGGACTCTTACCTGTGCATGACTTTAGAGCACTTGTCACAGAATGCGCAGTACTTCTCTGGCAGATCGATTTGCTTCGAGAGACTGGGGAATTCAATGATCTCCTCCTGGTTCTTGAGCTTCTCGGCCTTCTCCGCAGCCTCTCTCTCCCTCTCTTGACGGTTCTTCTCGATGGAAAGGAACGGGTCGACGTTGGTCGGCACCACCCACCAAGTGATGAAGTTGAAGATCTCCTGCATGCATTGGAAGCAACGGTTCATGTGCATGAAGCTGGGTCTATCCTCCCGGTAGATCACTTCAATGCCAGCAGCCACAGCAGAATCGTACTTCATCTTGGAGTGAGCGAATGACCGGAGAAGAATGGATCGCACCACCTTCGACATTTCCGGGTCGTCCAGGAACAGCTTCTGCTGGGCGTACCTCCAAGTGGTCGCAATCAATGGGAAGTGGTGTTGATGAGCTCCGAACAAGTCATCCGAGTAGGAAATCATCGTGGTTGCCAGTTGAACAAAGTTTGGCTGACCGACATTCCAGCTCACATTGGCACAGAATCCATTCGACTGCACCCAGTGGAAGCATCCAGTGTTCACGTAGACCAGTTGATCGGCCTTCTGCTCGAACTTGATGACTGGGATGCCTTCCGCCAGCAGCTCCTGCTCATCCGGCCAGTAGTTTTGATAGAAGTACTGCTGCTTGTGATACTCCACAAGCTCCCGAACCCTTCCGTAGTACTCATACGGTACAGCGTACCAGACACAAGTACCAGGGCCCAGATTCCAGTTGATACTTGCCATCAGAGCGTTCTCCATGTGAGCGCATGTACGGGCGCCTGGCGGCTTCACATACATCTGCACTGTGTTCACTCCGAAGATTTCTTGCCCGACGTAGGAGAGATTGATGAGATTTCCTTCCCGTTCTGGTTGCATGAACTCGGGGAGCTTGTCGATTTCCTGAAAAGAATCACGAGTTAGAGAACGAAAATACGGAGGGGATCGCTTACATCAAGTTGCGCTTCGAATTTCTCCGGGTGCTGAATGTCAATGTTGGTTCCGAATCTCGTGAAGAACATCGTTTGATCGTCTTGAGGGTGACAGTAGCGATTCTCGAGGAATGATTTCGTAATCTCCTCTTCTGCTTTTGCCCAGTCGTCAGAGGCGATGAACTTGTTGACAGCTGAAAACCAATTTTATTGAGATGTCATATTCCCCTACAACTTACTTTCAATGGCAATATTCCTTCTTTTGATGTAGTCAGCACCAAAAGTTTTCACTTTGACCGCCCTGTTCTCCGACTTTGCATACCAAGTCTCATCGCCATCCGGGTCATAGTTGTGGTTGGCAGATTGAGGGCATTGGTACAGCTCGTCCATGACCAGCTCCGGATGTGCCTCCATAATCGCTTCAATCGTGAACTTGGAAAAGTCTATTCCAAGAGCTTTTCCGAATCCGTCGACATTGGTGATGGAGGTGGAGAGAAGAATCCTTTTGAATCTCTCATCATGTACATCTTCCGGGGTTCTGACTGGCAGCTCAGGACACGGAATTCGTATCGCATCGATGCCTTCGAACTTCTCCATAACCTTCCGCATCTCCTCATTCTCTCCATTTTGCATCATGGCCCTGAAGTACGCCATCTCTTCGTCGAGGAAGTTTGGATCGGGTCTCGGTGGTGTGACTTTCGGATAGCAGGTACTCCTTTCCGATCTGAACACTTCATTCCTGCCGGTTTGCATCCTCTTGCCAGCTCTCTCCATAAGTTGCTTGGCGGAGATGTCGATTGGAACAAACAGATCTCCGTATAGCGAAAAGAGTGGGACATTTGCCGGGACTTTCTTCTTCGACTTCTTCGAAGTCGATCGTCCTCCCTTTTCCGTTTTCGCGACCTTGGCACCAGTCTCATCCTCCTCCTCGTCATCAGCAGAACGTTTTGGAGCAACGGTCTTGCAAGTGGTATCCAGGAAATACTGACGGCATCTTCTATAATCCCCATCGTCGCAGAATCTGGTGTCCAGGTTGATTTGAACAGTGAGATACTTCGAGTCCTCGTGCAACCGCTTCTTGATGTAGGTCCGCAGCTTCTTCTTGATCTTCTCGCTCAGATCCATTGTCTGTACTCCAAACTCCAAGACACGAATGAAGTACCAACGAAGAGTCCGTTGACGATGTTTCTCCTGTCGTTTCACAGCTTTCTCAATCTTCTGTTCTCTGGCCAAACGGTGTCTTTCAGCGGCTGTCAGTTTTTTGCGATTTCCCTGAAAGTTTGTGGTTTGCAATGTCATACCCTATCAATATCCTACTCACCTCCTTTGGAGCCCTCTTATTGGCTCGTCCCTTCTTTCCTCGAGACCGAGCAGGTTTCTGCTCGATGAGTTGCTCCACTGGTTCCGTTCCTTCTGACACCGGAGCCTCTTCCGGAACTTCCTCAACGCTATCCTGACGAGCTGGCGAGGCTGAGCGAGACGAAGTGAATGACGCAGTCGACGGTGAAGCATCTGACTTCTGAGCCGGCGTGGTTTCCGTTGGAGTACGCTCCTCTCCGCTGTCCGTGTCTGCTGGTGTCAGCGATGCAGACGTAGAAGCTTCCTCGACGACTTCTGGAGTCTTGATTGGCTGGGCTTCCTGTGGCATTGGGATGGAATCCACAAGCGATGACACAACAGTTTCCATCTTTGGCACTGGGATGGTCTCAATGATGGCTGACACTGACGATGACTCCTTGGTGGCTTCTAGAACCACTTGCTCGACGACAGCTGGAGCTTCAAAAACTGGAGATTCTGGTAGTGCAATCGTCTCGGCTTTGACTTCTGGAGTTTCCGTCTTCTCGACCACTGGGACTTTCGCTGTAGCTTGTGGCAGCTCCTCGACTTCAGTCTTGACCTCTTTTTTCACTTCCAATTGCTCCACTTTCTCCGATGACGAGCCGGCTGTTCCCGATACCTCTGGATGCTTGTTGCTCTTCGGAACTTCAGCTCTCGATGATGTTGACGGCTTGGGAGAAGCTTCATTTCTTGATGACTTTGGTTTCATCTTCGGAGATCCCGATGGAGAATTGGCAGAAGAACCCTTGGCGGAAGTTGAGCCACTTCTGCTAGACGATGGTCTTGCAAATGGAGAGTTGGTTCTTTCCATTGACGGCCGACAAGATGATGATTTCCTAGTTGCCTCCGATTGCGAGCGGTGATGGTTTCTTGGGGAAGGCGAGGATGACGATGCCTTCGAGTTCCTTTTCGGGAATGGATCCTCTTTAGGATCGTTCATCGGGCGTCCTTCTGAAAGATTCTTGAAGAATTTCGCATACAGTTGTTGATGCAGTGCTGAAATACCACGAATGAGTGAAATTAGAGTGAGCGGATGCACTTACCAACACGGTGATTGAACTTTTGAGCTTCTTTTGACGGGCCAGAGCTTGATGATGGTGAGTTGGCTGGCTTTGGAGATGATGAAGACGCAGTAGAAGTGCTTGATGGAGACTTTGCACTTGATTTGGTCACGTCCTTCACATCGACGACCAGTTGGCTTTCCGGACGATTTGGCGGGTCCGCAGGCAATGGTATCGAGTCGAGAGGCCCGGGAGGACCCGCTTGATTACCCTCGATTTGACCCGTGGCCGTGGGCGGATGGCTATTGTTCTCCGGACGATGGGCATTGTCCGGGGGCTGATTGGCCGCGTTGGAAAGCATGGTTCGTCGCTCGTCTGGAGAAGAATGATATATAGCGGGGGGCTTTCCTTTGAGCTGTGAGAAGAGAGCGCAACTGTCACAAAAAGTGTAATATGCGGTGTAATATGATCTGGGATAGTGCTACGCCCTGTTACTATATGCTGTTACTCACCAAAATCCGATGGAATGCTGCTCGAGAGCTTGACGCCGTCCTCGGTGATGGAGAGGTCGGCTGAAAAACGTGCATTGTAGGAAGAAAAATAAGAAGAAAAGTAGGAGAAAAAGAAAAAAAGGAGCAAAAGAGGAAGGGAATAAGAAAGACACGTGACAATAACAAGAGTTCCAGACTCGAAGCACTCTAGGGTGGGAGGCTGTTCTTGTTATGACCTCCGATGTTTTTCCGCCGTGCCATCATCAATGAACCCCTAGGACCTAGCGATCAAGAAGTAGTAGGCACGTACGTGTAGAAAAAGATAATTTTAGTATTGTTTACCGCCGCCCGGCGTCGGCGTCTACTCAATCGTACACACTGCTAGCTGCTTTTGTTGTTGTTGTTGGCACTGGGGGGTGGCGCTTGCGCAGCGACAGACAGAACATTTTCAGCTATTTTTTGCTTGTAGTTTGGTCACGTGTTAGCAAGAAAGAACCGCACAAAAACAGCCGACAATGCGGGTTGGCAAACATGCAAATCTAAGGCGGGGGTCACCGCGAACGGTCACCGAAAGTGTAAAAGTTGTCGTAAAAAGTATAAAAGTGCCGCCGCTGCTCGAGTTTTATGTTTTATAAAAGCGGCAGTTGCAACAAGTCGAAGCTAAAGATAGGAAATGGAACAAAAGAACTCTGGTGACCTGACCCGGACCAACTGACCCGTCTGGGATCCTATGTCAACAGAGCGGTCCGCACCAGCCCCTCCCCCCATAGTAAAGACTCTCGAGAGTAAGAGGCGGTCCGCATTTTACGAGTATTCGGAGACGCAGAATAGGAAAGGACCAAGGCCATTGACCCCGGACCCCGGGTCCGTCTCAAGAAGGAGAAAGAAAAGGAAAGAGGAAAGGAGTGTGAGGGAGGAGGAACGAAATTGATGGATTGGACTTTTCACTTTCGCATCGAGATGGTTTCTCACGGATTGTACGTTCAACGACTTTTGAATAAGTCGGGAGTGTTTGTGGTTACGGTATCTGCTAACCTGACCTTATCGCAAAGTTAATTGCTATCTGGGATGTTTGCATAACATGTTGGCAATCTCCAACGGTGGTAATTAGATTACCTCACCATCAAAGATTGGAACGCCCAGATATCGCAGCTGTCCACCACACACATAGTGCTTCACCCCGTGGCCGCAGCAGTTGTGATTTACACATTGAATGAGTGGACATTTGAAAGTCAATGAGAGAGGAGAGGAAAACGAACACCCGCCACTTAACGTGTCCTTTCTCCAGAGGGTGCCAAGACACTATTTACATGTGGGCTACACATCTGGGGTTCGTACCCTATTTGAGTAACACATGTTTGGTGGAAGGAAACAATGCTAGTCGTACTGGCGACTAGTCGTATAAGATAAGAAGTTGTATCGTTCTGCTCTGATATCATCCTTGATGAGCGCGTTTCAATAGTGTTTTGTGTTTGCTCAACCGCCTCCCGAAGATAGATTGAATAGAGGGGTGCTTTGGGTGAATAGGGACTAGCGACAGGAAGTGTGCATACTTAGAATGCCCTATGCATGCACTTTCGCTTCCTTTCTGACGGGCCGTGCTGGTCAGAGCCGGCGAAGGGAGAGAAACCAAAAAACACGCTCTATTACTAGAAAAGCTCGGACTGACTTGTAGGAGTAACATGAATCATGATCAGAACTGAAATCTGAATTCAAATGCACCTGTCCATAATCCAATGATACTCTTAATCTTGGTATTAGTTTTTGTTTTTTTGTCCCGAGAGAAAGAGAGAGGAAAGGGAGAATCACTGGGGGTGAAAAAATGAAAAAGTGATCTCACTTTCAACGCCCGGCGTCAAACTTCCTGTTGCCGGCTGTTCTAATGAAGGTAACTGTCGCTTCTTTTGGAAAGGTGAAAACTGATAAGAAGTGGTGAATGAAGTGCTGACATGACTTATGGGAAATGTTCATGTTGACAGGAAGGAAGGGGTGGTCTAGAGAAGTTAGCATAGGGTCAGGGGCATAGATGTGAACGGAGAGATACTGGGGGAGGTCAAAAAACAAACCAGGTCTGGGTCTAATGTCGTCAGAATAGTATCTTATCATAATGAATGACGATTTGCTAACCACAACGGTTATCTTGTGAAATGTTGTACAAAAAGAAGCGAATATTGGAATAGTGAGGCTGTGTAAAAGTGCGTGGAAGGCAAAACCTAATCAGCTAGAAAGAAGCGTGCAACGAGCAGAAAAGAAGTGGCGTGAATTGGAAATTAGGGTGTACGCTAAACGAAGCCTTTTATTATCAACGTCACTGGAAAAATGGAGTAGTAGAGAAAGAGTAGAAGCTTCAAAGGACAAGTCACATATTAGTCACTAGTCGAATTTTTCAGCGCACTCATGCGACTAATGATCTTCATATTTCTTATATTTCTTATATTTCTAATATTTCCTATGGTTCTCCGAGTGCAAAACCGTAGATCCAATAGGAAAGAGACCCCTTTTTGTAATTGTATTAGGCGAACAGCCGTAGAGTACACCTGAGACCTGGGCATTTGGACCTCCGAGATCTAATCCGGCCCGCGCGATAGAACATCTTAGAGGTTAGACGCAGAGATATAACATAAAGTTCAGGCCTGGACTTTAGGATTATCTGTTTCCAGCCACCTCGCGAGAAATGGATGAGCTTGAGTGGAGCAGAAGGCACAGAATGGATGACATACGATGAACAGATGGAATGGAATTGGATGGGATGTGAAGCGGAAGACGGATAGCAAGAGCAAATTGGAACGGACAGAAGCTGACGTCTGTTGTGAAAAATGTGGTTCGGTCTACTTAGGGGGTAGGTAAGAAAGAAACAGGAACAGAAATAGTTGTACAGGCTGGTGGTAATGACTCATTTTTAGTTACAAACTGAACAAAACAATTTCTGAGTCATGGCTCTTTGCCCATGCTAGGCGGAGAAGGAAGTGAAGCGGCTGAAGGAAAATGACCGCGGCGATGCTAGTCAGTGGACAGCCGGTCGGGCGTCAGTCCAAAAAAGAGAGTTTGGTGAGTGGAAGCGCAGAGACATGGGAAACGCTTGGGTGGTCAGCTGGGAGACTGACCGCAAGATTATAGAGCGCCGCCAGCGTCTGGGCACGGACCAACACGGCGGCGCCATTAACCATTCATTCTTTCCCTCTTCTCCCAAGGATGAATGAGAGGAGAGGAGGGAAGAATTTCGAAGACCGCACGCGTTCACATACACTAGGGACGGCGGGGCCCCCCATTGGCACTGACCAGCACCCACACTCTCCTTCCTCGCTGCCAACTACTGCCGCTAGCTTGCGGAGCATAAAACATGACGGCAGTGCACTTTTTCACTTCGCGGCTTCGTGCCAAGTCGTGCCAAAAGAAGATCGAGGGAGCAAGAAGAATTGCTACATTCCGTTTCTCCGCAAGATAGCGGGTTGTGGGAGGGAGAGGGAAGGACAGTGTACTATGATAAGAAATGTTGGACGTAGGCGGATGGAAGGCGGAAAAATTGTATTCCTCGTAGATGAAATGAAACATCTGGCGGATACGAGATGTGAAATGGAATGTGAATTACGCAATCGGATTTGCAGCTGTCGTTAAGCACGCTATCGTTGAAGCCCTTGAACTTCTCGCGATATGAAACAAGGTGCAGCCTTGACAAAAGAGATACCACCCATAAATCTTTGCGATTTACGTTTTCCCGCAACCCGGTGACCCCGAAAGTTATAAAATTGAATTATATGCGCATGCAAGGGTTGTCTATCAAACGGAACTCGTAAATTATTCCTAGCCGTGCTTACCCTGGAAGCAAAGCCAAGAATGTGTAAGTAGCACGGCTAGTAGTGGGTAAGAAGTCAGGGAAACTAGAAGTGAGCTCCCGGTAAAACCATCTGATTGAAAAGTGAGTCAGGGTAGTAATTTGATAAGAAACAGCGTGTGAGACATTATATGATCTGCCAACACTTGTACATAGTAATTATAGATGGCTGAAAATAATGGAGTAGGCGAGGAAGGAGAGGCGGAAAACAGAGGCAAAAAAACAGCGGGCGGAGGAGAGAGTGGTGGCGGAGGAGAAGCGGCGGAGCGATCGAAGTTCCGTAGTATTATGTGTAACACTCGCTTTCTCCCTCTCTTTCTATTTCCAACCACTAGCGTTTTGTACGAAAGAAAAGAGACTGTCGAATCGAAAAATAAACAGTGGGAGAGACGAATTGTGAGGCAAAGAAGTATGGAAAGGAATAGAGATCAAAAGAGGGACGAAAGTGAAATATAATAGTGCGGGTGGAAGCGAGCAAACTCGGCAAACAGCAGAAACTATACGTCGAATCGATCTGGGTGGTCGGGGGAAAGAAGAAGGCGATTGAAAACAAAATAGAGAGAAGTGGAACAGTCGCCTAGTGAACTTGACCAAGGACACGTTCGGAAATGACGGTGAGGGGGAATGCGCGTGCCCTACTTCCTGTCGCCCTCCTTCTCTTTCTTTCTCTCATCTCATTTCTGGCTTCCTTCCGTGGAAGATATATATCTTGTGCGGGTCGACCGACGTCTTCATGCCTTACTAATCTCAACTTGCCTTCTTCTTCTATCCATAAATCTTTCGTATTCGCCTTTTGATCAGTCTTTTATCACGTTTCCATTTGATTTGACATGAAGGCTGATCCACAAGACGAGGAGGTGGATTAGCTTGATTCTGTGTGAGGAAGTGTTGTCACGGAAGGGGGTGAGATATGGTGGGAAAACATGATTCAGATGTTATTTGTACGCTTGCGCAATCTAACTTTTTTGAAAACTCTATATTTTTATTGTTTGGAGAAGCTGAGTTTCCGAAGAAGAAAAAAGTGATTATTATTCAAATTTTTATATATGAAAAGATGCTAAATGGATAGAAGAGCAGGTAAAATTGAGATAAATTTGCGATAAAACGGAAAAGATGCAGAAAATGAGAAGACTGGAATAGTAAAATTCAACTGAGATTGATCGTGTTAAATTAGTCTGCTATTTCTTGTCAATCACTACTTGATTATTGGAGAACATCTCTTCCAGCTCATCAATTGTCATGGGACGAGTTTCGTCGAATGGAATCGGAGTGTAACTGGGGGTGGAGGCAGAAGATGTCGCTGTCGCGGGAGAGAAGGTCTGTGTGGTCGGCAAAGGAGTAGCAGTGACGGTACTCTTCGTGACCATGGTGTTCCAATAATATCCGTTCAATCCAGTCGATTTCCGACGCTGACCTTGTTTAACCTTTCTTTTAGCCGATATTTCTGAAACAATATATTTAAAAACTGACAGTTTTCCTTCAATTCATACTCGGAACTTTGCTGCTTGTTTTGTGCGATTTGGCAAACGTGGCAACAGACGCAGTGGTAGCAGTGGAATCAGTGGAAGCGGTGGAAGCAGTAGATTTGGTAGACGAATGGCGAGCCATTATGTCACAAAAACCCTGGAAAATTACGAATTAGGAACAAAATTGAAAAAAAATTGTGCACGGGGATAAAGCAAATGAGTTTCATGCAGTTGCTAAGCAAGCTGGGGTTAAAAATGAGAAACAGCATACCAACTGACCATTATTTCAGCAAATCGGCAAAGAAATCCCAAAATTGACTGAATTCCCAAATTCAGCCAATTTTGTTCTACAACGTTTTTCCGCAGCACCAAAATCAGCGACAGTTTAACAGCCCCCATGAATACTTTTGAATTCTGCTTTCCGATTGCGCAGGAAAGTTGAAAAGAGAAATTTCAAGATTTCAAGAAAGGGAATGGTAAACCTGAAACATAGATTAGACAAATGATAATAGAAAAATAGTTGAACCGGAAATCCGACAGATAGAAAAAATACAGATAATGAGGGAATCAAAATAAATCAAAAATCTTTATAGTTGGGGGGGGGGGATAGCAATGCGAGATCATCTCTGGTCCCAGTTCACAAGTCAGTCTAATAAAATAGTAACAATCATGAGTAAGCGGTCAGGGGTTAGGGGTAAAGTTACATAGCGTTGATAGAGCATCATACCTTATGCTCGGCTAAAAAAGGGTTACTGTCTTAAATATCACACAGGTTGAGCTGTCAGTTGCATTTTTGCAGGGTTGGCCGGAACGCATTTCATATTGTCGTAGATGTTCAGCAGGTCTGGGAATGTGAATTGCTGCAGGGCGATGAAGTTCTCCAATCCTTGCCCGGAACTAAAATTCAACTAGAATCAAATGGAATTCTGATGAAGAACTCACGATTTGGCACAGTATGCACAGAAGACGTTGAATTTGCCGTCCATGTCCTTCAGAAACAGTATGCCGAACACCTCGGACTCGCAGTACATGCAGAAGTGAGCTTGTTCTCCGCTGGCTCTCGGGTGGGTCTTGATGCCCTTTTTCATGTGCATCTTGATCAGGTCATGCACCATTTGCATGAACGCCAGTGATCTGGAATATGAGTGTTGAACATGAGCTTTCAGATTGTTAGGTGGCTCACCTTATCAAAACTCCTTTGATGAGATTGTAGAGTGCCTGGTTGGTGAAACGAACGTTCTTGGCAACTTGCCAGCACAACAACTGCATCGGAACGTTTGACTTGAAGCGCCGCAACTTGTTGTACTCGTAACTAAGCAGTGACATGCTCAGTTGTGTGTAGTTGAGTGGAGCAACAACCCAGGAAATAGTGTTGCACCATCCAGTCGCCTGACACCAGTGCATTGCTCCGCCGCTCACGTACACCATGTCTCCAGCTTTCTGCGTGAACCGATGGACTGGAATTCCAGCGTCAAGAAGATCATCCATTATCGGCCAGTAGATTCCCTTGAAGAAGTCGATTCCGCGTTTTGCACAAATTTTCTCCATCATTCCCCAGTACTCGTAGAGGACGGCGAACCATTCACAGTCACCGGGTCCAATGTTGATGTTGACAGCGGCCATGAAGTTGCTTTCCTGGTGGCACGGGATTCGGGAACCGGGAACTTTCATGTCCAGAGGGATGGTGTTCATTCCATTGACCTGGTGACCGAGGTGAGACAGCATGTTGGAACCGGCGATGAGACGGCAGAAGGCGGGAAGTTTGGAGAGCTCCTGAAACAAATAGAATGAGAAAACGACTACAAATAATGGAAAACTCACATTGATCTGTGCTTTCCACTTGGTGTCATCAGACAAATCAATATTCGTTCCAAACTTGATTGACTTCGAAATCTTTGGCGGAGACGCTGCCCGCTTGTACATTCTCTGTTTCTTTGGCGACGTCGGACCCCTGTTGACCGTATGCGACTTCCTCATCTTCTCCGATTCCACCTTCAACGTGTGCTTGAACGATTCCGCCTGGTAGTGCGAGTACTCGTTGATGGAGGTGTAGGTGAGGTCGCTGATGCACTTCCACGTCGGTTGACTTGCATGATCACAGTTGGTCTCTGGCGGCAGTTGGTATTGGGTACGGACCTCGAGTTCTTGGTTTCTGACAGTTCTCGACGCCATCCTAGAAAAAATCTCATTCACAGCAGGAAGCAAAGCGCGGTTCTGAACTATTCCGATATTGCTGCTAGAAATGTGACACATGGGAGGTTCTGCTAGAAGTGTGACATGAAAGTATTCTCCGGTTACGTCAACAGTTTTACTATAATTTCTTATTGACGTGGACAAGAATGAGTTTGGTAGTCAGCTCTAATTTTCTGTTTGCCACCTAGTTCCCATAGTTTACATGTTCCCCACTCACGTTCAAATTCTATCGTCATCCTCAAACTCCGGTCCAGTCGTTGGCGAGAAGCACGATGTGACATTGCTTGGACATTCCGTAGAAGATACGCCGTTTGATGGTTTCGAACTTGAACTTCTTGTACAACTGCTTCATCTCGCTCGTGTATCGACTCAGGTACTTGCGGGCTTTCGAGAAGAACAGTTTCATTTGGAAGTTCATTTCGAGCGGGTTGGTCATGAAGTAGTCGTCGATCTGGCAACTCGTCATCGACACTAGCCTCTCCTGCCCCTACTTTGTTATCGGCGGCAGTCCGAATGCCGGGAATGTTTGAACAATGACCTGAAAAAAGTAATTGAATTCATAAAATTCAGAAAATAATGCCAAAAGGGGTAAAACAGACCGAAACCTTCGCAAAGACTAAATGATAAAGACCGAAAATCAACGAAAAAGTGAGTTCGGCTCTACTTGAACGAAGAGAGGCTAAACAGTCGAGAAAGTAACTCGAAATGAGAGAAAACCGCGTAATAGTCTGTGAAGAAATCAAAAATGAGTCGAAAAAGTGTCGGGACCAAGAAGAACTGTTCGCAATCGACCGGAAACAGTGCGAGGCGAATGAGAAATGAGAAAAGATGACAAAAAATGAGACCACGAAGGTCCTCCTCTATTTTCGCGGGCAGGACCTTTTTGGCGGGAACCCATTTGCAATGGCGCGCGCATGGTGCGACGCCGGCCGAAGGGGGCTCATGGAGGGGAGTCGATGGGTTTGTGGTGTTGAACTAATCCGGGAGTTTGGAGCTAGAATTGTGACATGGAAAGTAATAATATTTGGTTGTATCAACAGTTTAGCTATCTCTTCTAATTCAATAAGACAAGAATGAGTTCGGTAGTCAGTGATGACAACTTTACAGTCGGTTGGATATCGTCAAATCAGCAAATTTGCCACCTAGCTCCCATAGTCTTCAACCCCACTCACATTCAAATTCTCTTGTCATCCTCGAATTCCGAAGTGCAGATAGACGGTGCCAAATCCGTAGTTCATCGATGGATCGCGGGAGAAGAGATCCGGGTCGTGGTGCAACGCCTCCTGATACGATTGAAGAGCGCCTGTCCAGTCGTTGGCAAGAAGCACGATGTGACATTGCTTGGACATTCCGTAGAAGATCCGATGTTTGATGGTTTCGAACTTTAACTTCTTGTACAACTGCTTCATCTCGCTCGTGTATCGACTCAGGTACTTGCGGGCTTTGGAGAAAAACAGTTTCATTTGGAAGTTCATGTCTAGCGGGTTGGCCATAAAGTATTCGTCAATCTGGTAACTCGTCATCGACACTAGCCTCTCCTGCTCGTACTTTGTTATCGGTGGCAGTTCGATCCATTGTCGGAAATGTTCGAGCAACTACCTGAAGAAAAGGTGATTGCAGTGAAAAAGTAGCAACGGTCTCGGAAAAAGACTTCGAAAAAGGTAAAACAGAACGAAACCTTTTCAAAACTAAATAGAAATGAGCCACAATCGAAAACAAGTGGATTCTTTCTGGCTCTACTTGAACGGAAAGAAAATGAACAGTCAAGAAAGTAACAAGAAATGGGAGGAAACCGCGTAATAGTCTGTGAAGAAATCAAAAATGAGTCGAAAAAGTGTCGGGACCAAGAAGAACTGTTCGCAATCGACCGGAAACAGTGCGAGGAGAATGAGAAATGAGAAATGATGACAAAAATGAGACCGCGATGGTCCCCCTCTCTTTTCGCGGGAAGTGCCTTTTTGGCGGGAACCCATTTGCAATGGCGCGCGCATGGTGCGACACCGGCCGAAGGGGGCCCCTCACGGGGGTCGATGGGTTAGGGGACATAGGGAAGTGATTTTGAAGGAAAAAATTGATGAAAAAAGAAATTTAGAGAGGAGATAACACAGAAAAAAAAAAGAAAAGGTGAAAAAACGAAACATTGCATGAACAAATGTCTGAAAAGAGTTGTTTTTGTGCGAAAAAAGCGATGTGAACTGGTATTTATTTAGAGTTTGTTCAGATCTTTATTCACGAATTGGAAGTTATCAAGACAGTTTATTGAATGAACGTCAAAGCAAGATCAAAATTGAATTGGTTGATAGTGAATCCAATTATCCTCCTCGTCGTCGTCGTATATGGAAGCCTTCAAGAGAATCTCTAAAGTGACTGTGCAACTAGGGCACAGTAGAAAATGGTTTTTTTCTGGGAGATCGAAACCGTAGAAGTTTCAAAATTGCGGCGTACTCGCATAAAAATGGATTAGTCATTGATCAGCAGGATCTTATCGGTAGGAGAGCTGATGGAAGAAATTGGACGATGGAGTGAGTGGAAATTGTGGCTTAGAAACTTGAAAACCTATTCAAAAAACTGAGATTATCTGAAGCTCAGAAAGTAATACTTTCAAAGAAACGCCAGAGAAAATAAATGATAAGATATATCAGCGTGATTATTCACTCCAACATTCACAATTGTTTGTCAAAATATGAAACCCGAAACAAGTTTGGATCGTGCCACACCAAAAAAACACAGTTTCGGTTTCTGTACAAGTACTCTTTGTTCGTTTCATGCAGGTGTGTATTGTACACAATAGTTAGTTGACACCATCCTATCAGAATCCTTTCTCACTTCAACTGTTCTCTCCAATTTTGGTTGCAAATACAGTGCTTGATGGTATCTGACAACTCGAGATAATGACCAACCAATTTGTAAAAGGTTCATCTGGCAGCTTCACGTCTCCTTGCGATTCCCGGGAATGTCGGGATTCTTCTGGTGATAAATTTCAAATTCAGGTCAAATAGGAACAATGGATCTTCTATTTCAGCTTGATCATCACCATCAACTTTATGCATTTCAAGCTTTTTGTTATCCCTGTTAAGTCAACGGATCACAGTTTATTTGAAATCCTCACTTTTCAAACTGTTGTTCCAAAGTTGCATCGTCTTGCAGCTTGATTATATAAAGTTCTGTTTGGTATATCATTGTAAGTAGTAAATGCTCTATTTTGGCTTATCAGAAACAAAATCTTTTCATTGGCAGCAACATAGATGCGTGGTTTCATTCTTCATCTCCAGAATCATTGTCATGGCTCACTCCACCACTTTGAATATAGAATCCGCCCACATCATGAACGTCTGGGTTTTGTTGGTACCTTTCAAAAACATCTAGGTCATATTCAAAATGAATATCATGGGTTTCAATTTATAAAACTGAAAAAAATTAGTTTTCGGAAAGATGAATGTTTCGGCGGGTGGTTCCATGCTTTGTTCTGTGTGAATATGTGATGCGAGAAATTAAGGAAAATGACGGTTCAGATGTGATCTGTACGGCTCAGCAACAGTGAAAGTCTTTACGAAACATCCTGTTTCTTTTTCTCGGAAAGGTGAATTTTTTGAAGGTAGCGAGATACAGTTCACATCAAGAATCTATTTTTAACATTTTATTCTTTCAAAAAACTGTAAACAAACAAAAAGGTCCTTATGCTTTAAATTCAAAAAATTAACTTGGAACGACTAAAAGAGTGATAGAAAAGAGAATACTTAACATGCAAATGAATCAGATCAATCGATAACTTCAGTTATCACTGGGCCGGCCCAGACAGTTGGGCGCCATCCTGGGAACAACTGCTGAACATACGGTGTCCACCCGAAGTTGTAGAATCCGGCGGCGTGATATCCGTAGTTCATTGGCGGCAGATGATATTCGCGGCGCTCCGGAAAGAATTCCCCAACGAACTGAACATCGTCGTCCTCGAACTGGGAATCATCGTCTTCAGGGTACTCGATAATCGGAACTGCTGGCAATGACTCTCCGAGATACTCCTCGAGTTCTTGGATTAGAGGAGTGTTGGTCGGCAACATGTGATAGTCTAAAAAAAATGCTCAAACTAGGAGAAATGTTTTGATTCTTACGAGTTTCAGTGATTAGGGAAGTTTTTGTTCCGTAAGTGGAATTATCAGCGGCGACTAAAGCAGAAAGAGTCAACGGGTTGACAGTCGACAAAGTTGGCGAGGAGTCGGTAGGAGCTGGACCTGAGAAAGAAAATGATCAAAACTAGAAAACGTGTTGCAATTCTCACTCTGCTGTCTTGGCTTCTTCGCTGGCGACGAACATGTCCAGTAATTACCGAGGTTGCTCTCTAGTTCTTTCAAATGACGAGACTTCTTCGGAGACATGCTCGGTGTCAATCTGGAAATTACGTGATAACTGATGAATTTTTGAAATTTTGAAAAGAAAACACAATCATGCAAAGGTAAAGCGAGTGAGTTCCATGCGGTAGTCAAGCAAAATGAGGTAAGCAATTGAAAGACGCATTTTAAACTGACCGTATTTTCAGTCAATCAGCATAACCCCCAAAATTGACTGAATTCCCATCATTCAGTCAATTTTGGGCATCAAGTTTTTCGGCAGCACCAAAATCAGGGAAAAATCAGCACCCCGCAAATAATTGTTTGAATTTCGCATTGTCTGATTGCAGAAGCACGCAGAGACATAGAAAAAAAGAAAAATTGAATGCAATAAACAAATCAACCTGAAACATGGATTAGACACAGAGTAATAAGAAAAATATCGGAAATGCGACCGATGGGAAAAGTACAGATAATGGGGGAAGTGAAAAAATCGAAAATATTTATAGTTGGGGGGGAATATCAATGCGAGATCATCTCTGATATCTGGGTAAAAGAGATCCCAGTTCACAAGTAACTCCAATAAAAAAGTAACAATCATAAGTTATGTATCAGGGGTTAGGGGGTAAAGTTACAAATCGTTGATAGAGCATCATACCTTATGCTCGGACAATAAGGGGTTAGTTTCAAATTTAACGCAGGTTAAGCTGTCAGTTGCATTTTTGCAGGGTTGGCCGGAACGCATTTCATATTGTCGTAGATGTTCAGCAGGTCTGGGAATGTGAATTGCTGCAGGGCGATGAAGTTCTCCAATCCTTGCCCGGAACTAAAATTCAACTAGAATCAAATGGAATTCTGGTGAAGAACTCACGATTTGGCACAGTATGCACAGAAGACGTTGAATTTGCCGTCCATGTCCTTCAGGAACAGTATGCCGAACACCTCGGACTCGCAGTACATGCAGAAGTGAGCTTGTTCTCCACTGGCTCTTGGATGGGTCTTGATGGCTTTCTTCATGTGCATCTTGATCAGGTCATGCACCATTTGGAGGAACGCCAAAGATCTGGAATATGAGTGTTGAACATGAGCTTTCAGGTTGTTAGTTTGCTCACCTTATCAAAACTCCTTTGATCAGATTGTAGAGTGCCTGGTTGGTGAAACGAACGTTCTTGGCAACTTGCCAGCACAACAACTGCATCGGAACGTTTGACTTGAAGCGTCGCAACTTGTTGTACTCGTAACTAAGCAGTGACATGCTCAGTTGTGTGTAGTTGAGTGGAGCAACATCCCAGGAAATAGTGTTGCACCATCCAGTCGCCTGACACCAGTGCATCGCTCCGCCGCTCACGTACACCATGTCTCCAGCTTTCTGCGTGAACCGATGGACTGGAATTCCGGCGTCAAGAAGATCATCCATTATTGGCCAGTAGATTCCCTTGAAGAAGTCGATTCCGCGTTTTGCACAAATCTTCTCCATCATTCCCCAGTACTCGTATGGGACGGCGAACCATTCACAGTCACCGGGTCCAATGTTGATGTTGACAGCGGCCATGAAGTTGCTTTCCTGGTGGCACGGGATTCGGGAACCGGGAACTTTCATGTCCAGACGGATGGTGTTCATTCCATTGACCTGGTGACCGAGGTGGGAGAGCATGTTGGAACCGGCGATGAGACGGCAGAAGGCGGGAAGTTTGGAGAGCTCCTGAAACAAACATAATGAGAAAATGACAACAAACGATAGAAAACTCACATTGATCTGTGCTTTCCACTTGGTGTCATCAGACAAATCAATATTCGTTCCAAACTTGATTGACTTCAAAATCTTTGGCGGAGACGCTGCCCGCTTGTACATTCTCTGTTTCTTTGGCGACGTCGGACCCCTGTTGACCGTATGCGACTTCCTCATCTTCTCCGATTCCACCTTCAACGTGTGCTTGAACGATTCCGCCTGGTAGTGCGAGTACTCGTTGATGGAGGTGTAGGTGAGGTCGCTGATGCACTTCCACGTCGGTTGGCTCGCATGATCACAGTTGGTCTCTGGCGGCAGTTGGTATTGGGTACGGACCTCGAGTTCTTGGTTTCCAGCCGCTTCGACAACTGCTTTGGTGGAGAACAGAGAGAGGTCGAGACGGAGGCAACCAGTCAGGCCACGGATGCACGAGATTGTGGAAGAATCCAGGTAGCGTTGGAGTTCGACGCAATGTGCTTCTTTCCGGTTCTCCACTGTCAGAATAGACGTTTTCTTGATCAAAGGATGTCTTTCGTCTCGTTCCAGAGCAGCCTTGACTTCTTCTTCACTTGCAATCCGAACCGGATCTTTTGGTGCTTCGGGAAGTTTGGCAATCTCCTCAAACACTGGCAGGTAGGTGGTGCTGACTTGAACTCTTTTAGAGCCCATCGCCAGAATCTCGTTCCCACTAATATCCAATGACACAAAGAGTTCCGACGTCAGACTGAAGCTCTCCGGGAAATCGGTATGTGCAACTTTTGGTAGGAACGGGAAACTGTAGGTCTGTGGCGACTCCAGAAGATGTCCGTGTTCTCGGAGGTGTTCTATCATGTCACCACTGACACGTGGCATTTCCCGAGACGACTCCGGTATAAGGCACTCGACGATTCCATCCTGGAAAAAGAAATCTCATTTGAAGCAGGAAGCGAGGCGCAGAAAAACGAAAAGCAGCATAAAACTGCAAGAGAGACACTAGTTAATTAGACTCATTCGACGACGGATGAATGAATGCGTGTGTGCGAAAGAGGTCTTCTTACTCTCTTTCCCTCACTTTTCAAAGCTCTCATGCGCAATTTCGCAGCCAAATAAGCTCGAAATTCATATAAAGCGTTTTGCCCGTGCATTTCCCCCAGTTTGTTTTTGCCAACACAGGTGCTATGGCAACCGTGCTCTAATCATTACCTTCATAATAGCCTCGTCCGTCTCCAAACACTCGAGTACGTCTCTTTCAGCTCTCACAAGACCCGACTCATTTGCTCGTAGCATGTCGAGCACTTCGAGTTCCAGCTCTCCCATGATCCTTGGCATCGGGTACTCCTCCTCAATATCCGCGTGTAAATGCACGTCATCCGACGTTTTTGTCTCATCCCACAACTCCCAAAAGGCATTGTCGTAGCGCGCTTCGGCCTTCTGAAAAAAGAGAAAATGAGAGATTATTTCATAGTGCTCGCTCGCTCACTTCATACGCATCATCTTGTCGGGTTCTCAGCTCTCGTGGTATCGGTTGTTGGTAGGCTTCTTTAAGCGAGGGGATTTCGCGGTCAAATGTGTTAGTAATCACATGTCCTGGCGGCCGGAGTGGGATCGGCATGGCGAGCTCCTTTTCAAGGAAATGCACGCGTGCTTTAATCGGTTCCGGAGCCACTGGAGAGTGTTTCATGGCGTTCTTGAAGCACTCGAGTGCATCCTGATACTGTGCATTCTTCTCGTACAACTCTCCAAGATCAGTCCATGCGGCCGAGTGCGACTCGTTCAGCTCAACAGCACAAATGAAGGCCTGTAAAGAAGCAAATTGAAGGCATTTATCGAGGCGAGCGCCTCCCTCTCCCGACCGAAACCTCCTAGTGTAAGAATTGCACTAGCCAACTGGTCGCGCTCAGGCGCCTTTCTCCAAGATTTCTTTCTCTATACAATATTGAAGATGACAAAAAACTTTCCGATATATTCCTTTATACTCTTTTTCTTCCACTTTCCTACGTTGCCCACCCCACTAATCCTTCTAATCTGCTTCTACATTCGGCCCTCGTGTTTTGACTCACCTGAAGCGCGTCCATCGGCTGGTTTTGTCTCTGATAGAGCGCTCCGATCGAACACCAAGTGTCTGGATTTTGTTCGGCTTTGTCAATTGACTGCCGGTAGTTCACAAACGCTTCGTGTGCCTGCAAATGCATTTATAGAACTGACAACCAATTCTGTTCATAAGCCATTATCACACATGCTGCCAAGCGGGGAGAAAATTATGAAAAAAAAAACTGAAGGCATGCCTTTTCTCCACTAACAGTTGGTTCAGTGTCTCCGTATACACGACCCATGTAGTAGTAGCTCTGGCCGTCGTTCGGATCGTCTTTTTGAGCCATGTGGAGCATGTCTTCCGCCTTCTTGAGGTACGCCGCCTTGTTCTGATCGTCTCTGTAGGATCGCCGGTACAGAACCCATCCTAGTTGTCGGTAACACGCTCCTCTCAACTTTACGAGAACATCCATGATGGACTGCTCGCATGTCCGGGTACGAAAGAAGTCATCAATCTGAAAATGTGAACGTTGCTATTGTGAAATTGAAAACAAGGCAACTGACATCCACAATCAGTGCGTTGTATACAAGGTCGGCCTTGTCCAGTTCTTCAATGTTCTCGTAGCTTCTGCCAATGTTGTATCGAATGATGAACTTTGGCATGAACTTGGACTCTTCCGGGTCATTGAGAGCGAGGGTGAACAGCTGAAAACAGTGATTTCTATAATTTGAGAGAGGCATGTGTTTTGAAGTGGCAAAACAAAGAACAAAGTTCCCACTGTCTGCCAGATAGTCATGCCCCCGGCCGCCATCGCTCGCCACTTTTCTCTCGTTCTCTTTGATAACAAAACATGTCGCGTTCTCAACGTTTCGTCGGCTGTGGGCAGTTTCGTTTTGTTCGTTTGCAGAACATTTCCCAACCCCGTTTATTGTGAATGTAGTTTTTGAGAGCGAGTTTGACTTTACTCGAGGTTCGCGTATGAAAGTGTGAGCTAAGAAGTGATTAGTGGTCATGTGACCTTGTTATATTTTCAACTATATGTTTTCATCGAAATAGACCAAAATCACTTTCAATTGACAATGTCGACATCTTGACACACACTTCTGACCGCAACTATCAGTGTATCCGTCTGGACCCAACCCCCGCGAATGTTCTCTTCATCTGCCCAATTTCATCACTTTCAGGCTCCCACTCACATTAATGCATCTGTCGTAATCTTCCATCTCCATCCAGCACATTCCAAGACGAACTCTCGTTTCGTGCGCAACCCTGCCAGTTGGGAACGTGTACAGCAGTCTGGAGAACGCCTCGATCGCCCTGAAAGGAAGGATAGGTGAGATTTGATGGGAATGTTTATGAAATCGTATTTTGTCACAAACTAGAAGTGTTACTAGATTTTGTTATCCAAAAAGTGAGAACTTGATAAAAAGAACAAGATTCTTGAAATTTGGTCCTGTTCATCCGGATAACCGAGTTGTGACCAAAAACTAGTGTAGGTCTAGCCCAAACCACTGCCGGTCATGTGGACATCCTTTTGTCCACAAATTTGAGAAACTTACATATCATAATGTTTGAAATGCAGATAGACGGCGCCGAGTCCGTAGTACATCGATGGATCGCGGGAGAAGAGTTCCGGGTCGTGGTGCAACGCCTCCTGATACGATTGAAGAGCGCCGGTCCAGTCGTTGGCAAGAAGCACGATGTGACATTGCTTGGACATTCCGTAGAAGATACGCCGTTTGATGGTTTCGAACTTGAACTTCTTGTACAACTGCTTCATCTCGCTCGTGTATCGACTCAGGTACTTGCGTGCTTTCGAGAAGAACAGTTTCATTTGGAAATTCATGTCGAGCGGGTTGGCCATGAAGTAGTCGTCGATCTGGCAACTCGTCATCGACACTAGCCTCTCCTGCTCGTATTTTGTTATCGGCGGCAGTTCGATCCATTGTCGGAAAAAGTCGGGCTGAAAATCAAAGGGTGAGTCTTTTGTTTTTGAAAAATTTCAAAGAAATTGTATGAAAGCTAAAACTCTGACTCACCTGGAACTCCTCTGGTACCGTTTCATCCATTGGTGGGGTTAGTAGTGTTAGAGTGTTCATGCACAACGACCTGGAAAAAAAAGAGGAATTTAAAAGAAACCTGTGAGGAAAAGCGGTAAAGTTGTGAGGAAAAATTGGTACAGAAGGCGCTGATCTGATTTTTTTTGCTAAATTTTCGAAAAGAACAACAAAACCTGTGCACCGGCGGAATTGCGCAATGGAAGCGTTCAAAACAGTCGCCAGAGCAAACAAACAGTTGCCAACGAATAGAAAATGTAGAAAGCGAACTAGAATTGATGGAAAGTAACTGAAAAAGTCGAAAAGCGGCGGAAAAATAAGAGAAAACCGCGCAAAAACAGCACCAAAACTGTGCAAAAATCGAAATTGAGACAGAAAAAATCGCGGCGCCGAAGAACTGCTCGCAAACGACCGGAAACGGAGCGATGCGAGTGAAAGAATGAGTGATTTTTGCCACAAATGAGCGACGAATGGTCCCTGTCTCATTTGGCGGGAAGGGGACCCTCCTGTTGGTGACCGGTTCGCGATAGAGCGCACAAACACGAGCGACGCAGACCAAGGAGTATGCTCGCCCTCTCGCCGGCCGAAAATCGATATGGCACGCCGGTCGCAGAGGGGTGATGGGTCAGGGGGCAACGGGGAGTGGTTCTGCGTGAGGAAGTTGATTGAAAAGGTAATTTGGAGAAGAAAATGCGCAGATTACGAGGAAAGAAGTGAGAAAAACAAAGAAAATCAGGAAATCAAACAAAGAAAAAGAAGAATAGCTGAATTCTGAGCGTTAACAAGAAGAAAAGAAAAAATTAGTTACACTTTTCCCGGAATCGCAAGGAAACTCATTCTTATACTGATAGTGGCCATGATAGTCTTACAAAAGATGTATTCCAGCCATTCCTCTTGTGTTTTCCCCTCATTCTCCGGAGTTTTCAGTTTCAATTCTTCAATAAGGAATTTTTATTCGTAACTAGCATAAGTCGGTGTTTGTCAGCGGGAGATCTCATAAATACACAAGAAAGTAACGAAAGTAAAAAGCAGCGTTGTTTCGGAAATCTCTAGGCATTCGATTCTAACCGGAATGTACAAAAACATAAGGTTATAAGACGTCATTTCACAACCAGAGCGTACAAAAGTGAACTTGCTGAGGACAATTGGAGCTTTTTGAAAATTCGAGAAGAGATTAGGAATGGGAACATGTATTGTGTAGGTCTTAAGTACGTTATGCTATAATTTTGATAATAAGTGGAGAATTCAAGGGCAAGTGTGAAGATTTGAGGTATACGGATCAGTAGTTGGGGTCTCCGTTCGAGGAGAAGAACTCGAGCAGGTTGTGGCATCGCGTTGAGTAACTCGGCTTGTGGTGGATCACATTGTAGTCAGAACTGCTGGCTCCGGAATGTGAGTGACCGGCTCGGCGAGCCTTGATCCGCTCGTTTGTGGTTATTCCCAGTGAGATCTGTAACATTACACTTCACATTTCAAGCCAGTCGTACAAAGTTTACCTGATTCATTTGAACACAAAACAGCACCATGAGCATGAAGGCGTGCATGCCGGACAGAATGATGGTTATCATCAGAAAAGCGTCTTTCTCGAGGAAGTTATCTGAAACCAAAAGCTTTATTCAATGTCGCAATTGCTTTTCTTACCAAGTCCCTGACTTTCAATTTGCAGGAAAGTGTAGTGACTGGTGGCCAGACAGTAGATGGTTGACGACATGGCGACGGAAATGACGAACATTATGAACTCCCTCATGTTTCGGCGAGTGATACAGCTGTTGAGCCATGGGCAGTGATGGTCGAAGTTGTTCACGCAGCTGGAAAGGTATATGGGTAATGGTGGGTTGAAGTAAATGACTACTGGAAAGACGCCGTTGCGAGGCAAATATTTCTGGTAAGAAAGTGTCGGAGAACATGTTTTTGCCATCCATCTTGGCATTTTCTAGGTTTGACTCTGGCTAAAGTTGTATTTTCCAGTCGCTCTGGCACAAATTTCAAATTTCCCAGAAAACAACTCACAATCCACAAACAGCGCAGTGTTTCGTGTGTTCCATCTTCCTGATGAAACACGAGAAGCAGTACTTCTGTTGATGCTGAATTCCCGCTTCCGCTTCGTTCACATACATCTGATGGCAGTTCTTCGGCGCTTTTACAACACCTGGATCCAGAGTTGCAAGCCTGAACAACGTGAATCCGAGAGCCAGGACGGAGAGGACGAAGAGCATTTGTGCCCACCATGGCACGTACCAGTGAGCATAGGCGGTCCTGAAAATGATGTTTTTCAGCATTTTTCGTGTGTGGATTGGTCCCCCAAAGTTCCCAGATAGCATCTCGATTCAGATTTTGCTATCTACCAAATCCAATCTTCAATGCATCTGGTTTAGTCACCGATATGCATCTGACCTTTACAGGTGCCTGTTCTATACATTCCTAACTTTCTCTTCTAGAGTGTAACATTCAAAACTGAAAAACTCACCATGAAAAGATCATCAAAGCCGCTTCGGCGATAGTGACTCCATAGGGAAGTAGCTTGTAGACAGGGTCATGGTAGTCGAATCGAATGAGAACCATCAGGAAGATACACGTGAAGAGGGTTGAGAAGGTGGCAACGATGAGTGGCAGGTACTTGAAGAGAAGATAAGTCAGGAAGAAGCCGAATAGCGGGATGAGGAAGAAGAAGTAAGTGCTGAGCGGTGGGACAAAGGCTCGTCGGATGCAATTCGTCCTGCTGACTCCTTGACGACGTGCGGCGTCTTCCATGAGATCTGAAACATTGTTTTTAACAATCTAGACTAGAAAAACTAAAACTCACCTAAAATGTGCGGGCTCTTGATGGTTCTTGCCATGTCCAGCGGCGTCTCCAATTGCTTGTTTCGAATGTTCACATCGGCATTCCCTTCGAGAAGTTCCAAAACAGCAGACATATTCCTGTCATGAGCGGCAAGATGGAGAGCAGTGTTTCCACTGAAATGCTCCTTGATGGACAAGTCTGCACCGGCTCGAACGATCAATCGGAGTGGGAACATGGTGTAACTCCTCTTCGCGCACATCATTGCAGGCGTCATTCCACTGTTATCACTGATATCCTTGGCGTAGTCAAACTTGAGAAGGAAGTAGGCGACGAGGGGAACATAGTTTCCCTGGATCGCTAGGTGGATTGGTGTGTATCCCTGGACGTCTCGAATGTTGCAGACAGCGCCGGCCTTGACAAGCATCGCACACATGGCGACAAGTCCATTTCTAGCTGCCCAGTGGATTGGGGATGAGGCAAGGACACCGCCGATGAGGTTGGGGTCGGCGTTGAAGGAGATGAGTCTGAAAAATAAAACATTGGGTCAGATCTTGCTAGAAAAAGAGGGAAACGTACAATTTAGCAACTTCAAGTCTGTTGTTTATAGCAGCCCAATGGAGGAGAGAACATCCATCCTGAAATATATGTTTGTTACGTGGTTAACTGTTGGTTAACTGCCCAGTCATCAAAAAATGTGCTGATTTCTGCTCTTCTGACAAACCAGACCAGAAATCACACTTTTCTCTTGTTCAAACACTTTCGCGAAATCCCTGCACAAAGTCAAAAACCAACTCACGTCATCAGTGGCATTCGGTGATAATCCCTGCTTCAGAGCCGTCTCCACCTGCTCGACATGTCCGTGTTGAGTGGCACTGATGACCGAGTGCAGGTTGAAACTGTCGTGCTCCACCATTGCCGCCGGTCTTAGCAGGTTGTGTGTGAGCACCTCGGTTTCACCATCCATGAGTCCTTGACCAAGTCTGTAAACTATGCGAAACGTGGAAAAAGTGTATGGAGAGGAGACGAGTAAAGTCAATATGAACGGAGGGGAAAAAAGTGGAAAAAGTAAAAAGAAAGAGGAAGAGACAGGGAGAATGAAAATGAGAATCAAGTTTTTGCAGTGCCAGCGGCCTACAGCCCTGCGTTCTCGTTTTTCTGAGATTGAGACAGTTTGTGAGTCACAACGAGAGCGAGCAAACACGGGGTGCGCGGCGATGCGAGAGAGGGTGCGGCGAGTGGGTGCAAGTGCGCCCCATGGATAAAAGGGCTCGTGGCTGACGGAGGGCCATGTGTAACAGCGACAAAGCCGCGGGAAGGACGCTCATTTGATGAATCTCATCCCGCATAAAATGAGATGAAAAGAGACGAAATGAAATGTAATTTGAGGCAGGAAGAAGGAAAGAAATGGACAGGGGGAAATGGGAAATGGGATGAGGTCGACATGCGAGAAGTCGTGCCATAATTGCCATGCACCTGCTCCATACATCTGTCACTGTGACCGCCCAAAAAACTGGTTGGTTAGTAGTAATGAGCGCGACATACGGAGGATGGGAAGCAAGACAGAAGGGGCCGGCGAGGTAAACAAATATTGTTCATGCCAAGTGGTCAGTGTGTGGCAACATTGGTGTTCGGATGCGAGTTTGAAAGATTTTTGAGGAGAAGCGGCATGCCCGACATATTCTTTGGTGTTCTACTTTGTTTTTGCTGTTTTTCTCTCGTTTGAGAGAACAGAAGAGTGAGAAAAGAAAAAACCTCACTGAACTACTAGCTGACTCAGAATCTGAATCTTATTGCGAAATGTTATGTATGTTAGACAAACTTTTACTTTTTACAAGTTAACAAGTGTTTGAACTACAAAATACTATATACTAAACCGCCAGACATGAGAGCTACATGATGACTGACTAAAAGGGAAAATGAAACAAAATTCTCTTCTCATGGAGTTTTTTACTCCCGTCCAGTAGACGACAATGAGACGGCCAGGCACAATACACGTGCCTTTCTCCTCCTTTTTTCTTTTTTTTCTGCCTGCGTCAGTCAAAACTGGAAACACTGGCGCTGGCCGCATAGCACAGGTGGTGTGTCGATTGACGGCCGCAAAAATTGGGAGAAACCCGCGAGAGACACGAGAAATTGGTAAAGCGAGGGTAATGCGAAAGTGACAATGTTACTGCGCACTTTTACTCTGATTCTTATCTTGTTTCCTTTTCGGTGAAGGGAAAAGAAAACGAAACCCGGGGGAGAGGGGAATTGAAGTCAAAAGGAAAAGTTAAAGTCAATCAGACAGCTGAACAAGTGAAAGTTTCAAAGGGAAACTGAAACTTCATGAACTTAACAAGGGAAGTTAACAGAAAGCTCAAAAACCAGGGAGAATCACAGGAATTCCATAGATCTGACCTGTTCTCACTGTATACAAACATTTTGCAACCGTTTACGGTCTAATGCGGTTAATTGTCAACCGGAACGCTCAATTGAACAGAACCCAACAGTTTCCATCTTTCAGCGCTTTTTTCCCTCAACATCTCTATCAATTTCTTATCACCCACTGTTAAATTTCGCAACATTAGTCACACAAGCTTCCATACCTATTTTTCCCGAAAACAATTGGTGTAGTGACACTACAACCGAATCAACTACACTGTACCCAATCAGCCTCTATAGACCGGGAGGTTGGAGGGTACTGATAATCGTCATTCAGTTGAATTCATTGACTATCACTCCACTTTTTTGCCGCTTTTTATTGTCATCTTTTTCTCTTTTTTTAACTCGAAATTGAAATTTACGACTGAGAAATTGAAAAGAAAAAGAAAATCGGTCAACGTTCAATTTGTATTCAGGGAAATGGTTACAAGAACGCAGTTAGTGTCGGCGATGTTATCAATTGATAACATTGATGACAATGTGTACAGGTACACGAGACACCAACTGCCCAACTGTTTTATGCATTCAGATCGGAAGGTCCACATATTGGCGGAATAGTTGGGCCGAATAGGTTATTCGGCGGATATATAGCTGCACAAGTCTATGAAGCTGTCAGAACTTATAAGAACAAGATTGGAGATGAAAATGTGGTTTTTAGCATGCATTATAACTTTGTGTCAGCAGGTAAGTAGGATTTGCACCTGATATGTATAAGGATCCATTCAGGAGACCCGCGAAAGTTGATTGACATGAAGATAAATCGAGTGGAGAACATTTACGCGGTGGATGTCTATCATGAAAATAAGAATATCGGATTGGCTCATGTCAAAGTACAGTGTGTTAAAGGTTATTACGACACCCCCTTGAAAACGTCATTGTGGCTTTCAGAGGCAAGATAGAAAAAATCTGTGAATGCAGTTCTTTTTCCCTTGGTCTCAAACCTATGCACCATAATTTTCATTCTGATCGGTGCTCCGTGGGCTCCAGAAGCCAACATGGGTGCTCTGAAAATTGTTAACAGTTATTACGACACCCCCATTTTTGGCGAAATTTGAAAATTTTTTGTGATTTTTTTGGGTTTAGTTGTGCTCAGAAATAAGTTTGTGTGTTTCTTATAACAATTCCATAAAAATATACTGGCTGTCGTACTCGGAAAATAATTCTAAAATTAGCCGAAAATGCTGAAAAATGCCGTTTTTACCGATTTTTGGCGATTTTTGGCAATTTTTCAGTATTTCTCGAGATACAAACATTTTTGGATGCTCTGTTGGATAAAACATGTGTTTCTACGTATTCTTGAACCCATTGCAGCTTGAGCCCCTGTCTCAATAATTTTTGATCCGTCCTCACAATCACTTATTCCTCCCAAAGCTGAAAACCGCAAAAATTGAAAAACTTGATTTTTTTTTAAAGTCAGGAGACAAAAGAAAGTTGGTTCTTCCGACTAAAACAGAGTAGAAATTCATTTTGTATCTCATTTCGAGCGGTTTCACTACGGTTTTCGAGCCATTTCCATCAAAAATCCCACCTGTCGTAACCACTGGTCAGGTAAGCGACTGTGAGGACGGATCAGAAATTATTGAGCCAGGGGCTCAAGCTGCAATGGGTTCAAGAATACGTATAAACACATGTTTTATCCAACAGAGCATCCAAAAATTTTTGTATCTCGAGAAATACTGAAAAATTGTCAAAAATCGCCAAAAATCGCCAAAAACGGCACTTTTCAGCATTTTCGGCTAATTTTAGAATTATTTTCCAAGTACGACAGCCAGTATATTTTCACGGAATTGTTATAAAGAACACACAAACTTATTTTTAAGCACAACTAAACCCAAAAAAATCACAAAAAAATTTCAAATTTCGCCAAAAATGGGGGTGTCGTAATAACTGTTAACAATTTTCAGAGCACCCATATTGGCTCCTGGAGCGCACGGAGCACCGATCAGAATGAAAATTATGGTGCATAGGTCTGAGACCAAGGGAAAAAGAACTGCATTTACAGATTTTTTCTATCTTGTCTCTGAAAGCCACAATGACGTTTTCAGGGGGTGTCGTAATAACCTTTAACACACTGTAGGATTTGTCGCTTTTCGGCGTTTAGAGAGGAACAAAAAGGCAAATGAATATTTCAGGTCGACAGCAAGTTCATGGAAAGCCCAAAATACCCCAAAAACGTCCCAGGGCTCACTTCAATCCCTGACATTGAAACTTTAGTGTCAATGGTTGAAAATGAGAAAACACGCAAAGGATACGAGTTTCTATTCCGTCATTTTGTATTTGAAATCCGGCCATATCACATGGTCACTATACCAGCTCCAGGGGATTATAGAGTCATATTCTATGCGAGATTGACGCCGGATTGTATTGGTAAGTACGGGGGAAGTGCGGAAAGCGTGAAAAATAGAGAGAAAAGTAGAGCGTGATATTTGCATAAGTTCGGGAAAAAAGAGAGAAGTGTTCATGTCCTTGAACCGCCGAACGAAAAAAAAATAAAACTAGGCATTTTTTCCAGAACACGTCCGGGAAGATGGAGGAATGGTTGCAGTTGTCGCACTCTCCGACTTTTTTGTCTTGCAATCCGTCCAGAATGCCATAAACAAATCCGGCTTGAGAATGGCCACTGGGGCGTCACTCCATCACAAGATTTATTTCCACCAAGAGCACGTTGAGGTAACGGAGAAAGGTTCGGGTGTAAATGAGAGTGAGGGCCGCCGGCGAGCTAGGAATAATGATGTTGGGCGGCGGCGGTATGCAATGAATTATTCAAATAGAAAGGGAAAGGGGGGGGAAGAAACTCATTTTGAGTAGAATGCACTTGAATGGGCTGGAGATAGAGAAAAGAAGGAAGAAAACAGGAGGATGGCAACATTTGATAACTGCGCTGTGTTTTCAATAACAATTTTGACAGGGGAATTGGAAAATGACTCAACGGTGACAAAAATTTGTTTAGTAGTAGGCCAAAATGGCAAAAATTATGATTTTGTAAAATTTATTGCAGTTTTACTCAAAATTTTCTTAAGACCGACCAAAAAATGACAAAAAATAGCAGTATTCCTCATTTTTTTCAAATTCCTAGCATTTTCTCACTAAATCGCCTTATACCGACAACAGATTCTTTATTTTCCGCCCTGCGAACCATCCCAAACCCTTTCTTGTTTACTCCTTCCAACTCTCACGAATTGCAGGCAATTCAATGGTTTTTGGTTGAAACCCGCACTGAAATAGCCACCGGCAACAAGGCGAAGATCTTTGGAACAGTTTTCGACAGTAATAAGAACTGTGTTGTGTCATTTATCCAGGAGGCGTATGTGGTTCCACGAGAGATTGATCCGAACTCAAAGTTGTGATAATACCTGCTGATAACTGATAATAAATGTTTTTTCTTGATTCCTTTGACTTTTTCTTATCTTTTCTGACTTCTTCTTGTATTTTCAAGTCTCGAAATACATTTTCTGCCTAAAACGGACGTTCTCTGAGTCGCCCCTCGTGTTGTGTGCCTTCACACTCCTCGTTGCCCGCAAAGCGCGTCAGGGGTACTGCTGACGCATTTCCCATCGACGAGCGGTTCATTTAGTGTGCCGCCGCCGTTTTAAAGTTGCAATCCGCACGTTTGTCGATGTTTATCAAGTTTTCCACCCGTATTTTTTGCTATTATCATTTTATCATCGAGAGTCCTGTATTTTATCTTATCGTTTTATCTGTTTATCATCAAAAACACAGTGAAAACGTGAAAATAGGCGAGATAACTTGCAAACTATCGGTTTTTGCAGGGGAAATGCTTCGAGCTGCCACCGGCCTCCGCAACGCGGTCGCTACCCGTTCCGTTTCACTTTCCGCTGCTAATCACAGGTAAATTTTTTAGATTTTGATATTGCAAGGAAATTTTGGTGAGAAGCCACAAAACTTTAGCGTAGAAATAGTGAAAATGGGCGAAAAAGCCAACATTTTCCAAAAATGATTTTTTATGCAAAATATGTAATTTTCAGCGAAAAGCGTTCCGATATTGCCCAATACAAAGTCGTCGACCATGCTTACGACGCTGTCGTTGTCGGAGCCGGAGGTGCTGGACTTCGTGCCGCCATGGGTCTGTCCGAGGGAGGACTCAAGACCGCCGTTATCACCAAACTCTTCCCAACCAGATCTCACACCGTTGCTGCTCAAGGAGGTAAGCCTCGCATCCATCTTTCTGTAGATTGAACTTGTTCTAGGAATCAACGCCGCTCTCGGAAACATGAACCCGGACAACTGGCGCTGGCACTTCTACGACACTGTCAAGGGATCCGATTGGCTCGGAGACCAAGATGCCATTCACTACATGACCCGTGAGGCTGAGCGCGCCGTCATTGAGCTCGAAAACTATGGAATGCCATTCTCTCGTACCACTGACGGAAAGATCTACCAGCGTGCTTTCGGAGGACAGTCCAATGACTTTGGACGTGGAGGACAGGCCCACAGGTGAGAAATGACAGTTCAATGCTTTGTGATAAGCGTTCTTTGGTGTCTGCTGCACGTTGTATCAGGAAAGAGACACTGATAGTGCCAAGACTCTAGAAATAGCCCTTTCCTGTCGGAACCTGACTATTGGACCCTTTGCAAAGTGTCAACCAACTTAATCCTTCCATTCCAGAACCTGCTGCGTCGCCGACCGTACCGGACACTCCCTTCTCCACACCCTCTACGGAGCTTCCCTCCAGTACAACTGCAACTACTTCGTCGAGTACTTCGCCCTCGATCTCATCATGGAGAACGGAGTCTGCGTCGGAGTCATCGCCATGGACCTCGAGGACGGAACCATCCATCGTTTCCGCTCCAAGAACACCGTCCTGGCCACTGGAGGATACGGAAGAGCCTTCTTCTCGTGTACATCCGCTCACACTTGTACTGGAGATGGTAAGCAACACAATGGTAGAAATTTAGTACTGAATAATGAGATTTGCAGGTACCGCTTTGACCGCCCGTGCTGGAATCAACAACTCTGACATGGAGTTCGTGCAGTTCCACCCAACTGGAATCTACGGTGCTGGATGTTTGATCACTGAGGGATCCCGTGGAGAGGGAGGATACTTGGTCAACTCTGCCGGAGAACGTTTCATGGAGCGCTATGCCCCAGTCGCCAAGGATTTGGCTTCCCGTGACGTTGTTTCCCGCTCGATGACCGTCGAGATCATGGAGGGACGTGGAGTCGGACCAGACAAGGACCACATCTACCTCCAGCTTCACCATCTCCCAGCCGAGCAGCTCCAACAGAGACTTCCAGGAATCTCGGAGACCGCCATGATCTTTGCTGGAGTCGATGTGACCAAGGAGCCAATTCCAGTCATTCCAACTGTCCACTACAACATGGGAGGAGTGCCGACCAACTACAAGGGACAAGTGCTCAACTACTCGTCGGAGAAGGGAGACGAAGTTGTGCCAGGACTCTACGCCGCCGGAGAGTGCGGAGCTCACTCGGTCCATGGAGCCAACAGACTTGGAGCCAACTCGCTTTTGGATTTGGTCATCTTTGGAAGAGCCTGCGCTATTGAGTGAGTCCAACGGTTTCCTGATAGAGATTCTAACCTTTTTTGTGTTTCAGCATCCTTAAGAACACCACTGCCGGAGTCGGACTCCCAGAGCTGCCGAAGAACGCCGGAGAGGCTTCCGTCGCCAATCTCGATAAGCTTCGCTTCAACAAGGGAGACATCTCGACCGCCGAGCTCCGTCTCTCCATGCAAAAGTCCATGCAGAAGCACGCCGCTGTGTTCCGTCGTGGAGACATCCTCGAGGAGGGATGCAAGGTGCTTTCCAAGCTCTACAAGGATCAGGCTCACCTCAAGGTCGCCGACAAGGGACTCGTCTGGAATTCTGACCTTATCGAGACCCTCGAGCTCCAGAACTTGCTCATCAACGCCACCCAGACCATCGTCGCCGCTGAGAACAGAAAGGTGAGCTAGAAGAAGAAAAGTTGTTCATATGAAGGAGTGATTTTTCAGGAATCCCGCGGAGCCCACGCTCGTGACGACTTCCCAGACAGACTCGACGAGCTCGACTACAGCAAACCACTGGAGGGACAGACAAAGAAGGAGTTCAAGGACCATTGGCGCAAGCACTCGATCATCAGATCGAACATCGAAACCGGAGACGTCTCCCTCGACTACCGTCCGGTCATTGACACGACCCTCGACAAGAGCGAGACCGACTGGGTGCCACCAAAGGTCCGCTCTTACTAACTCCCTTTTCCCCCGATGAATTCCGTTGTATGTAGCTTCTCCACCCATTTTTACCTTACAAAACGAATTTCTCTCTCTATATCTCATCACCAATATGTGCAGCACTGTCAGTTGCTCTCTTCGAGATTGTTGGTTCCTTTGTTTCTCCCCCTCTCCCTCTTTAATTCGTGTCACCTCTTGTTTTTAACTATTTCTATTTGAAAAGTGTATGCATTAATGGTAGATGTGCCCCCCTCGCCCCAAAACATTGTGTAGCAAAATAGACTGCTGATTCGTAAAGTATTTGAAAAACAAGAACAGGTTAATTGAATCGCTCGCGCCGCCGGATTGTTCTGGTTCTGAACATTCTACGCGTTTCGTTTTTCCCCAAGCTTGCATCATTTCCATCGAATGTCTTGAAGGATGAATCCGACCCCCCTCACGCTGATTTCCTGCTGACTCAGGTATAACAGATCAATGAAAACAAGGTTGGTAGACAGGAAAAACAATCAACATTCATTCGGAAATATATAAAATGATATAGATTGTTTGGCGGTGTAATATAGTTCACTGAATGTGCTCGAGAAAGACCAACCAGTGCTTTGGCTCTCTAGAAAGACATAATGGAACATTCGAAAACTATCACAATTCAGAATAAATGGACATTTGCAAAATAATCGGAGCTTTTGATGCCCGCTGAATGCTTTCTTTCGGCGATCATGAATTGTTTCTCGTACTCCGGAATTACAGATGGGTCAATTGGATAGTTCTAAATTAAAAGTTCATGTATTTCAAAATTAACTTAATTGACTCTTACTTTTTTCCCAACATAGGGGATTTGTAGACTATAATACTTGTCACCTCTGGTATCATTTTTGAACCAGATTTTGCACTGAATGGCTTCCCAGTTGAAGTTGAGGAGTATGTCCCGTGCGACGAATAAGAGTTGAAGAAGTTCTTCGCGGAACATATTTTTTGTGATTCTAAATAAAAACGATCTCGAAGATCCTGTATTCATGTCACAAACTTACAATCCTCTGAGAGCTTCTCTGCAGAGTTCATAGAAAACGTATTCAGTGAGCTTGGGTAAGTAGGGACGATCTCTTATGAGCTGTCGCACGTGATCACAGGATACCTTAATAGTTTACGGATAATGCTTTCAGTCAGATACTTGGTAGGGCTTACCATCATATCTCTTAGCTCTTTAACAGTGTACGTGTTTTCAGTGATCTGCACTTCCTCTTTTTCATTGCTGTCATCGTAGGCGTTTTCTTTGGCCGGTCTATTCTGTTCTTCCTCTTGCGGATCATCAACCATCTGATCAGCCGCCTGAACGTTCAATTTCTGGACAAGAAGGCAGTTATCAAACGTACAGTATCCTCAAGTTCAGCCGGCTCAGCTGCGCGACGTTTTTGTCTGGTTTCGTAGTTGTGGCGCGGTTCCGGCACTACCCCAACTGTTCGTTTCCTTGAACCACGAGGGGCTCTTCTCCTTACAACCTTTTTTTCAATCTCCTCTTCCTGAATGTCATTCATTCCGATAGTACACTAGTCACTAAACGGTACTCACGTGCATTTCACCTTGAGACTGAGAACCTTGTTCCTCTTCATGAGCTTGCTGTTGGACGACGACATAATTTTCTTCTTTTACTTCGTGCAAAACTTCCGGGAGCCTGGCTGAACCGTCGCCCGCCAGTGGTTCATGATTGACAACAATCTTAGCAGCTTGCTTCTTTTTTTCTTCTAATGGCACCACGGACGAGACCTTGAACACACAAACGAACAAGATAGAACAAACGATTAGGATGTTCTTACATTTGACTGGCTTCCACTCGGCTCGCTTTCTAGATGCTCATTAACTTCTAAGAGATTCGGCATTGAAGGTTGTTTCCCTGGATTATGTTGCTCCGCTGGCTGGCATCTCTCTCGCTGTTCTCCCAGCTTTATGGCATCCTCCTCAATGTGAAAAGCATTAGAAACAAACTAAAGATTACTGTTTCCTTACCAGTATTTGGCCAAAGACATGAGGGTCCATATTTGCATCCTGAGCAATTCTGTCAAGAACTTCACGCCAAGCAGGCATCTCGCCATCCTCTTGCTCTGGCATATTTTGAGGTTTTTGGGTTCCGTCGACTTCCATTTGTACGTTTTGAACTGCGAAATCGTAACAGGCAAAGTTATGAGCAAAGCATTGCTCACTAGACGGCGTTACAGATGAGTTCTCTATAAAAAACGAAACATCGCGGTCGAAACTAAAGTCAGATCGAGAACAGAAAACGGAACGGGACATCAAGCATAACAAAATGTATATTGAGATGCGATACCTCGTATCGCAACCAGATAAAGCTTTGTTTCCAACTATATAGTTAGTGGGGAAATTGGAAAGCGGAGCCTACCCTCAAAATCAGTAATACGCGGTTACTAGTCGTGGGGAAATGAGTGAGCGGAGTAGTCTTTCCCATACCTTTGCGCAGCCTCCCATGATAAGCTTCCGTTTCGCTATCTGGTCCTCTCCATTTGCGAGTTATACCTCTTTTAATTACTAGTTGAAAAGAGGAAATGTGAGGGGTTCTACGCAGTGGAAAGAAACAGCGAGGCTGGATATCATGGAGAGACCAAGGGGTCGTTGACAACTTGTCCTTTTGTCTTCTGGATATGAATAACTGGATGACATGGATACTACTGAAAAGCAGGAATTCGTAGTGCCAAAAGCACATAGAATGGCTTCCCCAATCCCAAATTAAAAGTTTTGACACGGGAAAGAGCTACTTTTGAAGGCGTCACTGCACTGGGTTTAACACAGAATGTATTGGAATCAGTCTCAAAAGTTGTATCAAAACGACTAGTCGTCACACCACGAAAACCCATTTACAATCATATCTTCTGATTGCTACGTATGTAAAGTGAGAAGATTATAGAATGCGAAAAAGCTAGGGAACAACAAAAACAACCCGATTTTGATGGAAACTGAGTTATTGCGCAGAATACAATTGAGAAAGCGGTATAACGTTGCTAGAGAAACCACCTACTTGATTTCGCAATCCAAACTTATTCTCTCCCTGTTTTTATTCGAACATTCGCCAAATGTTCTATAAATTCCCATTAATTCTATTTGCGAAACACTCCTAATGTACGGGAAAGAAACACAGAAGCTTGTGATAAACGTAAAATTTTGATGGAATTCAGAATGGTTTTAAAAATTCCGATTGTGATGTTTAACTGTGATGAAAATAAAACGAAGAAAATAAAATTCAAGTTTATTAGATAAACATCGAATACAAACAAAGTTTGTTGGAGTTTTCGAAGATCTTCTTGAAATCTTTCTTCTGTACTGTTCTTCTACTTTCTCAAGTACCCGTATTATCTCTGTGTTGGCAGCTCGATTTCCTTCTCCAGAACTCTCGATTCCACGTGGTCAGAACACATGAGTGTTGCTGGACATTTACTTGACTTTTGAATTTGTTGGAAAAGACTGAATTCAGAACAAACATGTCCAAAAAATGACTAAAACCTGCAATGGAAGAGTCGGACGGTAGTGACTATTCGTTTTACCGTTTGTCAACTTTTCTGTAAGGTTTCCCAATACTTTCCTTAAAGGGGAATCGAATGGTAAAACGAAAAACGCCCAAAGTTGAGTTTGAAGTGAGTTGATGTGTTTTTAGTGGATCAAGAAAATATAGAGGCCGTGTTCATAACAGAAGTTTATTTAAAAAATTAAAACAAGAAGTCACACAGATTAAACTTGACGTTCTTCACTTCTCACACACTGCCGCTCCGTCCGCCATCTTCCTCTTCTTTGCCCTTTCGGACCTCTCCTGCGTAGTGACGATCACGATCCATCCTTTGGCCTTGTGCTCCTCTTGCACTTTCTCCAACTCCTTTTCGAGTTTCCATCCCATTTCACCGGGAACGTCTTCTGAAATTGGAATTATTGTCGATGTCATTAGACTGGCGAGTGAGGGGCCCGCGAACACTTCACAAAAACGATCAGAAAGTGTTGGTTAAAGAGGGTTCTGATGGTTTTGTCATATTCTCACTGAACAGAGAAACTATGTTCACAGATAACATAACCGTGTGAGGAAGTAATCAGAAGTACCAAAAACACTCTTTTCTAGCACTTACAGTTCCTTTCGGGTCGGCCCGTGCTGATACCCTCTCGCCCTCTTGCCCTCGCGCCCTGGTGCCCTCATGCTCGCATTCCCTGGTACCCGCTCGCCCTTGCCATCGTGCCCTAATAGACTCACCTCCCAAGAATTGTCGGTGACATTTCGCGTTGAGGACTTCTTGAGGGTAGGCCTTCTTGTTCTCATTGAACAGGCACTTGTTCTTGTCACCAACATCTTTTATTGGCGATGGTCCGGGGGCTCCGGCATTTGGTGCTTCAAAATCAAACACACTCTTCAGCTTGTTCTCCACATCGTCGTTGTCGTTGAAATGTCTGCAAAACTCCTTTTCGGCCACAATCTGTCTCACCACATCGACCAGTTCTTCTCTCGACTTGAGAAGTTCCTCGAAGAGACGCGAGCCCTCGTTTATCAACGCTATCATCTCCTTGTGCTGGTTCTTCCACACGGCGTACTTGGTGACTCCCGTCGCGACGTTCGCGATTCCGACGAGGAAGCCTGTAATGGCGACGGGTAAGAGCAGAAGACAACTGGGGAAACTTACTTTTATCCAAGAAATCCATTAAAAAAATCAAATACTAGTAGGTACATCAAAAAACTATAAGACGGGGAGCCTCCTTCAGGGGCAGGGAAAGAATGCAGAATGACGTTTTCCGAGGCTATTTATACCCCGCGAGGGGTGGGTCTCGCAACGAATGTATGCGCCTTTAAACAGAAACAGGGGCGTGTGCATTAGGTGTGGTCCAGAGGGATTCTGCTGGACATTGGACAGATGGCAGACATACATGATGAGCACACTTAACCTTAACATGACCTGGAATTGACCTGTGATTGGATTAACATTGTGGTAGAAGTACCCATTTTAGCTGTCTTTCAGTGACAATATAAAACCTAAGTGGGTTTGAATTATCTGTGAGTGGCGAGTACGACATGACAACGGGGAGTACGCTGAACAAAAACTGAACATTTTGTAGTCATGATTTGTTGAATACAGTGAGACACATTTGAACGACGTGTTCCCTTATCATCATCAGTGCTGAACTCCTCCTCACTGCTGGCTTCAGCATTCAAGACGGGACCCGTCGGTGATTGCGCGGAAGTATGGCAAAATCCAACTCGTTGTCGATGACCATCTAAAAAAAGGAATTGAGAAGTTGGAATGATCAGTAGCCCATACCTCTCCATCTTCGTTTTCTACGTATGAAGAGTGGAAAGATTACGTGATGCGGGCTCATTGATGTTCTGGGAGAAAGACATTCGAACAGATGAGCTTTGAGAAAGATCGAAGGAGCACTTTTCGGGCGTTTGCCCTCTCGTTCTTTCTCACTTATTCGTTTCACGGTCTGACAGTTTTACACTCTCTAGCCGAATTAGTGGAAGTTGGAGAGGTGATAGGATAGGATAACTTTTGGGTATGTTCCTTTCCAAACGTCACGGCGTCTCCACAGCCAGGTTTTTTAGGCGGTAAAGCCTGTCACCTCCGGGTGTGTTTTGCTTCTCTACAACATCGAAGTTACCTCTCTTCTGTACAAAAATTGTGACCCCGCGCCCAACGAGCACATAACCAGCAGGGCGCAGCGAACATCAACCCAAGCCGCTGCCATCTCAACCCGCGCTGCAGTCCAGCACCTCATTCCCAGAAACCAGTTACTCTGAAGCTGAAGGCGTCGCTCCGGACAGATTCCGTATAATATGGACGTGCACCGGAAAATGGTATAACTTGACCTTTTTGTGGGAGAACAACAAAGTTGCATGGTTAGTTGCTGAGAAGACACTCAATCTGACGGAATTTGTTGACTATTAATAGTGAAGAAAGTAGAATGAAGAGAAGATTTCCTGGAAAACTATTGGGAACACTTTCAGAAATTTGGCAAACAGTGCAACGGATTGTCACTATCTTCCAACCTTCCCATTGCCGATTTGAGTCATTTTTTTACATTTTGGTTTTGACTTCAGTCTTTTCCACCCAATTCAAAAGTAACGTGAAGGTTGAGAAACACTCGCTCCTGTGTTCTAGCTTTGTTCCTTTTCTCAATGGAATCCTGAGATATCTCATCTACGGATTCCCCTTGTCAGGTCGTACTCTCCACTTGCAGATAATTGAAACCTACTCAGCTCATCATGTTGTTGCTAAATGACAGCTGTAATGACTACTTCTACCACAATGTTCATCCATTTACAGGTCAATTCCAGGTCACGTGAAGGTTAAGTGTGTTCATGTGTATGTGTTCTGGCATCTGTCCTATGCTCAGAAGAACCCCTCTGCACCTTACCCAATGTACACGCCCCTGTTTCTGTTTAAAGGCGCATGCCCCACCCCTCGAAGGGTATAAATAGCCCCGGAAAACGTCGTTTGCATTCTTTCCCAGTCCCCTGAAGGAGGCTACCCCCGGTCTTGCAGTTTTTTGATGTCCCTAATATTTTTTTGATTTTTCTGATGGATTTCACACATGAAAGTAAGTTTCTCTAGTTGTCCTCACAGCATAAATGTTATTCTGTTCCAGATATCGTTCGATTTTGAAGCACCCGATGCCGAAGCTCCCGGAGGCGTAACTGAACAATAAAACCACCGACGAAGAAGCGAAGGTCAAGAAGAAGAAAAGCAAGACAAAGACCGTGGCGACACAAACGCCGGAGCCAGCAGATAATATTGGGGTGAGTGTTTCTTTTTGCACTTTTCTCGCCAGCAGTCGGGCCATTTGTCTCGTTTCCGTCTCTTTTTTCTCCCCCACTATCTCTTCCCATTTTCCTCAATTTTCAGGCCCAAAAATGTCTTCAAGCAGTTCGTTCGACTATCTGAATGACTTGGATTCTGTGAAGAGCGAGCCTGAAACTGACATTGCCGATGTTAAGAAAGAGCTGGAAGTGAAAGAGCTGGAATGGAATTTGAAGCCAAGATCCAGAGATTAACGGAAAAAGTGGAAAAAGATGGCGGAGGGTTCTGTCAAAGAGGTAGCACAGCTTTTGAGTAGCCAAATTCTATTTTTTTTTGTTTAGGAGAGCATTCTGACTTCGATAACGGGCTCTTGGAGCATTGTTTCTTCTGTTGGAACGAAGGAATTCATCCGAAAATGGAAGCCATCGCCAAGAAAAGATGCAGCCTTCCAAGTTGGAACACTGAATTTCGAGTGCGAATACGACGTCGTGACTTCATTCGGAACAATCGGATGGACTAGACACTGGAATGATACGCGGACGCTTGGAAACAAGAGGGATGACTCTTTGATGTTCGTCGAGAACAATGTGCTGAATAAGTTGAAATTCGGAGACAATGGAGAAGTGACCATCAACGAGAAGTACTTTGTGAAGAACGGAGAACTCTCACGAAACGGCTTGGACTGGAATGCACCCGGATATATGAGAAGGTTGACGCTAAGAAGGAGATGGATTTTGTAGCTTGTAAAATAAATGTGTGTGTCAATTTAATTTTTTTTCATTGTTCACGGCCCTGAAACCCGTGAAAAAGAAGCCGCGAGGAGCCAGAGACTACGACTGCTTGGCTTGCGGAAATCGGTTCAAGAACAAGTACAACTCGAACCGACACTTGAGTACATAGGGAGCGAGGCCAATTCTCTCCCAACGGCAGAAAAGTTGTGCATTTCGAGAATATGTCCTCAGTTGGCAGTGTAAGGCATGTTCAGCTATATTTCGTGTCAACATGGTAGTTTGAAGATGTTTCCAACTCTAGACATATTCTGTTGTTAGTAACTCATGACAAGCAATGACAAGGCCGAAAGGGTTCAAAGGATAACTGTATTTCATCAGATAGAAATTACCAATTCATTTTTGAAGAAAACAAGAAATAAATCAATAATGATAATCTTCTGGCACTTCTGGAGCTCTCTCGTCGCTGTACACTACAAGATAAACCTTTTTGAAATACCCTAACCCAATCCCAACTCACTTTCCCTCAGCTGTCCTTCGATTGGGAGCAATGGGAACTCCTTGGCGTTCACTGTCAGACGGGGCATCCAGCATGTGTAGTTGTAGGCAGGATCCGCGACTCTTTTGGTCTTCTTCTGAATGAAAAAGTGATGAGAAACTGCTGAAAGACGTTTGAAACTCACATTGGCACGCTTTTCCTTCTTCTGGTCTCCTAACTGGTAACGGTCCTTTCGATGACGGCATCTCCTGATCTTCGGGGTCTTGGGTTTGTTGTCGTCAGCATCGGCTACGTCTCCATCGCTGTAGTTGTCGACAGTCCGTTTCCTGCTACCGACTTGAAAATCAAGGTGCCCGGTTGCTCGTGACGAAACCAATTGAGCATCGATTCGGCTTTTGGGAAGTTCTGACTCCGAGAGCTCCGGCATCGAGTGCTTCGACAGCAAATGTTTTTTCTGGAACACAATAAGCTTTATTCTGGAGGGAGAACTAGGGAAACTTACTTTTATCCATCAAATTCATTAGAAAAATCAAGAAAATCACAGGAACATCAGTAAACTACAAGACGGGTAGCCTCCTTCAGGGGGCTGAGTGCGAATGCTGAATAACGTTTTCCGAGGCTATTTATACCCGTCGAGAGGCGGGTCTCGCAACGAATGCATGCGCCTTTAAACAGGAGGCGTGTGCATCAGCCATGGCGCAGAGTAATCCTGCTAAGCATAGGACAGATGGCCGAACACATAAAAAAGAGGCACTTGACTTTTAAATGCCCCTCAATTTTCGGGAAAGACGTCTCCATTGCAGCTGTCCTTTGGACACACATGAGGGAACATGCGTGGGTTATGTGATCTAATTGTAGTGTTGATGCCAGATCACAGACGACCCGAGGAGATCGAGAATGAAATGAAATCGATTTCCTCCTTCAGAGCTCTCGATTCCACGTGGTCGATGAGTGTGGTTCATGGTGGGGAAAGAAAATTTTCTGAAAACAGACAATCTTTGAGCTAGTCTACGGATAATCAACTTACTTCAAATTTTGCCGGATAGCGGTGACCATAGCTTTGAATGGTAGAAAAGTGTGAAAAATAACTCTATTTTCCTATTGAAGAGTACTGAAAATCAGGGCTGAAAAATTGGGTTGAACGCCATTTTGTGCGTATTTTGAGGGGGAATCGAATGGTAACACGAAGAACGCCCAATGTTGAGTTTGAAGCGAGTTGATTTGTTTCTAGTGGATCAAGAAAATATAGAGGCCGTGCTCATAACAAAAGTTTATTCAAAAAATGAAAACAAAAAGTATGATGGGAACAGAAATCATGCAAAGAAGGAACAAAAATGAAAACAATATTTAGGGACAGATTAGCCTTGACGTTCGTTACTTCTCACACACTGCCGCTCCGTCCGCCATCTTTCTCTTCTTTGCCCTTTCGGACCTCTCCTGCGTAGTGACGATCACGATCCATCCTTTGGCCTTCTGCTCCTCTTGCACTTTCTCCAACTCCTTTTCGAGTTTCCATCCCATTCCACCGCAAACGTCTTCTGAAATTGGAATTATTGTCAATGTCATTAGGCTGGCGAGTGAGGGGCCCGCGAACACTTCACAAAAACGATCAGAAAGTGTTGGTTAAACAGGGTTCTGATGGTCTTGACATATTCTCCCTGAACAGGGAAACTTTGTTCACAGACTTGCAGATAGCATAACCGTGTGAGGAAGTAATCAAAAGTACCAAAAACACTCTTTGCTAGCACTTACAGTTCCCTTCGGGTCGCCCCGTGCTAATCCACTCTCGCCCTCTCGCCCTCGCGCCCTGGTGTCCTCATGCTCGCATGCCCTGGTACTCGCTCGCCCTGGTGCCCGGGCGTGCGGGCCGTTCGCCCTATCTCGCTAGCCTAAATGTCATAACTCCGATAGACTCACCTCCCAAGAATTGTCGGGGACATTTCGCATTGAGGACTTCTTGAGGGTAGGCCTTCTTGTTCTCATTGAACAGGCATTTGTTCTTGTCACCTGCATCATTTATTGGCGATGGTCTGGGGGCTCCGGCATTGGGTGCTTCAAAATCAAACACACTCTTCAGCTTGTTCTCCACATCGTCGTTGTCGTTGAAATGTCTGCAAAACTCCTTTTCGGC
>LR539866.1:5761-20019 GCA_900536315.3 Caenorhabditis becei | reverse complement strand
GTTGGTATTGTTGGACAATCTTCAGCCGTTGGCGGTACAGTCTTCGGCCTTTGGTTCTGTTTTGTTTTTTTTTTTAGTTTTTGCAGGTGCAGTACGCTGATGGCCAAGACGAAGCAGAGAGCTACAAGGAGACGGGGGAACTGGAACTTGTAGACTTTCAGGTAGCAGCTGGGACAAGAGACTTACCATGGCTAGTATCAGTGGATGAGCTGATTGTCACTGGTTTGTAGGGCATCCTTTTATACGGATACGTTCTCACAGTGGGGTGGTTGTGAAATGCCAAAAAAGTTTAATAAACAGCCCATCACAGTTGGGGGTGGGTGCATATTGGTTTTTGAGTGCATTCAGTTTGATGCATTTCGACTGGATCCATGAAGACACAAAACAGATCATGATCAAAACCAAACATGATGCGAAACATTTCCGATAAGCAGTGTCTGATAGTATGATAGTGAAAAATACAGGAAACCGTATCTTCAGGACGTTCAATCAGTTTCGTGACAACAAATTCCTAAAATTGTGATCTGTTTCCAGTCGCATACTTCCAAGTCAATCCAGTACCCGTTACTTTTGGTCTAGATGTTTATTGTTCATCCGAGTTTCATAATGTGTAGGCGGAGGTTGAATAGGCTAACAAAACCAATATGAGCTCTAGAAAATGACTCCAACTGTGATTAACCATTTATTAAACATTCTATTAAAACCGTGGATATCCCCCACATTGAAGTTAGTATGTATAAAAGGATGCGCTACGAACCAGTAGTCATCAGCTCATCCACTGATACTAACCATGGTAAGTCTCTGGTTCCAGCTCACACTTGAAAATCTGCAAATTTCAGTTCCTCCGTCTCCTCGTCGCTCTTTGCTTCATCGGGGCCATCCAAGCCATCACCCTGGAAATCTGCCAGATGTACTGTGCCTCCGTCAACGGTGGAGCTTCGTACGACAACTGCTCTCCATGGATCAGCTTTGCCAACCAACTCAACAAGACCTGCTACAACCTGTGCGTCCATAACTGTCATGTTGTCTACGATGGATCCTGCTGTCTCAACAACAACTTCAGGTTAGCCAACTGACTGATGGCTTCTCGACTAACAGTCTTGCTTACAGATGCTGCCTAGCCACCACTCCAGCCAAGACCCAGGAGTTCAAGACCAGCGGATGCAACGTTCTTTACAACAACCTGTAAACTGATTCCCTTGAATAAATGTTGAATCAGCATTAACTCCTGATTTCATGTCAAGACCGCCCAGCTAGAAAATGATCAAACTATTCAGCCGTTTTGAAAACATAGTGAGCATACACGAGAGCTAAATTTGTCATGAATCAAAGCTATTTGACATTGAAACTTCAAGATTGGCTCGGCTTTCTAAAACCCCTTCTCATTAGATTGATTCAGCGAGGGTGGTGTGCAATGTGCGATAAAGACTTGTAAATAAAACCATTACAAAACTTTCACAACAATACGAGTAGATTCCAAACCGACCACAGCTTTCTTTTTGCCATCCTTGGTTCTGATCTCCTTCATGGGTCCAACTTTGACCTCAAAAGTCTCAAATCCATCCAATACAGTACTCCAATCAGTGAGCAACCCATGAAGCTCCAGTAGCTCCAGTTGCTCCAACTCTCCATCCATCCACTTCCCAATGAACATCTTCAGCTCAGAAACTGTCAATTTGACTTGAAAGCCATGGAAAACTGCACAATCCATGGTCAATAAGCTGTCTATTGGCAGCCAGGTGCTTTGTCTCAACACAATTTTCCGCTGGTTCAACTTCCAATAGTACTTGTTCTCTCCACAGGAAGGTTCCCATTCCAAGTCAAGCTCGTCACACTTGACATCTCCCAGATACCGAAGGCAGTCGGAAAAACTCAAGACGTGATGCTGCGGTTCATTGGAGCACCTGAAAAAGGATAATTTATCCAATTGTTTTAAATATTGTCTACAGTACCCCTTGACGACAAGCTTCCGAAGTCTGTACTTGTTCTCCAGAAGAATCGGCAGAATCACTTCGAGTTTTTTTCGGTTAACCTTGAAAGTCAAACTCTCAAACTGGAACCAATCAAGAAGAATTCGGCACATCCATTCTAAACTCTTTGGGTTCAGCCCATCTTCCCATGCACCGACACTTTGTTCGATTAGATCCAAATGACCCGGATAGGAAGTGTAGAGGTACTGTATTCCACTGATTTCCTTCTCCTCCCGTCCACTATCTTTTGGGCTGCTGATAATACTCTTCTGATTGCGTTCCAAGACTGATAGCCGCGCTTTCACCATTTCTACTCAATTCAATCCAAAGGTCATGAAGATTGACTTTACATTCTGTGATTGTTGGAGGTTGGCGAAGGAGAGGTTGGAGTTCAGGGAATAAGGTGGCAAAGTGGAATCTGAGAAAACTCTGTTATCGCTTTCTGGCCTCATCACTTACATATAACACGCATCTATCTGGCTGAAAACATGTCTCAATGCGACATCCGGAAGGTTAAAAAATATAAGAACTTCTGGATCAAAAGAGGGTTTAGCTTCGACAACATCAGAATCTCGCCGCTTCAGAAGACTCCAGAAGGCTTGAAGAAACCTTCTAAAGAAGAGTAATAGTCGTCGGAGCATGCGAAATGAGGGGAATGAGAAGCAGCGGCTAGGCGGAAATCGCGGCTAATTGGATGTTTACGGGCGGTTTCCAAGGAGATGGGTAGAGATAAGTCTCTTGAGAATCAGAAGATTTGAAACCAATGAACATTCTGGCAGAAGTACTCATTATAGATGCGGTGAAATCATGAGGGGCTGAATGTGTTTGAATGTTCTGCCAAGTTAAATAAAAATTGAGATAACAAAAATTGAGCTTCAGACTCGAAAAAGGCAGAAAAGCTGTCAAAGTAAACATATTTCAAAAAACTTCAAGGTGGTTTCGCATCAAGTGGATGAAACTTAGACGGCTTGTTTGGCTCGTGGCTGAAAACTCAAAACGGCCTGGTTTTGCCTAGACAGAAACCGAATATATTTTATAACATGTTCTCTGTAAGGATGGAGCATTGATCCAGTGGGTCGTGCCTTAGGGGTTTATAGGTTAGCTAGAGCTTAGATATTTTATGGGTGGGTAGTTGGGGGCTACAGTAACCCATGTGCACAATATTGGGTCCGAGCTCTTCGGCTCCGGGCTACTGTAGTTGCTCGTGGAGCCCGAAATCGACTTTTTCCTTTTTGCTCAAAAAGTTTCGAAAAAAATTTTTTCGTGTTGGGGACATATGAAACAGTTTTTTCCCAAATTTTCAGATTTTTTGAAAATGTTTCTGTCAAGTGAAAATTCGAAAACTGCAAATTTCATAACTTTTTCGGAATCGATAAATTTTTTCGGTTCTTATTTGGAATAAGTCACACTTTTACTTATTTTTCCTGAGAGCCTATTAATAACCTCTTATCATAAAAAATTATTAGAAAAAAAGTAGATAGCACTCGGAGGTGAAAAATTTAAAAATGTTAGTGCAACTTTGGAAAAGTTCACTTTGTTGACTTGTAAAAAGTGACAAAATGTGTCAAAAACTAGCCATTATATTTTTTTATTTATGAATAACAGTTGACGCATTAATTTTGCTTGTACAGATTTTTTTTTGGAAATTTTTCGAAAAGTCAAAAAATTTTTGTTCCAAAACACTATTTTTCAATCACATCTCATGATCTATCTCGGCTCAATGAGCAGATGGTAACTAGGTGTCTCTTGATGAATTGAAGCCAACATACATACCCACATAACTGCAAAACTGGATTGTCTCTAAACCTAATCGCTCGTACGATAAAAAGTATTTATTGAAAACTGTCGGAGAGTTTAGTGATTGTGAGCTCTGGAAATGTTTGTTTTGATTCTGGTAACGTCTAAACAAGTTTTTATGACTCAAATAGATCAAATACAACAATAACGCAACAATCCCTGAACTTTTGGAAGCTTGAAATTTTTTGATTTTTCAACGTATCCCCCCTGTGGTCAGCTCGAAAACGGGCCGTTTTCGGAATTTCGAGAATGAGCGTATTTAGAGATAATCTGTTTTTACAGTTATGTTAGCATGTATGTTGGCTTCAATTCATCAAGAGACACCTAGTTACCATCTGCTCATTGAGCCGAGATAGATCATGAGATGTGATTGAAAAATAGTGTTTTGGAACAAAAATTTTTTGACTTTTCGAAAAATTTCCAAAAAAAAATCTGTACAAGCAAAATTAATGCGTCAACTGTTATTCATAAATAAAAAAATATAATGGCTAGTTTTTGACACATTTTGTCACTTTTTACAAGTCAACAAAGTGAACTTTTCCAAAGTTGCACTAACATTTTTAAATTTTCCACCTTTGAGTTCTACCTATTTTTTTTTCTTATAATTTTTTATGATAAGGGGTTACTAATAGGCTCTCAGGAAAAATAAGTAAAAATGTGACTTATTCCAAATAAGAACCGAAAAAATTTATCGATTCCGAAAAAGTTATGAAATTCGCAGTTTTCGAATTTTCACTTGACGGAAACTCTTTCAAAAAATCTGAAAATTCGAGAAAACACTGTTTTATATGTCTCCAACACGAAAATATTTTTTCGGAACTTTTTGAGCAAAAAGGAAAAAGTCGATTTCGGGCTCCGCGAGCAGCCACAGGAGGCCAAAGCCGAAGAGCTCGGACCCAATATTGTGTACATGGACTACTGTAGTCCCATACTACATGTCTATAATAAAATCTGCCCCTAAGGCACCACATGCTCGTGTCTTATGGAGAACATGTTTTATGGTAGAGGGAGCCAGGCGCAGATCATTCGCTCTTTTCATTTGTTCTCATTTTTTCAAGGTCAGTCTGGTACACTCAAGTTATCCGTCCATATGCAAGTTACACGAGATGTGACCTTGTAGAATGTTTATTTTGTTGCTTTTGTAAAAATTTCTCTCAATTCGAGTGATTTTGCAAAAAGTTTATTCAAAAAAGCATGTGACCAATATTAGTTATTAATATTTCGGTGGCGGTTGATTTGGAGGTCGGGCTTGTTTGCGTGGGCGAAGAGTCGGCGATTCGAGACGGATCGATTCTTTTTTCGGGGCGGCGGAAGATGTTGACGGCTACAGATCCTTTGACTGATTGTTCGGCTTGACGGACGGTCTGAAAGAATGAATAGGTCATTTTCTAGAGAGAACATTCTGGTTTTAGAAGGGAAAAGAGAGGGAGTTTTACTCACGTTGGTTTGCTAGACGACTTCGACGGTTTTTCCGGTTCTGGACGAGATGGAGCTGGCTTCGAGACCTTCTGCGGGAGCTTCTGTAGGATCGGAATGCGAATTGAATGAGCAAAAACGTCCATGCAGATTTTCCCATCAGCTGCTCTAAAGGTTTGTATTGGTTTTCTCGTAATATTTGCTCCAGCTGTCAAAACCCACTATTTCAGTCGAGCTCTACCCAGTTGTTCGCATTCCTTCCTAAACTTTTGATCTGTCAGACACACTAAACTGTTGTTGTCCTAAGCTTCACCGTTCTGTGCTTGCGTTCAGCGATTTCTGCTTAAAAAAAGGCGGTTTACATTACCATGTCGTTTGTTGAAATACCAACCAAAGACCACTCTCCCTAGTATAAAAGCTCTCACCAGCGGCTTGGATATCATTAGACACTTCGTCTGCCTTCTCTACTTTTCTGCTCGAGTCCAGGATCTACCCTCGACCCGACCATCAACCTCTTCTTGACCTTCATTTCCACCGTCGTCCACAACATGTGCAAGAGTGACTTCAACCTCATCATCGGGTCCGGCAAGCCAGCGGACACGCCGCGTCCCAACAAATAAATGAACGTGGTTTTATAATAAATGTTTCGTCTCCCATTTTTTTGAGCATACTTTGAATATTGGGTGATACAAAAAATTGCATTTCTCAATTTTTTTTTCCAACAACTTATGAAAGTTGTTTATTTGTGCAGTCTGACGTCATGGTGTGCACACCGTAACATCTTACGTGGTCATGTTACCACTGGCTCGCCTGTTATCACGAATGTCGATCAGCTTTATAAATAATGGGATTGGACGCCAAAGACCATGTCTATGACACGAACACGAGTGGGAGTTTTCAAGCAGTGGTTTCTCTCAGAATCTTGATTTCCAGACTGATTGGGACTCGAGCAAATTCACGTGTCCTCCGTATTTCGTCAAATTCAAAACGGCGGTGAGTTGTTTGAGGTGACTCTGTGTGAGTCTTTCTAGTAGTTTTCTCATAAGTCTGATCATTTTCTCATGGAAATCCATTGAGACAAGTTATTGCTCATGCGACACAGTATTCTGCATATTCACAAAGAAATGGAAGACAACACATTTATTGAACACGACCAATTATTTTGGTCGCGGCGTGTCCGGAGGTTTGCCGGAACCGATGATAAGGTTGAACTCCTGGATTGACATGTTGGCGATGACGGTGGAGTATTCGGTGGAGCAGTCGGTGAAGATGAGTTGAAGATGCAGGTGAACAAGTCGAGGAGTGGATCCTGGACTTGAACAGATGAGAAGACAGAAGAAGGAAGTTCTCGAATGATTCCAAATCTGCTGACGAGCGCTTTTATACTCGGGACAGTGGTCTTTGGTTGGTGTTGCAACAAACGATATGGTAATAAAGACCGCCTTTTTTGGGCAGAACGAGAGAAGCTGAGCACAGATCAGTGTAGCGCATAGATCAAGAAATCAAACGCGACAAGAAAAAAACTGTAGGGCAGTTCCGCATTCAGATCGATCAGAACAAGTGATACTAATGACAGGAACTTCAACACGAAAGGCACAAACCCGGATCTACTCGTGGAAAAGAAACAGGGTCACTAGACTTTTGAAACTCCTCAAGTTGGTATGCAGATTCATTTCTCTAATCAAACTAACGAGTAACTTTGTGGACAACAGGAACATTACTCCTAAGCCAAAAGAGTCAATCTTGGAACTTTTAGATGTCTGCAAAACGCGAGATGATTACTCGTTATTTGCTTTCAACAAGAAGTTTGTCTATCTTATTGAGTTTCTTCTGACAAGACTCTTCCAGATCAATGAGCCTACCAAACATGTTCCAGTTGGGGCAGCTCGTTACCAACAATAAGAATTCAATAAGAACAAGACGTTCGTTGTTTTCACTTTTCGTATTCGCAAAACCGACAGTTTCCTTTTCTCTCTTCCCTCGTCTTGCATACTCATCTCAGCCGCCGAAATCAATAATCACGTGGCAACCACGTGGCATGGTTTCTCTCAGAATCTTGGTTTCCAGACTGATCGGGACTCAAGCAACTTCACGTGTCCTCCGTATTTTGTAAAACTCAAAACGGCGGCGGGTCGTTTGAGGTGACTCTGTGTGAGTTCAGTTAGTAGTTTTCTCACAAGTTAGATCATTTTCTCCTGGAATTCCATAGACACAAGCTATTTCAATTGTCACACATTGTTCTGCATACTAACAAAGAAATGGGAGACAAGTGAACCCTGGACTTGAACAGATGAGAAGATAGAAGAAGGAAGTTCTCGAATGATTTGAAAGCTGCTGGTGAACGCTTTTATAGTTGGGACAGTGATCTTTGGTTGGTAATGCAACAAACGATATGGTAATATAAACCGCCTTTTTTGGGCAGAACGCGCTGCAGAGGCGGTGAAGCTTACATATGTATCAGTTTCGTGTAGCGGATCATAATTTGAATAAACAGGCAGGTGAAATTGTTGACGACGGCAGTTTCAGTGACTTGTAGGAAAAAGTCACAATCTTGGAACTACTCTCGAACGGAACAAAAAAACACGTTCATGCAGATTCTAACATTTATCTAGCTGCTCTGCAGATTAGTTTCGGTTTTCGGGCATTCTTTTCTGCAACTGTTAGAGTCCAGCATTTCAGTCAATCTCTACCAAATTGGTTTCCCTTTTCTTTCTGAACTCTTGATCTGTGCTTTACCGTTCTTTAAGCTTCAGAATAACTGGTTTCTGGAAGTGGACTGCAGTGCGGGTTGAGATGGCGACAGCCTGGATTGGATTGATGTTGGCTGGGCCCTGGAGTTGGGTCGGCAATCGTGGCGGTGTCGGCCGGTTCAATTGTTAAAATTCGGGCGGCACTCGGGGGTAATGTACTAGCACACGTTGGGCGCGGGATCACAATTTTTGTGCAGAAGAGAGGTAATTTCGATGTTGTAGGTGAGCGAAACACACCCGAAGATATCCCATAACATCATTGACACCGACGTCAAGAGTGAAGTGACAGACACGAACTTTCCCAAAACTCCAAACCACTCGGACAACTTAACCAGACCCTCGGAAACGATGCTCCGTACATTGCAACCTTTGAGAACGCCATCACCTTCATCTTCTGAAGCACAAAGTTCACCGACGAGAAAGTCAATAATCTGTTTGTCACTATATTCAGTTCAGCCGCCAAAAACGAAAACAAAAAAATTAAGGTTCAGTGTGCTCATAATGTGTGCTCATAATGTGTGTCTGCCATTTATGCCCAGCAGGATCCCTCTGCACCACACCAACTGCACAATCTGTCCGTATAATTTCTTGTTCTCATGATTTCACTTAATGCTTGTACTCTGTATCCCTCTTCAATAAGTCGTCATGAAACCCATTTTATTCAGTTTAGCCGCCAAAAATAAAACCAACAAAGTATAGTTTCGAGTAAAAAAAGGGAAAAGAAATGGTTAGAAATTTAGAGATCATCTCAATGGACTCGACGTCTGAGAGCTGATCGTCGTCGGCATATCAGACGTCCTGGTTGATGAAATGGCGGACGATGTTCTGACGCATCATCTCCAACTTTCCCGACACTTTGAGGATCTTGACGCCGAATTCCGACTTTTCGTCGTTGGTGAGGGTCTGAAACGAGCTTTTTCGTAAATTTCATCCTAAAAATCTGACATTTCAGACTGCTCAGGCCGCGATCTGCAAATTACTCAAGACCTGGTTTATTTGAAAGAGAATCATCGACTTTTTTTGAATGTTTGAAATTTTGAATGAACTAGGTCACGAGTCATTTCCGGGTTGCGGCCTAAGCAGTCCAACATTTTAGATTTTCTTCGAAAAAGTGTCAAAATCTTACCCTAACACTCATGACCAACGTGACACCGTCGAGGATGATTCCGAAGACGGCGACACTGTGAAGAACGCCTTTTGTCAGCGAAGACGTCAAGGTTCCCATCGAAGACATTGCAAATCGGTCGCCGAGTCCCGTGATTCCAGTCACTGACGCACCGAACACACTCTTCAGCTTGTTCTCCACATCGTCGTCGTCGTTGAAATGTCTGTAGAACTCCTCGTCGGCCACAATCTGTCTCACCACATCCACTAGTTCTTCTCTTGACTTGAGAAGTTCCTCGAAGAGACGCGAGTCCTCGTCAATCAACACCATCATCTCCTTGTGCTGGTTCTTCCACACGGCGTACTTGGTGACTCCCGTCGCGACGTTCGCGATTCCGACGGCGGTTCCGACGAGGAACCCTGCAATGGCGACGGGTAAGAGCAGAAGACAACTGGGGGAACTTACTTTTATCCAAGAAATCCATGAAAAAGTAAAATACTACTAGGTACATCAGAAAACTATTAATACGGGGAGCCTCCTTCAGGGGCAGGGAAAGAATACGGAATGACGTTTTCCAAGGCTATTTATACCCGAGCAGAGGTCTGGCAGGTCTTCTCCGTGGAGCGCGCTTGCAGCAGCCTGTCGAGGAATGGGGTAACAAGGGGCGTGTGCATTAGGTATGGTGCAGAGGGATTAAACTAGGCATAGGGCAGATGCCAGAACACATGATGATGAACACACTTAACCTGAACATGACCTGTAATTGGATGGGCATTCTGGTAGAAGTACCAATCTTAATTGTCACATAGTGACACCATGAGGGGCTAAGTGGGTTCGAATCATCTGAAAGTGGGGAGTACGACCTGACAAAGGGGATTCTGCTGAACAAAAACTGAACATTGTGTAGGAAAGCGGTGATGGAGTTGGCAGTGCTGAATTCGGAGGATGAGAAAAAAGCTACGGAGGAGATGATCGAGAAGCTGAAAAGAATTTGAACTACCATGGAAACTCTGTCCATCTGTCCTATTTCCAGCAGGACCCCTCTGCACCATACCCAATGCACACGCCCCTTTTTCTGTTTGCGTTCGTTGTAAGACCCGCCCCTCGAAGGGTATAAATAGCCTCGGAAAACGTAATTCCGTATTCTTTCCCTGCCCCTGAAGGAGGCTCCCTGTCTTAATAGTTTTCTGATGTACCTACTAGTATTTGATTTTTTTGATGAATTTATTGTATAAAAGTAAGTTCCCCTAGTTGTCCCTTCAGAATAATCATCATTCAGTTTCAGAGCTCCAAGACAACAAGCCATAGATCGAGCAGCAAGATTCTGGAAACAACCGCAAGCCGCAAAGTTCTTGGAATGGGTTTCTTGGATAAAAGTAAGCACCTTTATCACCTTATCAATGCTGAAATCAAATTCAACTCATCTATTTTCACAGACCTTCGAATTGGAAATGCATCCACCGCAAGTACAGCACACACAACACCAGCACACAATGAACTACCAGGCACCCGTGGCACCTCTGAACAACACAATGTATCAGAGGAATGGACAACAACAGTATTATCAGAATAGTTAGTGATAAGAGGGTCTTGACACGAAAACAATGGTTTTTTAATTGCCGATTTCCATTTTTCCATGATTTACCCAAACTTTCGTGGTTTTTAATTTGAAAATTCGATTTTTCTCCCTTTTTTTCTTAAATATTCCCTCTTGCAGACGGACTTCCCAAATACACATACCACAACTGCAAGTTTCCTCCAATGAAGCCATTTACACAAGACCTGTCAGTGATTGCAACGTTCAAAACCTCAGCCCGACCACAACAGATCTCACCGCTATCGCCATCGGAAAATGGTCAGTTTTCAAAAAAAAAATCTCGAAAAATGCTCTAATTTTCACCAATTTCTAATGCATTGTTTCAAAAATCGATATTATTGCCGTCCCCCAACTCGAGTTTCCCATTTTCGTGGCGAGACCCAAACCAAATTATTATTTTTTGCAGGGCTTCTATCGTCGCAACTTTTTCTCAAATAATGACCGCGTCTTGCGTTGTGTCAAAGGAACTTTGAAATGCGTTGTCGACGTAGCGAACCGGAACAAATGTCAGGCATGTCGCCTACAGAAGTGCTTGCAAGTCGGAATGATTAAAGATTGTGAGTTTTATCAGTGATAACGACTGATAAGGGATAACATAACTGTTTTTCAGCGACCAGCAACAGATTCCAGGGATACACTCGCCGCAAAGAACTGAACAATCCGAAAAAATTGGCAAAAAATACGATGGGAAATATGAGAAATTGAACTTTAGAACAATCTTTTCAAAAATGTTTTGTAAATTTAAGAAACTATAAAAATCACCAATCACCTATCAAAGTTAACCTTCCGAAACAGTAAAAAATTCGAATTTTTAATTTTTCCCAAAATGTTCAATTCATTAAAATGATTTTCTCGTCGGTGAACTTTGTGCTTCAGAAGATGAAGGTGATGGCGTTCTCAAAGGTTGCAATGTACGAAGCATCGTTTCCGAGGGTCTGGTTAAGTTGTCCGAGTCGTTTGGTGTTTTGGGAACGTTCGTGGCTGTCACTTCACTCTTGACATCGGTGTCAATAATGTTATGGGAGGAAGGCATTCCAATTGGGAACTTCGAGAAGATCATTTACCGTATTGTCACTGGGAGGCGATGAAGAACAGGAAGACAACAGGGAGATGGAGCTTCTGATGGTGCGGCGAGCCGTGGCCAACTTCTCGGTTCCGACAAGAACTTGCCTCCATAAAACACCGACTGGAGCAACGATCCTGGCTCGTGGCTATTGAAAAAATAAAAACGGCTACCCAGAGACACAATTCGCCAATGGACTCATGGAAATAGTTACTACACACTGCTGTATGCGCACTTCCTTTTGTCCTCACTAACTTATTCGTTTCACGGTCTTAGTTTTACACTCTCTAGCCGGATTAGTGGAAGTTGGAGAAGGTGATAGGATGGGATAACTTTTGGGTATGTTCCTTTCCAAACGTCACGGCGTCTCCACAGCCAGTTTTTTAGGCGGTAAAGCCTGTCACCTTCGGGTGTGTTTCACTCATCTACAACATCGAAGTTACCTCTCTTCTGCACAAAAATTGTGACCCCGCGCCCAACGTGTGCTAGTACATTACCTCCCGCGTGCCGCCCAAATTTGAGCAATTGAACAGGCCGACACCGCCACGATTGCCGACCCAACTCCAGGGCGCCATGCTGTCGCCATCTCAACTCGCACTGCAGTTCAGCACCTCATTCCCAGACACCAGTTACTCTGAAGTTGAAGGCGTCGCGCCGAACAGATTTCGTATAACGTTGACGTGCACCGGAAAGTGATATAACTTCACCTCCCTGCGGAAAAACAACGAAGTTGCATGGTTAGTTGCTGAGAAGACAGTCAATCTGAGGGAATTTGTCGACTGATAATATTTAAGAAAGTAGAGTAAAGAGAAGATTTCCTGGAAAGTATTGGGAAACCTCACAGAAAAATTGACAAACGGTACAACGGATTGTCACTACCGTCCAACTGTTCCATTGCCGATTTGAGTCAATTTTTGGACATTTTGGTTCTGAATTCAGTCTTTTCCAGCTAATTCAAAAAGTCACGTGAATGTTCAGCAACGCCTGCTCATGTGTTCTGGCATATTTTCAGTAGGATCCTGACATTTCTTATCAACGGATTCCCCTGGTCAGATCGAACTCTCCACTTGCAAATGATTCAAACCCACTCAGGTCCTCATGTTGTGACTAAATGACAGCATTAATGCCTACTTCTATCGGTTAAGTTTGTTCATCGTGTGTTCTGGCATCTGCCCCATGCCTAGTGTCCCTCTGCACCACTTTTCCCTCCACAGCGTTTGCTCACTTTCTACCTACAAGGCACATCGGTCAACCGAGCGGTCGTCGTATCGCAGACCTCAAAAAACGGCCCTCTGCCCCCACTGACCCTTCCACTAGCAGTCCAAGTATCACTTCTTTTTTCCTAACACTGTCTGCTCCCTCTCTCTCTTGCACTCATACGGACCCACCGTCGCGTCGAGTTGTCGGCATGCCGCAACGGTCGGAGCAAAAGACTGTCGGGAGCCGACAACGCCGACATCTCCTCCACCGCCCTCCTCCATGGTGCGGTCCCGATGAGCCATTCGCATCTGACACATGAAGGATCATATTACATCTTCTTACCTTGCCTAGAGTGATTTGTTTACCGAGCACTTTATTTGGCTAGATGATGCTTTTCGAGATGATATCGCCCAAATTCTCTCAAGTTGTTATCATTTACTGAACATGTTCTATCAAACTTCCAAACCAGTACGCAAACACCGCCTGCACCAATTCGCACCAATTCGCACAAATCCACGCGCACAGTTCCCGTTTGTCATCATTTCCGTCTTTCCCTAAAGTACTGTTATTTCATATCTTTTGTTATCAGTTCCCTTTCGGTGTTTACTCTCACTCTCTATTCCTTCTCACCTTTCTCTCTCGCTCCATATCTTTTACACAACAGGGACTCAATCTTAATTCGCAAGTTTTTCAGCTTGTGATGTCCGAACAACGATCGTCTATCTTGCAAGTGATGGGTCAAAAGACCCCCGTCTAGAGTGAAGTCACTGTTGGCATGCGACCAGACGAATCGGAGAATGTCGAGATGTCTTCTGATATCTCGGGAAGAGAAGCCGCTGAAATTTCGACGTTTGTATCTCCGATGCTCTTATTCATCTTATCACTGTTTCCTTATTTCCGTTCTCAATAAATTACTTTTTGGACAAATTAGTGACGATCTTGCAAATAATTACAATCAGAGCTTCCCAACTGCTCCAAAAAAGATTAAGTAATAATTGGCATTGGTCCTATTCTCACTGGGATCCTAACATTTCTTATTGACGGATTCCCCCTTGTCAGGTCGTACTCTCTACTTGCAGATCATTCAAACTCATTTAGCCCCTCGTAATGTCACCAAATGGCAGCTTTAATGAGTACTTCTACCGTCCAATTGCAGATCACGTTAAGGTTAAGTGTGTTCATTATGTGTCTCTGCCATCTTTCCAATACCCAGCAGGACCCCTCTGCACCACACCCAATGCACACGCCCCCTTTTTCTGTTTACATTCGTTGCAAACCCCGCCCCTCGACGGGTATAAAAAGCCTTGGAAAACGTCATTCTGCATTCTTTCCTTGCCCCCTGAAGGGTGGCACCCCCTCT
>LR539864.1:1837866-1920591 GCA_900536315.3 Caenorhabditis becei | reverse complement strand
AAAGCGCGCGAAAAAAGCGCGATTTGAATTCTACAGGCCGTGTGCCCCTATAAATTGAGGTTCGAAACAGAGATCAGTCAAAAATTCAAATTGGCGCGCACGATATCTCGCAGCGAAAATTACAGTAAGATTTGCGTTTTTAGCGGTTTTTACAATTTCAAAACTTTTTAAATAAATTGTATTTTTGAAAAAATTTTTTTAGAACATAAATAAAACCTAAAAAGTTCTGAGTTCTGATCTCTAGAAAATAAATATTTATCTTGTCTCTGTCTCTAATAAAAAATTCCGGATAAACATCAAAATGAAACATCACATACCCTTTTCACATCATCATTTCCCTTCAAACATTTCCTTTTCCTGCAGAATCGTTTTCTCCCAAAAAATGTCCAACCACTGCTCTTTCACCTTTCACAAAATTTGAAATTCATGATCATTTTCATCGAAATGACGTTGACTTTTGGATCCGGAATCGGCAGGGGATTTAAAATTCATAATGTTTTTTGGAGAGGTACTAGTGGTCAGTTTGGTCTAGGAAAAAATTAGAAAAAAAATTTTTTTGAAAAAAAATTTTTTTTTTAATACAAAAATTTTTTTGTCAAATTCTAGACGAATTCCCGATTTTTCCCGCTATTTCAAAGCCCAAAAAAATTTAAAAAATCCAAAAAAAAAAATTTTTTTTTCAATTTGTGACTTCTGATGCTACTCCCCACCATTATTCCGTCTGTTACTTTACTTCCCGTAACCCTATAATTTCGTCCATTTGACGAAGATTGCCCTTTTTTCCCCAATGATTTTCTTATTTTTCACGCCTTTTGGTCACAGCTCCAGTTGCTTCTATTCCGACTCGAAAATCGAGAAAAAAAGCTACCATACCTCTATTAGAAGGGCACCCAATAGTTTGACTTTGAGCTTCACTATCTCAAAAACTGGAAGAGTTATGAAGAAGTTGTCAACTGCAAAGTTGTAGTTCTAATGTTCGTCTACAACTTTGCAGTTGACAACTTTTTGATAACTCTTCTAGTTTTTGAGATAGAAAAAGCTCAAAGTCAAACGACTGGGTGCCCTTCTAATAGGTTTTACGGTATTTTGCCTCCATATTCAAGATCCCACTTATCAACTATTTTTCCTACCTTTTCTTATCCTTTTTATCACATTTTAACTTATCAGTTTATCAATTCGAACCTTCCAGGTAACACAAATGGCGCCGATGCGGCGCTGGATTATCCTACTACTATTTGCCGTATTGCTCGTCTCACAAGCACTGTAAGTTTCAGCGCTTTTTTGAAAAATCTACTAGTCTTATCAAGTTTTATCACATCTACTGATAGCTTATTATCGTTGCAACTCAAAAGTTCGAACGAAAGTTTTCGGAGCAAAACGTGCTGCGCCTTTAAAGCGGGGTACGGTAGTTGCTTTCAGTCTTGTTCCGTTGATTTTCCTCATTTTCATCGGTTTTTTAATCGATTTTCGCATTTTTCACACAAAAAATACCTTTTTTGTGCTTTTTTTGACGTAAAAAAAGCGAAAATCGGTTGAAAAAGCGATGAAAATGAGGAAAATCAGTGGAAAAATACGAAATTAATTGATGCGCAACTACCGTATCCCGCTTTAAAGGCGCAGCACGATTTGCGCCGAAAATTTTCGTTCGTTGCGTTTTGAGTTGCAACAATAAAATCACTTCGCTTCAGGAAAAGTTAGTTGCCACGTGTTTGATGTGTAAATCTACACCATTTCCCATTTTTTTTCGGATTCCTAGAAGTGATAATGTCCTCTAACGTTCCATAGTGGTCAGGACCCCAATATCTCTAATTTCCGAATCGTCATCTCTAAATATTTTGCAACTCCAATTTCCAACTTTCCCACGTCTTCTTCTCCGGATCTTCTGACGCCTTCACTGATATCATCAGACCTCCCACACTCTTGTTCTCAACTTTTTCAAAAATGACGTCTAAAACGAGTCAAGGGGGTGTCTAAAGTGAACCCTTCCGGAAAACAACTCAAAAAAGACATGGGGAAGTGTAAAAATAGAAGGGAGAAGACGTGTCTGGGATTCAGAGGGAGAGGAAGATCATAAATCTAGTTTGAAAAGAGTGTACCCACGTAAAGTTCAAGTGGATTCTCTTCGGAAGATAAACAAATTTATTTATAGGGACCCCTAGAGGGACCATTAGGAATAAGGGGTCCTCAAGGGTCTTGACCAATTGGGCCTTTGAACATAAAATGGACAACTGGGGGGCTCTGTATACGGTTTTCAAAAAAAAACAATTTTGATGAAAAGCGTCCATTTGTTGCAAAGGTTGCAAACGCGCTCCATTGAACACCTCTCATAAATAATTCATTCTAAATAAAACGTCAGTGTTCAATGGAGCGCATTAGCAGTCCCGTCTAGACAGAAATAGACAAGATTCAAGGAATTCAATTAATTTTTGATTTTTAGGAACAGATTCCGGCAAAAAAAAACTCGAAAAATTAGGAGTTGGAAAAATTGAAAAAAAAATTTAATTTAAAAATTTTCCAAATGAATTCATAGTAAATATTCAGCAAAATTCAAGTTAAAAAAGTAAATTTACTAGTAAAAAAAAATAAAAATAAAAATAATTTCAAAAAAAAAAATTGTTTTTCAAAATTTTTTTAAAATTTTAATATAGTTTTTAATTTTTTTTACTAGTAGTATTATATTTATCAAGCGAAGTGGCCGCTGTGTCGATTTACGACGGATGCGACTCCCGCCACGATTGTGGGTTACGGTGTCACTCGTTTCACATGTGCACCTAATTTTCAATGAAATTCAGACCCGCGATTAGGCGCACATGTGAAGCTAGTGACACCGTAACCCACAATCGTGACGAGAGTCGCATCCGTCGTAAATCGACACAGCGGCCACTTCGCTTGATAAATATAATACTAGTAGTAAAAAAATTAAAAATTTTAATTTGAAAAAAAAATTTTTTTCCAAAATTTTTTTTATTTAATTTTACCAATTTTAAATTTTCAAACTCAGTTCAATTCAAACTGTTTCCAGATCGCAATCGGAACCCACAAAAGACAAGAAACAAGGCAGGAAGGTGTCGGAATTGGGTCCATCGTACATGCGAAAGCGCACTCAGATTCCCTCGTGGCTTCTCTCCGCAAGACCGTATCGTCCAACTCTGGCTCTCCTACTAGTTTCGTGATCAATCCCCCTTCTCCAAAAAACTCTTCTTTTTTTCTTGACTCCGCCCACTTTTGATGTCACTCTGATTACTTTTTGGCGCCTCATTTGAATGGTATTCCAACAATTTCACAACACATAAATCTAGTGATACAGTTAGTTTTCGTCTCGACATTCTTTATTTATCGATTGATTTTGGATTCGAAAAGTGGCTTAGGACTTCAAGTTCTTCAGACGCTCGTCCTCCAGATGTTTCGAAAGTTCAGCAGATTGATAAGAGCTTTATCACTGTTTCAGAGACCCCATTCGGCCAGCTCCGTCTATAGATTTCAGATCCCTCAATCCCTCGTCATCCTTCGATACCTCGCCCGCAAGTTCGGGTTCGCTGGAAAGGATCCGAGACATTTCGCAACCAGGGCTTCTAAAACGTTTTCATGAACTTTTTATTTCACATTTACCTACATTTTTGAATTTTTCCCTTTTTTTACAAATGAAATATTGATTCCTTTTATTTTTGCAATTCCTCAGCTTAAATCGAAGCTAGAAATTTTCGAATATGTGAAATGTTGCGAAACCCATCTGCAATAAGCCCCGCCTTGTTCAATTTCCGCTTGTTGTGGCATGAAAAGTGTGACAAATCGTAGCTATTTTGCACAAGATGAACTTAGTTTTCTTGTTTTTCTAATAGAACTTCTATTTTCTTCGACTTTCAGCAGTTTTCCACAAAATCACTGGATTTTCGGGGAAGGAAACTGGTTTTCTGCTGCCAAATTTTTCAAAGACGTTTTTTATCAATTTTTTGCTACATATATTTTTTTCGCTTTTGTTCTGTTTGCTTTACCAAAACCGGAAATTCCAGAAATTTTCCAAAAAAGTTTTTTTTTTGCAAAGTCCGCAATTGCCCGTCGCGGTGTTTGCGTACATTGACATTTCCCCAAAAATTTCCAGCCCATTTTCGTTTGGTTTTCGCGCATTCTTCTCGAGTTTTCTGTCTTTCCCAATTGAAATTTCGTTTGTTTATTGATTTCTCTCAATGTTGCAGGCTGTATCGAACAATCGCACGTAAGAAGCGCAAAAATGCCGCCGAAAAAGAACGCGAAAAAGAATAAAGACGATGATTGGTGAGTTTTCCCGTGTTTTGGCTTGATTTTATTGATTTTTTCAGGGACGACGAGGCTGCTGAGAAGAAGTTAGCTGCTTTGAAGCTTGCCGAGGAGTCAGAGACCAAGTGGGACGACGAGGAGAAGGCTCCAAAACCGAAGCCGAAGGCTAAGGCCAAGGCAGCTCCAAAGGGTTTTGCGGCATTTGTAAGTAAAAAACAGCTAAAAATCTACTAAAAATTACAAGTTCTTTGATTTTTAGATGGATGATGACTCGGAAAACGAGCAGAAGCCATCATCTGACGAAGAGCCGGAGCCTGAGAAACCAGTCAAAGCAGCTGCTGAGCCGAAAGTGACGGAGAAAAAAGAGAAGAAGGAAAAGAAAGAGAAGAAGGGTAAAAAGAAGGGAAAAGGCGCCGATGAGGATGATGATCTGGATGCTTTGCTGGCTAGTATCGAGAACAAGGATGTTCCGGCGGCTGCACCAGCTCCAGTGGCTCCAACCGCTTCTGAAGACGCTCCAGAATCGGTGACAGACGACAAGAAGAACAAAAAGAAGAAGAAGAAGGATAAGAAGACCGAAGACGCATCGGAAGCTCCGGAAGCATCGGAACCTGCTCCAGAAGCCAAGGAGGATTCTCCAGAAGCTGTTGAAGCCGCAGAAGACGCTGGATCTGACGGTGAAGATGGTGACGATGACAAGGATAAGGATAAGAAGGACAAAAAGAAACAGAAGAAGAAGGATAAGAAGAAGGAGAAGGAAAAGAAGGAGAAGGAAGAGAAAAAGGGAGGAAAGAAAGGAGGATTGAGTCTGATCAAGGAGATGCTCAAGAAGCAACAGGAGGAGCGTGAGGAGCAGGAGAGACTTATGAAGGAGCTGAAGGAACAGGAGGAACGCGAGGAGAAGGAGCGACAGGAGCGGGAGAAGGCTGAGAAGGAGAGGAAGGAAGCGGCGAAGGAGGCGAAGCGGCTGGAGGTCGAGAGACAGAAGGCCGCTGGAACTTATCAGACGGCTGCGCAGAAGAGAGCACAACAGCAGAAGCTCGAGAGACTGAGAGCTCAGGGAATCGAGATTCCAGCACCACGAGAGTCTACTGAAGAGGAGGGACAAAAGAAGGGATCGTTCGTGTTTCTGGACGAGAAGGCCAAGGCAAAGTTGGAGGAGAAGAAGAGAAGACGTCTGGAGAAGTTAGGACAGCTTCCGAAGGAGGAGGAGAAGGCCGAGACGCCGTCGACTCCCGGAACTCCAGAGGTTCCAGAAGCTCCAGGCACTCCAGGAACTCCTGATGAGGAGAAGAGAGAGTCGACTCCAGAAGAGCCGCTGGACGACTGGGAGATGGCGGATTCTGGAGATGAGGCGGAGAAGAAGGATGAGAAGGAAGAGGTGAAGAAATCCGAGAAGAAGGCCGAGAAGAAGTCCGAGAAGGCTGCAGAAGAATCTGAGGAGGAATCAGAAGACGAGTCGGATGATGATGACGATGAGTCGGATGAAGATTCTGAAGAGGAGGAAAGCTCATCGGATGAAGAGGAGACGGCGAGAGGAAGAGAGACAAAGGAGCAGATTATGGAGAAGGTCAAGGCGCGGATTGCCAAGAGAAAGGAAGCGGCGATGGCGAAGAGGACAACGAAGAAGCTCAGAAGTCCGGTCATTTGTGTTCTCGGTCACGTCGATACCGGAAAGACCAAGATGCTGGATACGGTAAGAAAATCTAGCTAGATAAATGGAAAACGTCTTCAATTTTCCAGATTCGTCGCACCAACGTCCAACAAGGCGAAGCCGGAGGAATCACCCAACAGATCGGAGCCACCGAAGTGCCCGCAGAAGCCATCAAGGAACGTTGTCGTCAAGTCCGTGACTTCAAGGCCGAACTGATGGAGATCCCCGGATTCCTGATCATCGACACACCTGGTCACGAGAGTTTCGCCAATCTTCGTACCCGTGGATCGTCTCTCTGTGATTTCGCCATTCTCGTCGTTGACATCATGCACGGTCTGGAGCCCCAAACCATCGAGTCCCTGAAGCTGCTTTTGAAGGGCAAGACGCCGTTCGTGATTGCTCTGAATAAGATCGATCGTCTGTACGAGTACGAATCGAACCCGCGGAAGGACGTCTACGAGCTTCTGAAGTCACAGAAGCCACGTGTCCAGGCCGAATTCAAGGAGCGCTACAATAAGATCGTCGTGGAGTTTGCTGAACAGGAGGTCAACGTGGTGCTGTCGAATCAGCCGAAGATCGACGACGACTACATCTGCATGGTGCCGACGTCTGCGATGCTCGGAGACGGAGTTGGAAATCTGATGTCGTTCATCGTCAACCAGACGCAGAACAAGTACGCCCAGAAGCTCGCGTTCTGCGATGAACTCGACGCCACTGTGATGGAGGTGAAGGCGATTCCGGGTCTCGGAACGACGATCGATGTAATCCTCGTCAATGGAACGATGCGTGCTGGAGACGTGCTCGTGCTTACCGGTTCTGACGGAGCCATCGTCACTCAGGTCAGAGAACTTCTGATGCCGAAGCCGTTGAAGGAGCTGAGAGTCAAGAACGAGTACATTCACTATAAAGAGGTCGAAGGAGCGCGTGGAGTCAAGGTTCTGGCGAAGAACCTGGAGAAGGTGCTGGCTGGACTTCCGGTTTATATCACTGATCGAGAGGACGAGATCGATTATCTCCGCGCTGAAGCCGACGCTCAACTCGCCAACGCTCTTCATGCCATCAAGAAGAAGCCAGAAGGCGTGTACGTCCAGGCCTCTACCCTCGGATCCCTCGAAGCGCTTCTGGAGTTCTTGAAGTCGCAGAAAATCCCGTACTCTAACGTCAATATTGGTCCGGTTCACAAGAGAGACGTGCAGAAGGCGTCGGCGATGAAGGAGCACAAGGCCGAGTACGCGTGTATTCTGGCGTTCGACGTGAAAGTCGAGCGAGAGGCGCAGATCTTTGCGGATCATGAAGGTGTCAAGGTGTTCCAGGCGGATATCATTTATCACTTGCAAGATGCGTTCTTGAAATATCGGTGAGTAGATATTCTGAATTTCCTCAAAAATCATTCAATTTTTTTCAGTGAGGAGCTCAAAGAGAAGGCTCGCCGTGAGAACGAGCACTTGGCGATCTTCCCGTGCAAGCTTCGTGTCATGCCGAATCACGTCTACAACAGTCGAAACCCGATCGTCGTCGGAGTGTCCATCGAGGCGGGACAGGTGAAACGAGGCACGCCGATTTGTGTGCCCAGCAAAGAGGTACGGAGTGAAAATATAATAATCAGTTGATGACAAACTCGGATTTTTCAGGGAATCATGCTCGGAACCATCTCGTCGGTGCAGCGAAACAATGAAGAAGTGCCGCTGGCGAAGCAGGGAGAGGAGGTGTGCATCAAGATCGAGAACACGACCGGAGAGGCGCCGAGACTCTACGGACGACACTTCACGCATGAGGATGCGCTTGTCAGCAAGGTGATTTTTGGAAACTCTATGAGCTTTTGCAAGTGTGCTCTACTGAACCCATATCAGAAACGATGAAAAAGATCCTATTCTAATCACTGCTTCCAGATCACCCGCGAGTCGATCGACGTGTGCAAGACCTACTTCCGTGACGATTTGACCAAGGCCGACTGGCAACTGATTGTGCAGTTGAAGAAGTCTCTCGATATTATGTGATTCAATTTCTTTTTTCCCTTCATCCTAAAAATCGTTTTCTACCAAAATTGCTGCTTTTTCCCTATTTTTCCCCCAAGTTTCCCATTTTCCGGTGTCCTCACCACGTCTAGCTTTTCTTTACCATCCTTAACCCCTGTCTATCATTTGTTTCGTTTTTGGTCTTACGGTTTTTCTCTTTTTCTTGATAATTTTATTTTTTACTTGATTTCGCAGATTTCCCACCCCCGGCCCAGTTTATTGATTACCCTTTTGCATCCCTTTATTCGAATTTAAAATTTAAAAGTTCTGTTTGTTTTCTCCCCTTTTCCCTGTCGCTTTTCATACATGAAACTTGCGTAATATTCCCGTTTCGAACTTTTTGATCTATTTCCCTGCGGTCTGCCCAAATCTTTCCCGAAAAATCATTTTTCATTTATTTCTTGTCGGTTTATTTCGGGATATCTCTCTGAACTGTTCATTCCAGACGATGGTCAGTGGAAGACGTCCTCTCTGGATCCACCGCATCGAAAAGCGGGTCAGGTGAGTCAAATAAAACAATTGAGATTTCCCAAAATTCAAATTCCTATGAAAAATTGAAAATTTCAGTCTGCCCGTGTTCAAGAAAATAGCGCAAGGCCTGAAAAGAGCCGACGAGGACATTCGGTACGTGTTGAAGGGAAAGCCGAACAAGTACGTGTATAAGGTACGAACTGATATTTTTTAAAAAATCATAAATTTCAAGCCTCGAAATGTTTTTTTTTTAATTTGAAAAAACATGATTCATATTTTTCTTAAATTCCCAAATTCTCTAGGTCACTGTCGAGACCATGGAGGGATGCGGCGACAATCCTTTTGAGGAAATTTGGGTGCCGGATGAGTTGGCTAAAGGCACCGGAGAGATGCTCGACATGTTCGAGGATCAGTTGGAAGTGGTGAGTGTGCAGTAGGGCGCGTTAGCATTTTGAAGAATGAAATCCATTTAAAAAGCTCCTGGTCATCAAAACCAAGAAAACAACGCCTTTTCTCGGAAAATTTGATATTTTTCAACTCTCTCCCTCTTTCCAGGCCACCCCAAACCCTGCCGACGAGATCTCGGAGCCCAGTGCGAAAGACCTCATCGAACTGGATCGTGTCTACGAGAAATTGTGCTCCGATGAGAAGTTCGAACCGTACGAGAATGACACGGATGACACGGATGAGTGGTTGGATGAATGGTTTGACGAGGATGATGACGTGGAGCTGGAGCTGCTGAAGAAACAGTGATACGGAACTGATAAGGAACTCGATTTTATTGCATGTTTTATTGATTTTTGTAAATAATTTAATGTATTGCTTTTGGTATTTTAAAAATTGTGATTTTTAGATTGTGAATTTGTTGCCAATATTGCCATGAAAAATGTTTTATCAAGAACAACTTTGAATTGCGCGTCCAATGTGGTGCACTCGGTGTTTGCACACATTGCTGTCTACAGTAATCCAAAATAAGAGAACTTTTGATATTTCCCCCTTTTTTTCCACTTTTCCATAACCAAAAATCAGCCCAAAAACCATTGGCAATCCATCATAATTTTGTTTTTCCGCACCATTTCCGATCACTATTTTCCTGTTTTCGGGTCTCGTTTTCTCTATTTTCTCTTTCTTTTTTGCGTGGGAATTATTATAATCACAGCTGTATATAAAGGTTGGGAACATATTGAAAAGTACGTTTTTCTTTACTTTTTTTGCAACAAAAAAATTTTTTTTATTCTTCAGATTTTTTTGAATTTTCCATTTTTATCAATAGAGCGCATTTGTGAACATTCCAAACTTCTTTTAAAAAAAGTTTTTCAAAATCCCGCCAAAACATCCCATTCTCAATAGAGCGCACTTTCAGAAACTATGGAATTTATGAAAGTGGCCATTGAGGAAGCCAAAAAAGGAATGGCTTGTGGGGACGGTGGCCCGTTTGGAGCTGTGATTGTGAAAAATGGAAAAGTGATTGGGAAGGGTCATAACATGGTGATAGGCACTAATGATCCGACGGCTCATGCGGAAGTGACAGTGATAAGGAATACGTGCAAGGAGTTGGGTAGGTTTGATAAATTTATAAAGATTCATCTGTAGTAATCACTGATTAGTAAAAAACAGACTTATAATTTGTGTAGTTTGTAGTCTCTAAGCGTTAGCAGCGCCCTAGACCTGGTTTTGCGCTGCCAATGAAATTGTAGTTTGTAGTCAGCAGCGCAAAACCTTCCAAACCTTTCCTTATCCAGGCAACTTCGACCTCTCGGGCTGTCAACTCTACACTTCCTGCTACCCGTGTCCAATGTGCATGGGCGCTGCTTTGTGGTCCCGAGTGGATGCAATCTACTACGGAGCCACTTCACAAGAAGCCGCTGATATTGGATTTGGGGATCATGAATTTCATGATTTTCTGAAGAATCCGAAGACTGATGAGAAGCGGTAGGAACTTGGTTTCTTTCAAATTTTAGGACTGAACATTCAGAAAACTGGAACAATTGAAGTGTGACAACTATTTGGAGCCATTCCAAAAGTGGGATGCGAAGAAGGATAAAGTGGAATATTGACTGATTTATGGATTTTCTGTGATTGCAAATAATCAAACTTCAATAAAGAATTCCGGATTTCTCTTTTTTTTACAGGAACCAATAATCGTATTTTGGCGCTGTTTCTGAGAATTGTAGTTTGTAGTCTAGCAGCGCGCAGCACTCTTCTCTGTAACTTTGCGCTGCTCACAGAAATGTAGTTTGTAGTCTGTCCTCTTTTAGCAGCGCCTAGCACTTTTCTTTGGAATTTTGCGCTGCTTACAGCTTTTATAGTTTGTAGTCGCAGCGCAAACCTTTCAGCGCAAATCCCTTGGCACCTTGCCAATATCCCCCCTTTCTCTCAATTCCCCGCCTCGTCAAAAGCCATCCCACGCCCTTTGCGCACCTACTTTTTATGAATCCCCGCTTCCCTTGAATGTTCTCTCGGTCCCTTCCCTTTCTCTTCCCGTTACGTCCCGTAACGGGTCGGGCCGAGAGAAAACGAAGAAGAAGAGAAAAGAAAAAAGGGCGTCGCGCGGCTTGTCTTTCGGTCTGCGTCTCCCGAGGAGGAGATGATGTCAGGAGACTGCTGAAGTCGTGGACGAGGAGAGCTCGGGGAGCCCGAGCACACACTCACTCATTCGCCCCGACGGAGCACACACACACACACACACAACTTCTCTCTTTTCCTTTTCTTTTTCCGCTTTTTTTGCTTTATAGATGGATTGGGATGGGGGAATTGGTGAAGGAGGTTTTTGGTTTATTAGACATTTTTGCAATTTCCTAAAATTTTGAAATCCAGGAAAAGCCCAGTTTGTTAAACGACCTGAATTTTTGATGAGCTTCAAGTTATTCCAGTATTACTGTAAAGTGTACTAAATGTTTTTTTTTCTGAAAGCCTGAACTTCAAATTATCAGTAACCTTTCAACTTTTCAGTTTGAACGTGTTCAAATTTTCAAAAATTTGTTTCAAAATGATTCGTAAACCGTAAACCTGATATTTTTAAAATTTTTAAATTTTTAAAATAGAAGTTCTTTTTTTTAATTTCATTTTTTTTTTCAAAACCTAACTCCACCAACTTTCCCCTTTTTTAAATTATTCAGAAAACAAACTCCCAAATAATGTTTTCCAATTTTCCAAACATTTTCTAACGCCCAATTTAACCAAAATAACACCCCAGAAAACAAGAGAAAACCCCTACTTTTCCAAAACTTGACAACAAAATTGGTTGGTGAGCATTAAGAAATTCTAGAGTCTTCCGAGAGTCTCTGAATTTTTCATTGATTTTTTTTCTAAATCTGAGAGCTTCAAAGCTCTCAGATTTCATTTCAATTTTCTTGAAAGGCTTCTTTTTTCCTTTTTTTCCTCGAATTTTTCTATGAAATTCTTATTTCTTTCTTCAATTTTCTAGGAGTTTCGTGCTTATTTTTAAAAATAAAAAATACATTTTAAAATTTCAAAAAATTATAAATTCACTATGCAACTGCGCTCTAATGCTAAAAACTCAAAAACTCCATTCCCATTCAAAATTCCGGCAATATTTCGCAATTTTTTTCGGTTATGATAAATAATAACACATCTAGAAGCACATACATAAAACAAGCTTTTGGTGACGAGAAGTGGGCGGAGTCTTGTCATCTATAATTACATGACTTGGCCGTATCGACGACACGTACACATTTATTCTTTCCCTTCTTCTTCTTCGCTTTTTTCTTGCTCCTTTCCCCTTTTTTAGCTGTCATGAGCACGGGAGATTACGAAATCGGTTGGGGTGGTGAATCAGGGTTTAGAAGACGAGGCTTATTTTTTTAACGGGTTTTTTTAAGTTTCAGAAAATCAAATCTGAAAACCGGGAAATCTGATATTATTTTTAAAACATAAAAAAAATGCTTCTAAAAATGAAACTTATGACTAACTTTTCAGAAAAAAATTTCAGTGATTAAAAAAAAATTCTGATTTTTGGAACATTTCAAAAAATTGAATGAACTGAAAAAGTTCCTTCAAAATTATTTTCGCGATCTCCTGACCTTTACCATAAACTCAAAAATTCTTTTAAAAATTCTGAATCTCTGAAATTCTCAGAAACCATTATCACCTGTTTATCACCTTTCCCTAATTGAATTTTTGATTATTTTTCTATGACTCCAAGTAACAATTCGGCAATCTCATAAACTTTTATCACTATTTTTCAATATCTACCGCTAAAAATAACCTTTTTCATAATTCTCGGAATTTCAAAATCAGTTTTTAAAAATTTTTTTCTGTATCTCAGATTTTAATTTTTGTTCTGAAACAGTTGAAAAACCCAAATTTCAAAATTTGCAGGTATGGAGAACCACGTGGGAGAGCAGACGGTGAACATATTCGGGAAGGTGTTTCCGAAGGATGCGTTCATCTGTCGTCTCTACTATCTCGCCTTTTTCGCCAGTTTCGGAAGTCTTTTTCCGTTGTTAGCCGTTTATTTCAAGCAGTTGGGTATGACTGCTGCACAGGTTCGTTTTCTGAAAATTTTGAATTTTCTGTGCAAACACCGTGACGCAAAAGTGCACCAAACATCATAATTTTTCTCAAATATGCATCAAAAAAACCAATTTTTTCTAAAACTAATTTTCCAGGCCGGATTTCTAATAGGAGCCCGTCCGATCGTCGAGTTCCTGTCGGGACCATTCTGGAGTCAATTCGCCAGCCGATTCAGGTCAGTTTCTGATCTTTGATTCTTCTTCTTCTGATGACCACTTTTTGTGTCGTCACGTTCTTGCACATGTAATATAATAGTCTGATGGGATAGAAGAACCGCCGGAAACAGAAGACGTCATTTTTTTAGGGGATGGACATAGGAAAATAATAAGTTATGTATTCTATGTGGTCTAAAAATAGATTTTGGAAAAAGGGTACAGTATTTTTTAGATTTTTTAAATTGAAATTTGAAATTCAAAATTTAAAAAAAAATTCTTTAACTAAAAAATCTTATACATATTTTCAGAAAACAAAAGCTTCTCCTACTTTTCTCCTTGGGCTCCTTGGTGGTTTTCACACTTGCTGTTGGCCTGGTCCAACCTGTAACCCCATACTGTATCGTGTATGTTCCAGGTGAGATTTTTTCCAAAAAGCGTCAAGTTAACCTTATTTTATCACTTCAGAAGGCAACAAAACCTGTCAAACAATGTTGGCTCCAGCCGGGAAAATAATCCGTGGTGGAGCTCTTGGAATGCTCAAAGAAACACTTGTTGGTGGATCGACGAGACCTGCTAGACATAGGAGACAGACTCAGAGTCGTGAGTTATCAACTTATCAGTCACATACAAATTGATTACTTTTCCAGCAATCGTTGAGAAAATAATTGACTTGAGCTCATTTGACAGTGAAGAGGATACGATAGCCGGAATTGCTCCAGAATACATCACCAGGGATCGGGTGAGAGATTTTATGAGAAACTGAACTATTTCGAGACAAGGCGCTGCTCGGAGAAAGTGTAGTTTGTAGTCGGGCAGCGCAAAAAGTATCAAGGAGTTTTGTACTGGCCGCAGAGTTGTAGTTTGTAGTCTAGCAGCGCGCAGTTCCTCAGTGCCAGATTTTTGCGCTGCTCTCATAAGTGTAGTTTGTAGTCTAGCAGCGCAAAGCTCACAATCCGGGAAGTTTGTACTGCTTGTAGAGTTGTAGTTTGTAGTCTGGCAGCGCAAAACTCTCACAATCAGGGAATTTTGTACTGCTTACAGAAGTGTAGTTTGTAGTCTAGCAGCGCAAAACCTTGAAAATCTCGTTGTTTCCAGGTGTGCAACTACAACGAAGACAACTACGGAATCCTGGTATCCCCACCTCACTCAACCCGTGTCTACCGCCAACCAGCCGTCGAACAAGCCTTCATGCTTCTCCTAATTCTCATCTGCCTCGGCGAGTTCTTCTCCTCACCAGCCCTCCCACTAGCCGACGCCGCGACTCTGAATGCTGTTCGTGACAATCCAGCAGAATTCGGAAAGATCCGATTGATGGCTTCGGTCGGTTGGGGACTGGCAATGTTCGTGATGGGAATCGGGTTGGACTACTCTGACACGTTCCGGAATCATCCGTGTCCAGCTGAGAATACCACGGAGAAGAATTACACGTTGTGCTTCGTAATGTGTGTCATTTTCCTGTTGGCTGCCATGGGTCTCGCCACGAAATTCAAGTTCGACGATGACGTGGCAGCGCCAGGAGAAGTTCACGGATTGGTTATGGATACGAGGGAAGCAGAAGTGTCGCACGTGGTGGCGGAGAAGGCGAGGGCTAGGATCACTCAGGTACAGTAACCCTCAACTAATTCTCAACATATCTTCAATTTTCAGTCCGAAGGTGGCGGTGACAATAGCTTATGGTTGGCTCTGAAGGCTCTGGCTTCAATGCACATCATGCTTTTCTTCATTTCCGTTGTTGTGATGGGTGGTGGAGCCGGATTGGTGTTCAGTTTCTTGTACTGGCATCTTCAAGACATCGGAGGGTCACCGGTTCTGTTTGGTATTCTGTCGGTCGTGAATCACGCGTCGGAGATTATCACGTACTTCTACGTGTTCAAGTTGATCAATAAGGTGGGTTTGTAGTTTGTAGTCAAGTTGCTATACGCAGCGCGCAACACCGTATTTTGCGCTGCTCACCGTTTTGTATTTTGTAGTCTCCACCCTGTTAGCAGCGCGCAGCTTCTTGGGCGCTGCAACCAAGGTTGTAGTTTGTAGTCAAGTTGCTATACGCAGCGCGCAACACCCTATCGGGAAGTTTTGCGCTGCTCACAGTTTTGTAGTTTGTAGTCTTCAATGTTAGCAGCGCGTAGCCCTTTGGGCGCTGCAAATATGTTTGTAGTTTGTAGCTTCTCTCTCGAAGCAGCGCAATTTGGCCAATTTACGTTCCCTTCAAGACCCAAATTCCTCAATTTTCCAGTACGGTCACGTTCGTGTAATGTACCTCTGCCTGGCCGTCAACGTCTTCCGTTTCCTTGCCCTATCAGTTCTGGATAATCCATGGATGGTTCTTCCGCTTCAAGTTCTTCAAGGTAAGATTGAGATCATTTCGTGGCGAGACCCAAAGTCTTGGCACAGTGCCAACACCAAAATCTCGTTTGAGCTCAAATTCGGATGTATTGTAGCTAAGGGACCCTATAAGTGACCCCTATAATTCCAGGAGCCTGTTTGGCCACTGTCTGGTCCTGTGCCTCTTCGTACATCTCCCTCGTCGCCCCGGCCCACGCCAAACAACACGCCCAGTACGCCCTTGCTTTCGGTTATCATGGAATCGGAAAAGGAATCGGATCTATTGTTGGAGGATCTGTGATTTCTGTCATTGGTAAGAATGTCCAATTTTCGCTTCGAGACCCAAACATCTTCAGGAACCCGCACCACATTCGTCCTGTACGCCCTGATCTGTTTGGTGACTTGTGCTGGAAGTTTCGGATTGAACAAGTTGTTCAAATATGAGGGAATCAAGTATGGAGCTGGCAATTTTGAAGAAGAGGATATGGATATTATGGGTGAGTGGGGCCGGGGGAAAAATAAAAAATTTAATTTTTTTTTAATAGGATTTTTATTAAATTTGTTTAAAATTCACTAATTTCCATTTTTTTTTTTGAAAATTTTCAAAATTAAAAAAAAAAATTTTTTTGAAAATTGAAAAAAAATTTTATTAATAACTAGATTTTTTCCGAATTCCCCCATTTCCAGCTCCCCAAGGTGTACCGATGGCTCGAGACGGTAAAATAACCGACGCGTTCAATTCAACAACAGTAGTGAATGCCAACTACGGAGCCATCGCCCAGGAAGATCCGACCCAGGACGCCTACGATCGATACGTTTCGACGACGCGGTAGATTTGGAAAATTAGGTTGTAATATATTTTTTGTCTTAACGAAAATGATACTAATACTGAAAAAAGAGCAATATTTTTGAAGCATCGCCAGTTTTTTCTCTTCCTAGATCTCATCATTCGCAAAATGCAAAAAGTAGTTTGATTGAAGAAATTTTGATAATATTGACTAGTTACTGATAAGAAGCAATACAAAAGACTATGGCTAACTATTATTCTTAACTTATTTTTTCTTTTTCTCATGTTTTTCAAAGTTTTTCACCAAATAAACTGTATTTTCGTGCTTTTTATGATGGATGGATGGATGGATTCTTGGGGAGATAACAAAACAGAGAGGGTATGGGTAATAAGTGATAAGATAAAATCAACAAAATTCAACAAAAAAACAATAACTTTCAAGAGAGAACAGTGGAATTACGCCGTTGAGGCCTTCGCCAACTTGGCCTTCTTTTTCAGCTTCAGAGCGTCGTTTCGGTTGCGCTTGAACTGCGTCTTCATGCTGTGGTACACTCGCTGGTGCTTCTTCGAGATCATCAGCTCGCGCATCTTCAACTCCTGTCCCTTCTCGACCGTCTCGTGGAACTTCTCCTTGCTCTTCTTGTGCATCTGACCGACGGCGATGTGGATTCCCTTTGGCTTCTCGGGTTTGACGGCCTTCTTGCGCATTGGCAACTCGTCCATTGTCTTTGGAATGGCGGCTTCCAGCTCGGACACGTCTGAAATTGACAAATTACGAAATTGAGGCTCAAATTGCAAGCTTACCTTTTCCCATGCTTCTCAACTCCTCCAATCTCTCGAACGGAATGTAATCTCCGGCCTTCTCGGAAGTGAACGGAGAGAAATGCGGCGGAAGTGTGACTCCCGGCATGTATCGCTCTGTGGGCAGCTTTCTGCGAGCGTTCAACGAGTCGAACACCCACTGTGGCTGCACGTACAGTCTGCTGACCTCCATCTTGTCCATCGGCCGGTCGACGATGTGATGAGTGACGTTCTTGCTGGTCTCGCTGAGCTCAGTCGGTCCTCCTTCCCATCCGACGACTCCGCCGCCGTTCCTGATGATGAAGGTGAGTGCCTCCTTGGGGCATTCGCGGTTCAGGTAGAACACGCATCCCTTGAACATGGTCTTGATGCTCTTCGCCTCCTTTACCTTCTGCGCAAGAGCTCCAGAATCCTCACCGAGCAGATCCAACGGCTCGTCGTCCTCCTCGTTCAGCTCAACGTCCTTTCTCTTCGCGAGTGGCTTTGCAAGACTGTACACTTTCTCCTTGTACTCCTCGGTTTCCATCTCATCGTTCTCCACGATCTGTCCGATTTGTGGTGGGTAGAAGAGTCCGATTCCCTGGTAGAGCTTGAAGTTGACGAATCCGAGCATGGCGATGTAGAACTCGACGAACGTCACCAAAACGGTGAAGTCGACGTCGGTGACATGTGGAAGACCACGTTCGTGTGGCACGATCCAAGTGATCTTCTCTCCGTGAATCTCGGCCTGATAGTAGATTCCCTTGATGGAGATGAACGTGTTGCGGAGAGACTGCGACTCGATGACGTAGTGCATGAACTCGGCAGTCAGCTTGCGACACTTGTCGATCATTCCTTCCTTGAGAACACGAGTGTGTGGGAGCATGGCAAAGGTGAAGCACAGCGAAAGCGCGTCGTCCATGTCACGGAGAGCCGATCCGAATGTGGGGAAACGCTCCTTGACGATGGTGTCGAGATTGTACTCTGGCTTGTTGTCGTAGAGCTTCTTGATCTTATCATCCTCCTTCTTTGCTTTCAAGTGGTTCAGTTTTCGCAGGAACACCTTGTAGTCACGGAACTTGTTGATAATCGGTTCGTGAGCCAGGAAATTGATGTCTTTGCGGTAGTAGAACACTTTATTCGCGGTGGAACCCTTGTTTGCCTGCTTCTTGTGTGCCGGTTCATGTGGATAGATTCCCTGAAAGCCAAAATTATGAAAATTAGCTTTAAAAAGATGAAAAGCTCACCTTGATAATACAAAGCCGGCGGAAGTCCTTGAGAGTAAGCTGAAGCTTCTTCATGGCTTGCTTTCTGGACATGTAAGCCACAGCGGCTCCCGCCGTGTACTTCTGTTTGAATCGGTCCTTCATTCTGCTGAAAGAATAATTTTTAAAAAAAGAAGACAGGAAAACAAAAAAATCTACGGATTAGTCGAATAAATATCGAAGACAATACAACTTTAGAGTGAAATCAATAATTTCTTATCAAATTTACTGATAAAAACATTGAAAAACCACAAGTTTCCTTGTTTTGAAAAGAAAATTTGGTGCAAAATACGAAAAGATTGGTGTCGCAAGGGGCGGAGCCTATTTGCGGAAAATGCAATGCCGCCGCACGGTTTACATTTCGCTGCGTATCGACTCAGTAAAGCGTGTGCGATACGGAGTTTGTGCGCTTTAGCCAAACTTCTCCTTTTTTCACTCGATCCACTTCCATTCTCCGGTTGCTCTTGTCAGTTTGCAAATTTTATCATTTTTTCTGAGAAATTTCTCTAAGTTTTTGGTGTTTCTGCTGGTTTTTCAGTATATTTTGTCAAATTTTCTGAAAAGTCTCATTAAAATTTCTAGATATTCGAATGACCTGCTTGCCCAAGTTTTGTTTCAACTCTTCGTTGCTTTTTTCAAAGTTTCATTATTCGCGCAATTCTCGTTTATTCTTTGTGTTCGAAATATCAATGTGTCATTTTTCAGGTAATCCAGGAAGATCATGAAGCTGATCGAGTCCAACGACACCGTTGTGTTCCCAGAGGGAGTGACGTTCACCGTCAAGAACCGCATCGTCCACGTCACCGGACCACGCGGAACCATCCGCAAGGACTTCCGTCACTTGCACATGGAGATGGAGCGCGTCGGAAAGAACACCCTCCGCGTCCGCAAGTGGTTCGGAGTCCGCAAGGAGCTCGCCGCTATCCGCACCGTCTGCTCCCACGTCAAGAACATGATCAAGGGAGTCACCCTCGGATTCCGCTACAAGATGCGCTCCGTGTATGCCCATTTCCCCATCAACGTTACCCTTCAGGACGGAAACAGAACCGTTGAGGTAAGAGAAAGGAGTCAGGTCTACAGAAATTCATTATATCATTCCAGATCCGTAACTTCTTGGGAGAGAAGATCGTTCGCCGTGTCCCACTTCCAGAGGGAGTCATCGCCACCATCTCGACTGCCCAGAAGGACGAGATCATCGTTGAGGGAAATGACCTTCAGTTCGTGTCTCAAGCCGGTAAGCCACCAAAATCCCCCAAAACAGATGTTCATAACGAATTCCTTTCAGCTGCCCGCATCCAGCAGTCCACCGCTGTCAAGGAGAAGGATATCCGTAAATTCCTTGACGGAATCTACGTCTCGGAGAAGACCACCATCGTCGCTTCCGAATAATTTTAAAAACGCTCGTTTTTGTTGATAAATTGTTACCAAAAACTTCAGTTTTCTCCAGAATCACTTCATATGTTCAGCTAAACATTTCCCATCCTCGCGAATAATCCCAAAACTACCCCCTAGTCTCCTAGTCGTCGAATCCTCTAAAGCCTCTGGTTGTCATAAGCCCAGCTCAACTCCCCGCCCATTTCTCCAAAAATTCTGCGGAGCCTCGAGTCAGACATTAGTCGTCGGGGAGGGAATCATACGGTAGCTCCCCTCTCCTCATCGCTCTCAATTGCGAGAGTGAGTGAGTGTGTGTGTGTGTGTGTGTGAGGGGGCCTCCTCTCCACACCAGCACCTCAGCACGGCGCCCCAGCGACGACGGCGACCGAGAACATGCTGTGCTCTTTGCGTGTCTACCCATCCGCATTGTCTCTAAACGTATCGAATCGCCCCAGCGGCCAAAAGCACGAGAGTGCGGAGACGCAGCAACAGTGCACCGTGTGTAGTTCCCTGGCCCCGGGGCCGCCTTCTGCTCGTCTGCGACTCCACGTGTCCCTACGGTTCCCGTGTCGCAGCGCCTCTTTGCCACATCATCTTATTTCTTCGCCGTGCTTGTGGTTGTGTGTGTGTGTGTGCACTCTCCCGTTCCCCTCCTTCCCACCGATTCTATTATAGGGTTTCAGGTTTCGATGGCTGATCCGAATCCAGACGGGGAACCCGGAGAGCAGCCGATTCAGGATGATGTAGGTGACCTGCTACAGTAATCCTGAGCATTTTTGCAAACTTGGGGGAAAAGTACCGTAATCTAGTTCAGGAAGCAGCTGAAAAATATGAAAAATAGAGAAATTGAAAAAGAAAACGGTAAAGAGGTATACGGTACTGCTAGGTTTTAAGGGTTCTAGAAGCAATTTTAAAAAATTTAAAAACTAAAACCTAAAAACTGGTGTTCTAGATTACGGTAGTTCACCAATATCTAAAATATTCGAATTTTCCTGATTTTTCGAATTTTTTAGTCACAGTTTCCATGCTTTTTGTTGGATTTTTCATGAAATCTGGGTTACGGTAGTTAGAATTCTGTGCAACGTATGGTTACGGGAAATGTCTCAAAAAAACATAAGTTTTTAATGGAAAACTCATGGAAATTGTATATGAATTTCGGGAATCAACTTTAGAAAAAAAATCTAGGTTTTAGAAGTTTCAGAAGTTTTTTCAAAAAAAAACTAAAAAACCAAAAACTGGTTTTCTAAATTACGGTAATTCAGATGCTCACCAAAATCGGGGTTTTTCAAATTTTCCTGATTTTTACAATTTTTCAGCCACAATTTCCAGGCTTTCTGTTCCATTTTTCATAAAATCAAGGTTACGGTAGTTCGAATTCTGTGCAACGTACGGTTATTGCAAATTTCTCAAAAAACATACATTTTTAATGGAAAACTCATGGAAAATGTATACGAATTTCTGGATCAAGTTTTTTTTACGAAAAAAAATCGCCTCAAAATTCAGGAAATCTCATCATCATCAGAGCCAGCTGCCCGTCGTGCTCGTCTTCGAAACGCGCCATTAGCTCTTCAGGTTCCAGCAAATATAGTGGTTCCAAATTGGGAAATGGAGGATCTTGCCACTGCACATGCCACTTATTTCCGGTTCGTTTTACCAATGTCTCCTTCTTTTTCTGCCTCTCAATTTCGTCTAATCAGAAAAAATACTCTTTCGTTGAAAAATATTTTTCTTATCACCGTGTCTATCACTTGTCTTATCACTACAGTTCAAAGTTATTAATTTCATTTTTTCCGATCAAATCAAATTGTGTCTACTCTCCCTTTTTTTTCCAGAAATGTCACCACCTACATCTCCACATTGGTGCCTGATACAAGAGTGTCTTGTACTTATCAGCCATTCTCTTGCCAGAACAATATTGAAATCGGACAACCCGATTGTATTCAGTTTCGGTTCAGAGAACATGCGGATAGATCCACTACTATCAGGTATACGGTACACCAAAAAAATAAGAGAAATTTGTGGATTCTAGAAGATTTCTTCTTTTCTTTTTGAATTTTTTCTTGTTTTTTTAAAGTTTTCCAGAATTTTCTTTGAAAATTTGAAACCATTCTTGAAAAAAATTGGAGAATATAATTGTAGATGCAACATGCTCCAACACCACGTGACAGTGCCAACAATCTCCCATTTGGCTTCTCAAGCAATGCTTTTCGATTCCTATCTGGAACGAATCAACTACACGTTGTTCAAATTCCTGCCAAGAACTGTAAGGAGTCTTCACAGATTGACTTACTTTTTGAGCCGGTTCGAACATTCTTTCTCATCACATTCTAATGACTGATTTCCAAAACTTTTCATTTTTATTCCGAAAACTAGAGAACAAAACATCCTCGTAATAGCATCGTTCAAATCAGCGCATTTTTCTCTATAAACTCAGAAAAAATGGGCTAGATACATCGGAATTCGTGTTTCCCGAAATTTGGATCCAAAACCATTTTCCATTTTTGAGATTTCCGAAAAAGTAAAAGTTGATCAAAAGTGGCATGTAATTATATGAATCGATAGGGAATTTTACGCTGATTAACTTTGTCAACTGGACCAAACCACGATAATGCCTAGTTTTCGAGAATTTCAATTAAAACCACCTCATTTCTGTCAGACTACAAACTACAAAACTGTGTGTGTGACTTTGAATTATTTCACAAATGTTTATAAGAAAAAGTGGTCTACAAATTGGCTCATGATGGTTTTCAATACTGAGCTATCCAAAAAAATTTATTTTAAATTTTTCCCATGAAAACCACTTTTCCCGAAATTTGGATCCAAAACCATTTTCCATTTTTGAGATTTCCGAAAAAGTAAAAGTTGACCAAAAGTGGCATGTAATTATATGAATCGATAGGGAATTTTACGCTGATTAACTTTGTCAACTGGACTAAACCACGATAATGCCTAGTTTTCGAGAATTTCAATTAAAACTATTTGGAAAATGCATGTCGTATATCTTGATAATTTGAAAACCCAAAATTGCTTCTATCATTTTCAAATGTTCAGCACCTCGTCCCAAATGGTTACCCACGTCAAAAAATGATAGTAACTCATCTGATTGTCGAGATTCCGAATCCCAGCATCATCTTGGTCCTGTCCACTTGGGTACCACGTTTCGATGAGAGTCCAAAAATGATTCACGTCGGACGACTTATCGATCCGGCTCTGGAGGCAAGATTCTGGCAAGCTCATCAGCTCTACGTGAGTAAAACTGAAATTTCAAAGAAAAACGGGAAATTTTCAGTTCACCGGAGTGCGAGGAATCGAATGCTCGTTTGCTCTAATGCCTCTTGCTGTTCGCCTGCATCAGACCTTCCGAACCATTCATTTGTACGATAATAATCTGCCATTGAGCTTGTTTTTCAAATGGATCAAGGTAAGAAATTCGGGGAGAAATTTCCAGAAGAAATATGCAAAATATTTTGGAGCCCAAAAAAAGAGAATTTCTAGGAATTCTGAATTCAGAATCATCCGAAATATCCCAAGATGGATTTTGATGATTCAGGCAGTTTTGAAAATTGAATTCTACGTTGAATGACACCCATAATGACTACTTTCGGAAGCTTCGAAATTTAGGATTCTGAAGTCAGTCATCTGAATTCTGAATTTCCAAAATCTCCAAATCCCATCATTATGGTTGTCATTCGAATCAGAATTCCAAACTGATAATTTCTGACGCAACAGATTTCAATCTAGAAGCTTCTGAAGCAAGATTGACAAACTTTCAGCGCTGGCTGATGTGCACCGAAGACTCCCGTCACGTTCAGGAAATTGCGTTTGAAAGACGCGGACTTTTCCTAAACGACCGTGTTCTGGCACTTTTCTTGAATTATGAGCCGAGGAATTACAATCACGATACTATGTACGGATTGATGAATAAGGATGGCCAGTTGGCGCAGATCTTCTTCTCAAAAACTGGAGCGATTGTGTTTCAGACTGATGAGACACCTGGATATGAGCAGAGTGAGTTTCAGCATAAAATTCTGATTCGAATGACACTAATATTGATTAGATTCTAGAATTTCAAGTTTTCAGAAGACGTGAGGATTCAGAACTTTCGAAAATTCAGAATCAGGTCAATATGGGTGTCATTTTATTCAGAATTCAAAATCTAGAATTTCTAACGTCGGAAAAGTTTTTCAAAGTTAACTTTGCTCTTTCAGGACTCCGAGACAACGTCTATGACGATATCATCCGTGCTACTCGCCGATTCCCAGATTTCCCAGAAAATGGTAAAAACTAAAGTTCAAGTAATCCTCAATAGAGCGCATTTCCTTTTTTCAGAATTGAACATGCCGAATGACCAATTGGATGATAGCATCTACGGACCGGTTGCCCAGTACGCTAGAGTTGTCGAACCGAGATTCCCGCCACCAGCAAACTTGCCTTAACCATAACTTATATGTGCAGATGCGCTCTATTGAACTGTATTGTAGTGACCAAATTCTTACTTAAAATTCAAAGAAAATTATCATTGAAGCGCACTTCCGTCTCTTGCTTTTCTCTTTTTTTCCCCCAAAATTCAGTATTTCATGTAGTTAGTGATAATGACCCCGAATCAGAATTCCGATTTTCCTGAACGCAGTGATTGATAATTGATTAATTGATAACTTGATAACTTAATAATAATTAGTGGACCAATTGAAATTTGTGATTGTGCTGTATTTGTCCCATTTGTAAGCGTAATTTGAGTTTTTTAAAGAAAAGTAATGAATAAAGTTATTATTGAGAACACTGATCTAAATTGTACTGCTATAGACTACAAACTACAATCCTGTGGCAGCGCAAAAACTTCTCTCTGTTGAAATTGCGCTGCCTCCAGTCGCCAGACTACAAACTACAATCCTGTGAGCAGCGCAAAACCTTCTCTCTGGCGAGATTGCGCTGCCAGACTACAAACTACAATTCTGTGAGCAGCGCAAAACCTTCTCTCTGGCGAGATTGCGCTGCCAGACTACAAACTACAGTATCGTCAGCAGCGCAAAGTACCAACTTCTGTTTTTCCGTGGAAACCTTCAATTATCAACGCCATCCGAAGTTTGAATTCACTTCTCGTCTACAACATGTTCGAATGCTTGGACCTGTCCTCCCAAATGCTTCTATTTACCTGCTCCTTTCTGCTCCCTGTATCCAAATTGTACCTTTTGTGAATGCGCAAACAAACAAGAGCATGGAACCTCACAAATGACGCGAGTGACGGGCAAACACCACCGCTTTTTTATTATAGTTTCTCTCTGTGTGTTCTTTTTGACATTTTCGTATTTTATCTATCTTCGTTTGTCGGTTTTTACCTGAGTTTAGCACTTTTGGCGGGCCTTTTTGAAATTGGAGGCGGTCTTTCAACTGACTCATAGTTTGCACGTTTTGATGCTAGTTTTTCAGTTTTCTCCCCGAAAATTTCCGGTCGGATGAATAAGTTTTGGCGTTGAAATTGAGAACTTTTTGACGGGATTTTGAACGTGAAAACTTTGATTTTTCCGATATTTATGCAAAACCAGGTCATTTTCACGTGAAGATTTAGGTTATGAATCTAGGTTCACGTGAATAACCTAGATAATGCTAACTTGAAAAATCTAGGTCAAACTTCACGTGAAAACTCAAGGTTATTCTCACCTAAAAAGTCTAGAGGTGAAAAATAGGTGAATACGTGAAAATTCAGTATCACGTGAAAGATCTCGGTCAAATTTTACGTAAAAATATAGATCAAAGTTCACGTAAAAGTTTGGGCTTTACGTGAAAAATCCAGATAATTTTCCCTAAAGTAATGTAGATCATCTTCACGTGAAAATTGTAGGTCAAATTCAAGTTTCACGTGAATTAAAAATTTTTTTTTTCAAATTCTAGGTCATTCTCACGTGCTTGAAAATCTCCAAATACCTAAATCTATCAAAACAAAAAACCCGAACCACCTATAAATAAAACAATTTCTGTGTCTTCTCCCCTTGTATGACTCATCACTTTTCCCCTCTTGACCATCATCATCTCCTTAAAAGTGAGTCATCTCTCAACGAAAAACTATCTATTTATTTGTTCCCTTATTCAACACCACCATTTTTTATTCATTTTATCGTCGTAGTCTTCTGATAAAAGCTCTGATAAGCTGATCATCATCACTTTTTCCTTTTTTTCTCACAAAATCGGTCTTAACGACCCGATCTTACCCGAGAAACTCTTTTATTTCTAATTTCCCATAAACACAAACTGATAAATGCGTTACCCGTGGAAAACTGAAACCATAATCACAAATTTTCTGTCTTGGAGGGCCAGATCACACTTTTCCTTGTTTACTAATGGTTTTTTGTCTTGTCAAGGGTTTGGTGCTGCTTAAAGAAGATAGACTACACACTTTATCACGAACTACTGATTAGACTACAAACTACAAAGTTAGCAGCGCCTGAAAGTGTACTGACCAACTTTGCGCTGCTCCTGAAACTACAAACTACAATTTTGAAAGCAGTACAAAAAGCAGTACAAAAAGCAGTGCAAATTTTGCGCTGCTTGGAAGTAAAACCTACAGTAACAGTTCCACAACTTCTGAAATTGGGCTTAGGCGCTGCTTACAGACTACAAACTACAAAACCTGTAAGCAGTCCCGAAAAAAGTACCAAAAAAGTCCCAGAGCTCGCAAAGTTCAGATTCTGATCGCGTAACCGAGAAAAAGATAAAACCAATCAGAACCCGATCATGCTTTTGTTCGTATCTCAAGTTTTAAGGTCACCCACCACGGGGGGACAAGTAACCACCTATTGACAAGTGTACCGTCCTCCATCTCTGCTCCCTCCGCCGCGCCCACACTCTCTCCTCTCTCTTTGTCTCTTCTGGTCCGTTTTACTGTCTCCCTCTACTCCATTTCGCCCCTTTTCATTCCGCTCATTTAACCCTTCCCCCACCCCTCTTCTGGGTATCTTCCGCCGCGCACACGTCCCTTCTGCGTCTCTTCTAGTCTTGTGCTCTCTCGCCCGTTTAGCGGTGTCTTGTGCTGTTTTTCGTTTTGGTGTATGCCCGGATTTTTTTCGCGGATGATGGCGGATCCTGGGAGGCGTTTAAGGAGATCAAATTGTCGGCTTGAAGTGGTTTCAGAGACGAATTGCATTTTCTCGAGCGTTATCCCATGATTTTTGTCATCGGACCAAATTCCTTTATTTTCAAATTTTTGAAAATTTAATTTTTGCTTCTCAAAAAATGTATGTGACTTTTCATGAATTTTTCGAAAATGTTGCCAACGCTTTTGACTCAAGTTTTTGAAACTTTGAAAAAAAACATTTTTGTAGATTTTTCCCAAATGTAAAAAATGATTTCTTGATTCTAAAAAATTGTCTGAAAATTGTTCAGATTCACATTTAACTTCAATCAATATGTTATCAATGCCCAACTCTCTAAAATTCTCAAAATTCCCAAAAACAAAAAATTGAGAGAAAATTGAAAAAAAAATTTTTTTTTTAATTTTCGAAAATCCCCGCAGTTTCCTCATTCTTGAATTTTTTTTCCAATATCAAAAATAGTTCAAATAAGCTTATTCTCAAGACCCAATTACCTGAAGTTTTCAAAATTTCCAAAAAAAAAAACAGAGAAAACAATTTTTTTTAATTTTTTTTTCCATTTTTTATAGTTTCAGCAGCCTTCCTTCTGTTCTTTTTGTGTTCCCCTTTCCAAAAAAAAATCAGAACTTCTAAATTTTCCCTCCAAGACCCAACCCTCCCCAACATCTTTCCCCTACCTCTCAATCATCCCCTTTCCCCTAAAATTCCCCATAAAATATTCGCATCTACTCATTTCCTATTCATTTTCATCAACATAATAAATATAACACGTTCTATGTATCAAGTCGAATAATATCCGAAAATAAGACCCAAATTCATCAAAAATTTATCAGAAATACATATTGATATAGCTTCTGGGCTAATTGGAAATGGTACATTCAAAATGATGATGACTGAAAATTTTTCTCAGTTTTTTTAAACTGCGAAAAATTTGAATTTTCCTCTCGAGACCCAAAAACCTTCCAATTTCCCTCTCCAAATTCCTAAAATTCCCCCAATTTCCCGCTCTTTTCTTCTCCATTTTTCCAGTTCGAGGTCAGCTTTTTCTGTTCTTCTATTGTCCCTTTTCACAGCTTCCGCTTCTCGATAATTGCATTATTTCATTATATTCCTCCCATTTTTCTCTCTTTTTGCTTGTTCGTTTTCAGATTTTTCCCTTTCATGGTCAGTTTTTTTCAGAACCAAACACACATTTTTATGTACCGACGACAACGAAACTAAATTTTATTCACTACTACAGTAATCAACTACAGTAATCAAATTCACAAAAATCACCAGAGATGCTCAAAACAGCAGGTCAGTTGCCACATTTTTTTGAAAATTACAAAAAAAATTCAAAGTTAAAAAAAAAACCAATTTGGAGCTGCTCAAACTTTCGTAGTTGGTAGCTCTAACTTTGGGGCTGTTTACAGAACTGTAGTGTGTAATCTCCTAACCTGTAAGAACCGCCTAGCTCGTCTTTTAGGCGCTGCTCATGTGATTGTAGTTTGTAGTCTTTACCCTGTGAGCAGCGCCCAACTCCTTCCTTTTTCGCGCTGCTCGCCACTTTGTAGTTTGTAGTCTCCACTCTGCTAGCAGCGCCCACCTCCCCTTCTTTTTTGCGCTGCTCACCCTTTTGTAGTTTGTAGTCCTCCCAGAGCAGCGCCCTCCCATTTCCCCAGTGCCCTGCCCCTCTTCCCGTGATTTCCATTCCAAATTCAAATTCTCGTGTCTCATTCACAATTGCACTTTTCGGGGGACACATTGGTGTGTGTCTCTCCCGAATTTACGCATATTCATCACTATTTTTGACCATTTTATTTTTTCCCCCCAGCCGAAAACATCATCAATCGACTGATTTTTAGTGAGTTGTAAATATGTGTTTCTGAAACTTTTTTTTGAATTCAACAAAATTTTTTTTTTAATTTGGATTAGAAAAAAAAGAAACTTACCAGTTTTTTTATAAATAAATAAATCAAAAAAAAAATTTGATGAGTAATAACCGGTATTTATCTGTGATTTGTGCAGCATGCGAAGAGGAGCATGAAGCTTCGAAACTCAAACATTTTTTGTTTGCGCAGGCTTTATTCTGCCCCGTTTTTCCCAATTTTTCGTCAAGATTACCAGTCAGTTTTCGATTTTGATTCGGATTCGGATTGCAGCGATTTTTTGAACTTTGCCAAAATCTACAGTAATCTTCGTTTCCAATATTTTTAGCTTTTCCAATTTTTTCCCTACTGTGAAGGTTACTGTAGAAAAAAAATGAAACTTCTGAATGAATGTATGATTTTGAGAATTTCCAAAGTAGTTTTTTTGCTAGAAGTTACAGTAACCACAATCTCAAAAGTTTATGGTTACTGTAGCTTCTGATAATGGTGAACAGCTCTAAAAAAATGAATGACAATTGTGAAATTACATTAACCGAATTTTTCAAAAATTCAGTTTCAAAAATTTTTTTTTCAAAACCAGTATGGTATTACTGTAGCTTCTCTTTCCAGTTTCTGAAACTTTTGAGAAAACTCCAAATCCATTATTTTGCAGAGTTCAGTTCGTCGGCGCACCCGACGACATCCTCGTCGACAGCTCACTACTCTCCACTGATCATCGGCGGATCGTTCGAAACGAAACGATCGTGTCGTGATTATCGATTGATTCGACACGACGAGACGGAAGAGGAGAAGGACAACACGGCGATGGTCGACACCGTTACGGTAGGTCAAAAAATGAGAAAAATGAAATTAGGCCATTTTCTCAAATTTTTCCAAATTTTTAAAAAAATTTTGTCGGCTAGTCTCGAGTGGGTTTTTTCCATCTACCGTATCCCTATTTCGCAATAAATTCTGTACAAATAGATTTTCCCGTTTCTACCAAATCCGTTTTGTGATCATACTTGTTGCGTACTGTTAACAGAACCATGACGCCATCGCTAACTTTGTGACGCAACAATAGGGCCTAGCATAGTTGTAAAACGGATTAGTAGACACTAGAAACCATTTTTGGAAAGGGAAAATCGACAAAAATACGTATAAACAATTTTTGAAAACTTTTTTTTTGAAGTTGCTGATTTTTGTGGTCTAGAAAAAGTTTTGGATCTATGCCAACTGTTTTTCTTGTAAATAAAAAGATTTTGGCCAGTAGACACATTCTGATTCGGATCGGAAGTAAGTCAAGGCGAAGGTGTTCAACATTTCTGCAATCCCAGGAAAATGAATGCGAAATTGATCAGGATGTTTTTGTATTGGAGCGTGTTTTCTGATGCCAATGCCACCCACTAGAAATTGTATATAAATGAGCTGTAGCTGATCAGTTCGGAACATTATGCGGTTTTGCGCTGCTAACAGAATTGTAGTTTGTAGTCTCTGTAAGCAGCAGCGCGGCGTCTCAACTCTTCATTTTGCGCTGCTTACAAGAATGTAGTTTGTAGTCTGGCAGCGCAAAATGATTCAAAGGAGTGTGCGCTGCCAGAAACTTGTAGTTTGTAGTCTTCTCTCTGTGCAGCGCGCAGCGCCCCAACTCTTTATTTTGCGCTGCTTACGAGAATGTAGTTTGTAGTCTCGGCAGCGCAAAAGGGTTCAAATGAGTGTGCGCTGCCCAGAAACTTGTAGTTTGTAGTCTAGCTCCTGTAAGCAGCGCGTCAATCCCCGTAAATCTCCCCCGTATGATCATCGACCGATCACTTATTGATACTGATAACAGACACACAAATACACACACTAATAGCCAGTGTCAAGCCCACTACATATCTTCTTTCGCCTTCCAACCATCCGTCATCTGTCCTCCTATTTTTCTCTAATTCTCGTCATCTCTCTTCATATCTTCTTCACCTTCCGACCCCAATGATATTATATCTCACACACTTGAGAAGCATATTTCGAAATTTTCCAGTTTCTAAAAATATTTTCGTGTATAGTAGAGGTTTACTTGGTCTATAGGGTCAATGAAATTGAACAAATAAAATGAATTGGTGGTTAGAAAAAAAATTATATTAGACTCATCAAAAAGTACAAAACTGAAAATTCAACAAAATCAGAAAGCAAAAAAAAAATTTTTTTCAAATTAAAAAAAAAATATTTCGAGTAGGTAAAATAGTAGATGATCACTTTTCCTGGAAAAAATGTTATGATTTTTTCCTCTATTTTTAAAAAGATAATTTTTTTGAAAATATTTCTAGAAGGTCAAATCCCTTTTTCCTAGAGAACTTCAGAATTTTGTGACTTTCCCCCCATTCTCAATTGTAATTTCCCAACCATTTTTTCCAAAGAACTTTACACACTTTTTTGTTTTGTTTTTTGTGTCATCTCCTTACACTTGGCCGTTCTGTTCCCCCAATCACCACTTTATCATTTTATCACTGTCGCCTTACAGCCTCCAGTTCCTTCCTCTTATTTGGTCTTCACGGTCATGACGAGATGTTTTTTGCGACTGATTTTTTAGTTGTCATTGGGAAAAAAATCAATAAATCGATGGAAATAGGAAAAAATTCGAAACTTGAAATTCGATTTTTTTCTTGAAAATTAAAAAATAAATAAATTGAATTCCAAAAAATTTTGAAATTTTGAAATTTTTCAAAATTAAAATTTCTAATATTCTATAGATTTTCAGATTATTCTATGGTACTTTTCTCATTTTTCAATCGATTTTTCTTCTAAAAATTGTAAAGTAAAAAGGAAAAATTCCCCTCTTCTAATGAAAAATCTTCTTCTCCTCTCCAAATCCCTTGTTTCTGTGACATCCGCCAATTTGGCTGTCACACGCACTCGTTCCCCCCCACAGCTTCTCCTTCCGTGCCCCCAGTGTCCTAAGAACACAATGATTTATGCGCGTGCCCCCGGCTCAATGTTTTTTGACTTTTTTGCTCTTTCTCCGGCTTCCTTTGGGGGTTTGAAACGTCGGAATAGTTGATTTCTGGCGGAGCAGAGGGGTTAGAAAGGGAGAAGTTGCTAGGTTACGGTAGTACACAATTTGTCGGAAAGTGTAAGACTTTCGACCTACCGTAATCCGGATTTCAAAGCCTAGAATGAAATTGCGCTGCCTAGACAATTGAGACTACAAACTACAATTCGTCAGCAGCGCAAAAATCCCAGATTTTGCGCTGCTTCGAGATTCCGGCGCTGCGCGCTGCTTACAGCAGGCAGACTACAAACTACATTCGCATTAGCACCCAAACGCTTCGAACCAACTCCCCGACAAATCGCGTACCTACCGTAATCCCAACCAACCCAGCTCCTTGCCCTTTTGCTCCCTCCCCAACTCCTCCCGCCAACACCTTTTCTTTGTTGTTCTCTATTTTTATTTTCCCACTCCCATCCCATCCTTCCTCTAGCTTCTCCCCCCTCCCATCTTCCCGCCAAGCAATCAAAGTTTCCGAGAGGCAAGAAGAAGGTTCTTCCCTCCGCTTCCCATGGTCCGCTCGCTCTCTCTCCGTCTGCGTCTCTCATCTTTTCCGGTTTTCAAAGGGAACATTTCGAGGGTTCCTAGACACATTCCACTAGTTGGAAGAAAGAGAGAGACCACTATGAATATGAATTTGTCTCTTTGTGTCTGCGTCTCTTCTCTCTCTTTCTGTCCGAATGGTATAGGTGAATGAGTCACTTTTGACATTCTGGCCAGGTCAGATGGAGGAGAGGTTTTCAAATTTTTCCTCCGACTTTCCTTTTTTTTGTAATTTTTCATACTTTTCCTTCAGTTATCAAACTTTTATACTTTTTTCCCATCTCGTTCCTCATTTTCTTCCCAAAATCCGTCCTTCTGATCTTTTTCCTCTCTCTGACGTCATCACTTCCAAACAGCTTCTTGGTCCTCTAACAACGTCACAACGAGAACGGGTTCTTCTATTCTATTTTTGGACTATTTTCTATTTTCCTTTTTTTTTGGTCCCAACTTTTTTGAGAAAACCCAATTTTTTTCTTGAAAAGATACAAATTTTGGGTACTTGGAATGTAGTTCAGTGTTTACTGGCCATGGACGAATGCACTTTTTCCCGTTTTTGAGACAGGATTTTTTTGGGACACTAGAAAACATGTTCAATGCATTTTTGATGGTGTCTCGCAGTTGAAATGGGGATTTTTGAAGGTTTTGGGAATTTTTTGGAATTTTTTGAAAGGTTCCCTGCTAGTTTCAGAATATTCTGGAATTTTCTAGAATTTTTCCCGGGTCTCTTTTTTCAATTTTTTTCCAAAATCAGAATTGACACAATTTTCCTAGTTTTTTGTTCAAATTTTTCAACGAATTTTTTGTGAATTTCATTGAGAAAATCAGTGATATCAGTGATAAGTTGTCAATCCACAATCAGTCTGATCAAAATGTGACATTCGTCCAAAAAAAAACATGTGATTCCAAATGCCAACACTAATCTTTTGTCTATCCCACTCAATTTCCGATATGGATTCCCAGGAACAAACTAGAAACATTATGATTTGTGATTTGGCAACTTTATCAGGAATTTGTCATCAGAACATTGGATTTTAGATTTTTTTGTTAAATCAAAATTTTTTTAGAGTTTCAAAGGATGTATTTTGATAAATATGGCTTTTTAGAAAATTGAAAATTCAGTTTTGGATTTTTTTTTCTGACAATAGAATATTCTGAAACCTGGTGGGTCTTGCCACGAAATTGGTTTCTGGCTTAAATTCTGAAACTTGGTTGAAAATTATTCAATTTTACGTCATTTTCCCGTTTTGAACGTTAATAGTGTCAAAATCTGGTCCAGAAGCCGTTTTTCAGCCAGAAACAATTTTCGTGGCGAGACCCATCAGGTGACTCACCTGAAATCATGACAATTTTCAGTTTTTCTTCCGGTTTGAAATCTCTTTTTCCCAATTTTTTTCAATGTTTTTTTTCTCTCTTCCAATTTCCTGTCAAAAAGTTCAAAATTTGCCCGACTCCGCCCCTTTTTTTTCCAAACTAGAAACATTATCAAGTTGTTTTTCTCTCTGCTGCGTGGGAAAAAAGAAACCCTAGAACAAATGTGTTTAGTCACTTTAGTCGGTCCCAATCCCGGAAGTACACATGCTGAACGAATAGCATTCCCCCGGCCCATCAAGAGCATTTATGCGACAGCCGCATAAATCACTTTGAATATGTCAATTTCTTTGGGATTTTTGAAATTTGTTTTGACTAGACTGCGTTCAAGAATTCGAAATTCAAAAAGCAAATTTTCAAAAATTTCGAAACTTTTTAAAAATTTAAAATTTAAAAAAATGATTTTTTTGTGAGTTTCGGGTTACTGTAGCTTGAAAAATACGCAATTTTTCGTGAGATTGGGTTACTGTAAATTACCGTAAAACCTCTATTAGAAGGGCACCCAATAGTTTGACTTTGAGCTTTTCTATCTCAAAAACTAGAAGAGTTATCAAAAAGTTGTCAACTGCAAAGTTGTAGTTCTAATCTTCGTTTACAACTTTGCAGTTGACAACTTTTTGATAACTCTTCTAGTTTTTGAGATAGTGAAGACCAAAGTCAAACTATTAGGTGCCCTTCTAATAGAGGTTTTACGGTTTTGTGAAATTTAAAAATAGTGTCTGCAGACTATTAGAGCTACAGTAACCCAAAATTTTAAAAATTTCAAATCAAACTTGACCTCATTATTTTTCTCAATCTCTATAATTTATTCTCCTTTCTCCTTCCAATTTTTCTCCAAAAATAAGCCTTTTCCATCCATTTCCTCCGTTTAGTGTCCCGTATTTGTCCCATGGAAACATGATTTGTGCCGTGGCTTCCGGAACATCGTCATGGTTTTTCTTCGGCAATTTTTCATATTTTCTAGTGGCTTTCCGAAGCAGAATTCGTCATTTCATGTTGTAAACTTTGCAAACTTTTGAAAATTTTCCGAAATTTTCAAAAAAAATTGACGTTTTCAAACATTTTCTCATCCGAGCGCACTTCCATCACTATCATTTATCCTGTATTTCCCATTTTCCTCCTGAATTTTCAAAAAAAAAATTCATCTCAATTTTCCTCAATTTCTCAAATATTTATTCCATTTTTTCTAGGCTCCGCCCACTTTTCCCATCCCTCGTATGGTGAAAACAGTGGAATTTCCCGAGATTGTGCCTCGAAATTTCCAATATTTTGTGGAGGTAAGAGCCGAAAAAATCGGGCTTTTTTGTTATTCAAAAAAATCAGTCCAATCAGTTTCCTCTCGCATTTTCATCATTTCTAATCTCCACAAAGAGAAAATGCAACGCGAAGTGAATATCTTGTTCAAGAATGCCCGTATGCATGCGGGTATCGATTTGAAAGTGAGGGTTTTTCAAAGAGTTTCTAGAAATTGATGGTTGAAATTTAAATTTCCCGCCAAATTCTCTTCAGAAGAGTTTTTCAAACGCGCGCTGCGCACAGGATTGTAGTTTGTAGTCTGGGGTCTGTTAGCAGCGCAAAAATGAACGCAGGGGCGCTTTTTGCGCTGCTAGGCAAGTTGTAGTTTGTAGTCTAAACCTTATAAGCAGCGCGCAGCGCCTGATCATCTCTTTTGCGCTGCTTTCAAAGTTGTAGTTTGTAGTCTAGAATCTCTAGGCAGCGCAAAACGACCATTCCTAGAACATGGCTGTTAAAATTTCCACTCGAGACCCAAGAAAATCTAAAATTGTTTTAAAAATCTTCCAGTTTTCATAAATCCGTTTCCAGACAGACGACTCACTGTGCGGCGACGATCATCAGAACGCCGAGTCGCGGAGCAACAGTACGATGGGCGGTGGCGGCGGCAACGTGCCAGGAAAGCGGAAAGGATTCCGGAATTCCGGACGGAACGACGAGGAAGACGGGCGGGACGGAGTCGGTGGAGGAGGTGCCGAGTGGATGAAGGCGTTGTTTCTGTTCGTGTTCCTGCTGATCGCCGGCATTTCGAACTGGGCCGTCATCGCCTACACGCATGATTTTGTGCCGAGGGAGCCGTTGCCGGATATTGTTTTTAGTTTGGTCCCAGAGCAACGATGGGCTTCTTCGTTGGGTGAGTACGGTAGAATTTGAAAAAAAAAACAAAACGTTCTCGATGGAGCGCTCTTTCTCAAATCATGAAGTTTGACGCTTTTTCATCTATTTACAAGAAAGAAAATGTTCAAAAATTTGTTTTTTCTTGCTTTATATTTGCATTCTGAATCCTAAAAAATTGGGCTGAATTGTTTTTTCTTTCAATTTGTCAATGGAGCACATTTGCAGGAGACGTGTGCGTGGCGCTGTGCATCGTCATCCTGGCCGCCCTTCTCATCGTTCACCAACACCGTGGCACTATTCTGAAGCGTGTCGTGTTCTGTGCGGCGACACTTTACGCAATGAGAAGTATCACGCTGGCAGTGACACAATTGCCTTCTGGTGAGTTCAATCAATCGATAATTTGAAAAATAAATCAATAACCCAATTTTGCAGCCTACACCGACAATTCGGGTCGTTGCCGTGAACGTGTCGCGCCGCAATTTGCGATTTTTATGTCGAGACTTATTGAACAAACGATTCGGATTGGGTTTCAGGTTAGTGTACTTGAGTTCTCGTTAGGGCGCCTTTCCTCACTGACTTCCAATTATCAATTCGTAAAAATTTCAAATTTCTCATTGGAGCGTACTTGCACCTAGAGAATTCTCAAATTTCCCCTCGAGACCCAAATCATTCTAAACTTCAAAATGTTGCAGAGCAAGGACCAAATGCTGTGCGGTGACCTACTTTTCAGTGGCCACACCCTCGTCATGGTCACTTGCTCCCTGGCCGTTGCCTACTACCTTCCCCGTTCGATCAAGCCTCTTCAGTGGGTGGCACACATCTCGTGTGCCGTTGGAATGGTCTGTATGATCGTGTCGAGGACTCATTACACCATTGATGTTGTCATCGCCTACTGGCTCGGAAACATGGTTTTCAGGTGAGGGTCAAATTAAAAAATTAGGTAAACAAGTGAAAAATTGATTTTTTCTTAATTTTAAACGCGCTCTATTGCTAATTCAAATTTTTTAAATTTTTTTAAAATTTGGAAAAAAATAATGAACTAATTTTTTTCCATTTTTCACTATTTTTTTGTTTGCAAAAATTCAAATTTCCCGCCACATCAAATCCGGTACTTTCCTTAATTTCAAACGCGCTCCATTGCGAATTCAATTTTTTTCAAAAATTTTCAAAAAAATAAAATGAAAAAAAAAACGTTTTTTTCACTTTCGAAACTGCCGCTCGCTTTCAAAATTTCAAATTGGCGCCAACGATACCTCGCAGCGAAAACTACAGTAAGACGTGCATTTTTCAGTGCTCTATTTTTGAGTAATTTTGTTGTCAGAAATTGCGAAAAATGCAGTAATTCATTCAAGAGCAGTCGGAAAAACACAAAAATAGCCGAAAATCACGAAAAAGTGCACGTCTTACTGTAGTTTTCGCTGCGAGATATCGTGACCGCCAATTTGAAAATTTTGAATGTGAGATGAAGTTTCGGGATGCAACGATAATACTTTTTTTGGAAAAAGTTTTTCAAAAATTCAAATTCCCGCCAAATCGAATCTGGTTTTTCTGCAGGATATACCACGCCTACTGCGAAGTTGACATGTGTATGGAGCGCCAAAAGTCGATTCTCTACTCGTGGTGGCCGTGCCGAATCATCGACTGGCTCGAGGAGAACATCGTTCCGGGACGTCTCGAGAACCGCTGTCAGTGGCCGTGTGGCCCGAATTCCACGTGGGGCCGTCGGAGACGTGGCGACGGAGCATCTGGAGCCGGCGGAGGGGGTTCGTCGAGTGAATCGTCGACTTGCGAGCCGACAGCCATCAACCCGAGTCAACAACATCATAAACAGGTGTCAATTGTGAGTTCCACGTACCGTCCGACGAGACGTTGTTGATCGGAAGAGCAAGTGCGCTCCAGTGAGAAGTTGAAGAGACTCGGAACATTGAACTTGAACTCGTATTTCATTAGTCGACATTGGTTTTTCAGTGATGAATTTGTGATTTTCAAGTGAAGGAGTTGTAAAAAATTTTTTTTAAAAATCAATAATTGAAATTTTTTAATTTAATTTTTTTAAATTTCAAAATTTCCAGAGCTCCTCGTCAACCTATCAGTTGCCTTGCTGACCACTCCCCAACTCTCCAAAAAATCAATAATCCCCCATTTTTCCGTTTTTCTCCACAATTTTCGGGTCCCAGTGCCGATATTTTTTCCGGAATCTCCCAGCCCTACCGGTCATTTTCATCCACATTTAGCAATTTCTTAGTTTTCGTTTCTCTTCTCAAAAATTCAAATTTCCCTCCGTTTCGATCGATCGATGTTTTCTTCTGCTGCTCTGTGTTTCTTTTCTCTAGTACCGGTTAGTTCTCTCGCTGATGACGTTTTCTTGGGCCGCGACGGGTTTCAAAGTGTTTTTTGACAGTGATTTGGTTTTTTTTGATAATGAAGAATTTTTGCCTAGCAAACTCGCTCTAATGCACAACAAAAATCAGAGGAAACAGCAAAAAGTTCGGTGCCTCATGCTGGAATCGAACCAGCGACCTTCTGTTTACTAGACAGACGCTCTGCCACTGAGCCAATGAGGCTGACGGGAACCGCAGGCCCAAGGGCAATCAAAAGCGCGCACTTTCCGGCCGAGATGTTATGAAACAATTTCATCAAAGTGTCAATTTTATACAGAAAAATCAAAACTCAATGAAATTCAGTGTTTCTTTGCTAATTTCGAAATTTCCGACAGCAAGGGGTACTTTCCATAGCCACACTTCCCCTTAAAATCGTCATTTCCAATTGAATAAACCATAACTCCAGCTGCTTTCCATTCAAGAGCAAATGCCATTTTTGCAAGAATGCTTCTGGTATTTTCGTATGAAATCCATATTCCATCCGGGCCTAGAATTATTGATTTTTGGGAATAATCAATAACAGAAATAAGTACCGTATAGATAAGGAGCCATAGCGTGGCGGTTCCAGACATTTGTATAGTAGGGGTTTTTCGAAAATAAACAGACCTGTAAAAGAAAAAAATCAAAAATTCAAATTTCCCGCCTTTTTCTCAATAGAGCGCACTTCCAACTCACTTGATCATAATTCGTGACTTCCGGACGACTTCTGATCGCTGGAGAATACGGTTTATGAAGATATTCAGTCAAAAGTTGGTATCCACGTGCATACGTTGGAATTCCGAAAAATGTCTTATTTTTAGGAAGTCCTAAATCCAGCCAGGTTTTCATAGAAGCTTCCTGTAAATAAATTCGGTAAATTTTTTGAAAATTGAGTTACTGTAGCTTGAAACTGTGCAAACACCGCCTAAATGCACCGAATTTGACGCGCTTTTTCAAAAAGTGTACTGTTTTTTCTAAAATTTTCAAAAAATTGAAAAATACCGAATTCATTTTTCCTAACACTGAAATCTCGAATCTCATTGGATGAATTGGTGCATTGAAGCCAACGAAAGGATTCGAAAATTTATTGAAAACATGAAAATCGTAATTCATAACTTGAACCATGTCGGCGTATCTGGAAAAAGGAAAAAATCAATAATCTATTGATTTTTTCTCGCAAAGCTATTATTGCCGTCCCGCGGCGAGTCACCTTGTGGGTCTCGCCACGAAAATGGTTTCTGGCTGGAATACGGCTTCTGGACAAGGTTTTGACACTTTTTCTGATGAAAATGGGTGAATTCAATCATTTCCAGTCAAATTTCAGCATTTTCCACCTATTTTTTGTGAAAATGAGGTATTTTTGAGCAAAAGGGGAAAAATCCCCAAAAATGCATGTTTTGTACTGAAAATTGGTGGAAACTGATGGAATTTGGCTGGAAATGATTGAAGACATGCCTTTTTACCCATTTTTATCAAAAAAAGCGCCAAAACCTTGTCCGGAAGCCGTAATTCAGCCAGAAATAATTTTCGTGGCGAGACCCACCAGGTGACTCGCCGCGGGACGACAATAATACGCTTTTCAAGTGAAATTAAAATTTTGAAGTCCCAAAAAAATTTGCATCGGGCGGGATTCGAACCCACGCGGTATTACTACCATTGGAACGGGAATCCAACGCCTTAGACCACTCGGCCACCGATGCGACAGTCTGATTTATTAGGGCCTCTTTGAAGAGGGACATTGGTCCGTCCCTTGACGGTTTATGATTATGAGACACACTTTTATGGTCCCGGAAGTGTTCTAGTAATTATAAACCTACTAGGGACCATTATAAAGCTGTTTTTGTATAGAGTCCATATAATTCAGACCCACCGTATCGGTGGCCGAGTGGTCTAAGGCGTTGGACTTATGCTCCAATGGTCCGAAAGGACCTCGCGGGTTCGAATCCCGTCCGATACAAAAGATTTTTTTGAATAACTGTCCAATGAATAACTGTCCAGCGACATCTGGCTTGTCCTACAATAAAAACTCACTCCGCCAAAGCCTCCACATCATAAGCCTTTTTCGAAATAGTTGGAGGTCCCGATACAGCTACTGATAACAAAAGATTATCAGGACTCAAAAAGGAGTTCAAGTTCTGAATTTATGAAATTTTCGTTCAAATTAATTTTTTTCTCAATAGAGCGCACTTCCAACAATTCCCCGAATCGCTGTTTATCTCCTTTTTTGGCATCTTTACTCCATTCCGGGAACTCCCAATCGATATCCACACCGTGTAAATTCAAATTTTTCAAAAGGGAAGTGATTTTTTTTGAGAAGTTGGTCATCAGGTTGAAATCAGAAGTCTGAAATTTTTTTGGAATTTTTTAGGATTCCTGATTTTTTAGAGGTTTGCCTAGATTGCAAAATTGGCATAATATTCTAAAAAATTAAAAAAAAAATTTTTTTTTTTGGAATTTTCAAAATTTTTTGAAAATTCTCTATTATTCTTTTCATTTGAAATGCGTAATGGAGCGTTTTTTTGTCAGCGGGTCTCGCAGGGAAGAGCGGAAAAATCGTGCTGCGCCTTTAAAGGCGACTACGGTAGCGGGACGATTTACGGGGCGTTTTTTTGTGCGATTTTCGGGGTTTTTTCGGGATTTTCGTTGTTTTCCGTTATTTTTCACGCAAAAACTCGATTTTTGTAGTAAAACATGTAACTTTATGTCGTTTTAAAGTAATTTCTTCATGTTTGAGCGAGCAAAACGCAGAAAAATCGTCGGCGCCGGGGAAAAACGGCTGAAAATCGATCGGCTGTCGGCGACAAGCAAAAAACGAGAGAAAACGACAAAAATTCCTGGAAAAAAGAATAATGAGGTTATGTTAAATTCAGTTGATAAGTTTAATCGAGCAAATATCCCAGAAAAATCGGAAAATTCGTCGGAACACGTGAAATTCATCGGAAACCCGGCGGTTTCGGGAGCGAACTGTGCAATTCGAAGGATGGAGGCTTGTGAATGGCGGAACATTGATGAAAATCACAAAATAAACGACACGAATGAGCGGAACATCGATTGGTTATGTTCTCCTCATCAGTTTTCCTGTTTAATCGAGGAATTTTGCAGAATTCTCGGCGATTTCACTGGAAATCGACGGAATCGCAGCAAGACCAGCGGAACGAAGGGCTATTGGTGACAACGACGGTTTCTGAAAGGAAAATCTGCGAGGTTATGATAAAATGCAGCTGGTGTCGTTTAAGCGTAACATTTTACAGTTGTGCATCATCGTTCGATTCGAAAGAAGTGTCATTTCCATGAAATGCACGTTGTCGGCTTTGCAGAAGGAGTTCGCTAACTGACGAGTCATTGAGGACGGACATCTCGTCGTAGTACCCATTGTCTCCGGAAGAAAAGTAGAAAAAACATGAGAAAACTAATAAATATTTGTGATTTACAATTGATTTGCTTGTTTATTACTGAATTTGCCTAAAAATCGGAACATCCTTCATTTCATCACACAGAACAGATTTTACTGTTGCTCAAAAAGAAATTCAGATGGAGTCCCCATTTGTGTTGCGTTGCCGAATTGCGAGGCGCCGAGTGAACAACTGTAAAATGTTACGCTTAAACGACACCAGCTGCATTTTATCATAACCTCGCAGATTTTCCTTTCAGAAACCGTCGTTGTCACCAATAGCCCTTCGTTCCGCTGGTCTTGCTGCGATTCCGTCGATTTCCAGTGAAATCGCCGAGAATTCTGCAAAATTCCTCGATTAAACAGGAAAACTGATGAGGAGAACATAACCAATCGATGTTCCGCTCATTCGTGTCGTTTATTTTGTGATTTTCATCAATGTTCCGCCATTCACAAGCCTCCATCCTTCGAATTGCACAGTTCGCTCCCGAAACCGCCGGGTTTCCGATGAATTTCACGTGTTCCGACGAATTTTCCGATTTTTCTGGGATATTTGCTCGATTAAACTTATCAACTGAATTTAACATAACCTCATTATTCTTTTTTCCAGGAATTTTTGTCGTTTTCTCTCGTTTTTTGCTTGTCGCCGACAGCCGATCGATTTTCAGCCGTTTTTCCCCGGCGCCGACGATTTTTCTGCGTTTTGCTCGCTCAAACATGAAGAAATTACTTTAAAACGACATAAAGTTACATGTTTTACTACAAAAATCGAGTTTTTGCGTGAAAAATAACGGAAAACAACGAAAATCCCGAAAAAACCCCGAAAATCGCACAAAAAAACGCCCCGTAAATCGTCCCGCTACCGTAGTCGCCTTTAAAGGCGCAGCACGATTTTTCCGCTCTTCCCTGCGAGACCCGCTGACAAAAAAAACGCTCCATTACGCATTTCAAATGAAAAGAATAATAATATCCCTAACAATTTTTTTCACATGCCTTAGGGTCCCTAAAATATTTCAAAATTCTCCAAAAATCCCAAAACCTCACCATAGTCGTCCATGACGGATTTGACGAAGTAATCGATACCAGAAGCTTCAAATCCTTCCTTCTCTCCCCCAATTCCGCGAATTCTTCCAGATCCCGCTCATCAATTTCCAGCTCTCCATTTTCCGAAATATGGGCGGAGTTAATCAAGATGACGTGGCTACAGTAGTCCACAGGGACTTCGGAAATTGGTGGTTGATTGAGCACATAGTAGCAGACGACTGGGATTTGATGCGAAAAGGGAAGGAAGTGTAAGAGGAGTAGGTAGAAGAGCATGTTGGAGTGGGGAATGAGACTAGTATGGTGTTATCAGTGATAATACTTTTTGTTATCAGTGGTCAGTTGATGGGGTCAGTAACTGACCACTATGACGTATTAGGGCTCCTAAGAAGTTGATATATTGTTTTTCATAGATGAAATCAAATACAGAGAGATCAAACAGGAACAAATAAATAGATAAATTGATTAAAATTCCGAATCCTTATCACTCCTCTCCACGTGCCTCCCGCATCCTCTTCTCGGCCAGCTCTCCCTCGGTTCCGAATTCGTAGTAGTGCGGAGCCAACTCGTAGAGCCAATCGGGTTCGATGACAGTGACGTCACGGATGGAATCTTGCATCACTTCTGTGAATATCACCCTGAAAGGATATGATTGTCAATGGGGCGCGGTTGCAATTTGTTTAATAGAGGGCTGCAAGTTTGTTTCGAAAGTGTAAGCGCGCTCTACTGTTAGATTGATGAACTTTTCATTTTAAAAAATCCTACCACTGCGGATAATCCTTTTTGAACATGATCGTCGATCCTTTGTACATGTTGAATGCGAAGTTCTCTCTGACAGTCATGTATTTTCCAGTGTAATGATACTTGGCCGCTTGGGAGAAGAATCCGGTGACTAGGCAGCGGCGGATGTTCTCGGAGCAGTCTAGAAATGGTTTTTATTGAAAATTTGAAGATTTTCGATTTACTCACTAATCAATCCCCTACACGAAACCTTGGGAATCTCGAATCTCTTCAACAACCTGACCAATTGACTTCTGACGTTATCAGCTCTCATCAGTCCCCGATAATTGACGAAATGATCAGAGCACCACTTCTTGCTCCGCCCGTTTTCCACGAATTTCGTGTAGACGTTGAGCATCGTCATGTGATCGCCTTCTTCCACTGAGAATCGCTTCTTCATTATGTCGGCTTGGTGACGGGATCTGAAAATGGGAACTTCGAATTGGAATTTGAAATCCAAAAATTTCAAATTTTCACCTAAACGGCGTCACAAAAACGTCCTGAATCTGCATCATGGCCACAATAGTCACAATTTCTTCTGAACATTCGAATTCGGCAGACTTCAGAAGACATTTGCTGTGCATCGGCGGCAGCGGGAATTCGGCCATTTGGATTCCGAGTGGAGTCGTCAGTTGGGAGCTGAAAATAGAAAAGCTACATTTTGATAATGGCTAGCTTAATTTTGAAAAAAAATTCTTACGTTTCATCAATAGCTCCCAACGCGTACAACAGCTCCAAACCGTTGATCATTGACCATGAAGGTGGCGGCTGGAATTTGGATTTCAAAAATCAATAATTCAAAAAATCGCAAATTACCGATAAATAATGAAATTTGTGCACATTCTGAATACCCAGAGCCTTCAACTGAAGTACTGTAGCTGCAAGTTGACATCTTTGAATTTCGGGAATCGTTCCTTCAGGCATCTTTTCGAATTGTGATTCGGGGTAGAGTCTGGAAAGAAGGATTTCATGGCGAGACCCAAAAATGGTACCATACCTATACGCCTTTCCCGGCCGAATTCTTCCAGCTCTTCCAGCCCTTTGCTCTGCCGACGCTTTCGAAATGACAACTCTCATCAATGATTCCACTCCATGACTCGAGTTGACCGCCCGTAACTTCACGAATCCCGTATCGATCACATAGCAAATTCCCGGGATCGTAATCGACGCTTCTGCGATGTTAGTGGCCACCACTACCTTCCGTGTTCCATGGGGTGTCGAGTCGAACGCCTTCATCTGTTCCTTGGCCGGGAGGGCTCCATAGCACGGGACGATCCAGAGTCTGTCGACGTTCCGAAGCGACGTGGAGGCTTCTCGAAGCTTCTCGCAGACGTCTTCAACTTCATCTTGGCCGGTGAGGAAGACGAGAATGTCGCCGGGCATCTCGTGTTTGTGAATGTTGATGACAGTGTCGACGGCGGATTGGCAGTAGTCTGGCACCGAACTGGAAATGGTGAGACTACAAACTACAAAGCTGTGAGCAGCGCCAACGTGCATTTGCTTCTGTGACGTTACGCGTTACGCGCTGCACTACAAACTACAATTTCACTTGCAGCGCCAAATCAACGTTGCGCGCTGCTTATAGAAACTGTACTACAAACTACAACTTTGTGAGCAGCGCAAAACCACGGGTACTTGGAACATTTCGCGCTGCCTATAGTGTAAGCAGCGCAAAATCAATGTTGCGCGCTGCACTACAAACTACAAACCTCAAGCAGCCCCAGAAACTCACGTCTTCGTGTGATGCACAGCCACGGGATGCGTCCTTCCCTCCACCGAAATAATCGCCGCCGTATCCTTTTCCACATTTCCCGTCTCGTTCATCTCGAAAAAGTCTTTGAACAACTCGGCGTCCAACGTGGCAGACGACACGATAATACGTAGATCATTGCGGACTTGCATGATTTTTCGGAGAAGCCCGAGTAGGATGTCAGTGTTGCAAGAGCGCTCGTGAGCTTCGTCGATCATTATGATACTGGAGAAGGGGTTTTTAACTAGGTAAAAAGCAAAAAGAATAGCTAACCTGTACTTGGAAAGCAGCGGATCTATCAGAATCTCTCTCAACAACAATCCATCCGTCATGAATTTCACCTTTGTATCCTTATCAGAAACATCATCAAATCTCACGGTATATCCAACATCATGACCCAGAATACAGTCTTTCTCTTCAGCGACACGAGTTGCTAGCTAAAAAATGCATTCTTATTATAATAGAGTATTTTAACTTACCGTAACCACGGCCACCCTTCTCGGCTGGGTAATCGCAATTTGTCTTCCATCACTAGCCCATCCGGCTTCTAGAAGGAATTGCGGAACTTGTGTCGATTTACCGCATCCCGTCTCGCCGACGATGATTACTGTACGGTAGCGTTCGCACATGTACAAAATGTGACCGCGATTCTGAAAAGAGTTCGGTGGAGCGCAGTTACACACCAACAACTGTTACTTTAAAAATCGGAAGTCTGATCCTTTGTTGTTGAATATTCAGTGAAGCATATGGGTTATTGTGGACTTGCAGCTGATCTTCTACAGGCGTTGCACTGGTTTCAGTGGTCCGTTCCTCGAAAACCAGTGGTCCTGTACGTGGAACATCGGCGGAATCAGCGGGACGTGCGAATCCGCGACGTGTAGGACCGCCCTGACGCTCTCGGTGACCGTGTCCTGGGTGGTAGGACATCTGGGAAACTAGCAAACTTTCAAAATTTTTCAAAATTTAGAAACCGAAACATGAAAAAAAGTAATTTGAAGTACAAGGAACTATTCAAAAAATTAATACAGAATCCCATTGAAAGCCACCAAAAGCCTAAAATTACGACATCAAAAATTTCATATCATATCAATTCGAATCATCAAAAAACTTCAAAATTAATGTAAAATAAATTATCCGCCTCAATTCTTCTTCTTCGCCGGCGCTCCGCCTCCTTCCGTCAACTTCTTCTGCTCCTCGGCAATTTTATCAAAATAGCAATTCTCGGGAAACACGTGCGGATCGAATATGTTCTTGGCAAAGTTGGTGCCCTTCTCGTCAATTTCGAAGCGTTCGATGAAGGAGGTGTAGCTCATCGGGTTGTTGTACTGTTGGTTGTTCTGGATCTGCGCGTTCAGGTCTTTTCCGGCGGCTTTTTGCTGGAAGGCGACCTCGAAGACGCGGCGCAAAGCGGGATCGACTTCAACATTGGGTGCTGGTGGAATTCTGATTTCCTCCTCCACAATTACCACTTCTTTTGTGTCTACAATTATAATTCTGAATTATAATTCCAAATTTCCTGACTCACCTCCATCCGAAGCCACAGTGACCGCTGGCGAACTCACAGCTTCCTGTCCTGGAGTGTTCGATCCTGCTGGCGAGAACTCCTCATTCATCCTGCTCAGCGCTTCATTCCCCTCTTGAATCGCCAGGTCAATCAGCTGCTGTTCCTCATCGCTCTCTGCATCTTCACTCTGTCGTATCGGTGGCGCGGGCTCGTGGAGCTCTGATGCTGGAGCACTTGGCTTCTCGGATGCCTCACTCTCATCCTCATCGCCATCACCAGAGTAGGAGACGAGAGATGCTTGAGAACTTGTCTAGAAAATGATTGTTTTTCGTAAGTTTCCAAGCAACGCATCGCTCACATGTGGAATGGAAGTCTGTGGAGTTCGGAACGCTGCCGGTGAGTCCGTGTGTTCCCTCTCGCTGACCCGTTTCGGTGGTGGAGGCTCTGCGAAATTGCTCTGTTCGTCATCTAGATCATCGTCAGAGTTGAAGGCGTCAGAAGTTCGTCGTCTCCGACCCGTTGCTTGCTCTTCTGCCTCTTCCAGGAGTCGTTGCGCTGGAAATAGGATTTTTAGAAAATCTTTTAGTTTTGATAGCTCACCATCGCTAGATTGCCTTCTAGGCGACTCGTCGTCACTGTCAGCATCATAGGCGGCGAGTAGGTTGTTCATTTTTCACTGAAAACACGGCGTGAGGAATCGTACGCGCGGCCGTGGATTTTCTTCCACCCGTCCCGTGTCTGCGTCTCTCAGGCGAGAGAGTGTCGGCCACCAACTTTTTGGCGCCAAATTCAAATTTTAACGTTAAAATACGGAAAATCGCTCCGGATACGTGATTTTCGCATAATTTTTCAATCATCTGTGTTGCAAACAACTTTTTCCGAATCACTAACTGTGAAAATCATGTTTTCAACTCAAAAAAAGCTCCGAAAACCTATTTTCATAAAATTTCGAGAAAGTCGGTAGAAATACATAAAGGACCAAATTTTCTGGAGAGAAGACTGTAAAACTATGTTGAGAATTTGTTTTTGTCCCCAGGGAATTTTTCTTTTCGAAAATTCTGGTCTAGAAATTGAATAATCTCAAAAATCAAAAATCCCAAAAAATGCAAAATTTCGGAAAAAAAATTTTTCGGTGTGAAGGAGGGAAATTCACTGAATACAGATTGTTGCATTCAATTCAGAAGGGTTCCTTACGTCTAGGAAAATTCTGTCTTCAAAAGTTCTGGTACAGAATTCGAGATATTGTCAAAAGTTCAACACCCTGAAAATACACTGTCACTAGAAAATTAAATTTTTAGGGGTCAAGGAGGGAAATTCATGTAAAAATGAATGTTTTATCGTGTTCCTCATAGTCTGTTATGTATGCCAAAATTCTGTTTTCAAAAGTTCTGGTACAGATTTCGAGATATCCACCGAAACGTGAAAAATTCGCTAATTATTCCAAAAATTCGATGAAAATCGGTGCTACCGTACCCCTCGTGGCCGCGGAAAAAATTTTCTAGGCCGCCGTACGCTTCCTCACGCCGTGAAAAACGAGAATTAGAAATTTGACTTGTTTTCTGAAGGGTTTTTACAAAGTTTGAGGAGTAATTACGTGGTAGGATTGATGTATGATAGCAGAAAATTGTATTTTTAAAATTGTTTTGAAAAAAAGAACATTAAAAATGCGGAAAACTCAGAAAACTTTCCGGAAACAAATAAAAATTCATGAAAAATGAGGAAATTTACGAAAAGCACTGAGTGTGCAAACACCACAACGGCAGATTGCACACTTTGCACCACAGTTGACGAACAATGTGCATTTCTGAATTTTCATGCAGCTCATCGACTTTTCTCCATTATTCACCTAAAAATCTCTTATTTTATTTAATTTTCAGGTTAAAACTGTCACAAATCGACGTTTCTACGCTTCTTCTAAGCGTATTCTGTGCGCTTTCGTTTCTAGTCATCCCGATCAGTATGGATTTGAACGGATACTCACCGCAGGTTTGTTTTTTCAGTTTTCTCAAATTGAAATTATTGTTTTTACCTAATTTTAACTTTTAGGCAGTGGTAGCCGGCACATTAATCGGTGGAACACTGGCTGCGGCGGCAGCGTATGCGATTTTGACGACAAGGTCCAGTTCAGAAGGTGAGGATTTGAATTTTGTGAAAAAATACTTTTAAAAAATCTAGAAATATTTTTCAAAGTGAAAATCATTCAAAAATGTGAAAGTTAAAGTTAATATCAAAATTCCATCTCCAGCCACGACCTCAAAACTCGTTCCGGGCCTTATAAACCAAGGAAACACTTGCTACATGAATTCTCTCCTGCAAGGCCTTGCCTCATGTCCCTCTTTTGTTGGATGGCTCAAATCGCTGAGAACTGACGAAATGGGAATACAGGGAGGATTCGTGGACTCTCTGGCCACTCTGATGGGTCATCTCAACGAGAATAACGGCGGAATTCTGACAGCAGGACCTATTGTCAGAAGTCTGTCGGCTCACGGCTGGAATATAACAATTGGAGTCGAACACGACCTTTATGAACTTTTCAATGTGTTCGTGACGACTTGGGAGGACGAATTGAAACAGAGCCGGCAGATGATGAAGAATCAATCGATTCAGAATTGCCGCGACAGCAGTGAAGACGAGTCGTCGGGCTCTTCAACAGCTTCTGGATCGCCATCGATAGTCAGAAAATTGTTGAGCTTTCAGAGGTGACTCATTACAATTTGATTAGAATTTCTAATTTCCCGCCAGTTTCAGATGCGCTTCCATGGCTCGAATCGACGCAAGTCTCCGCTCTCCATGCGTCGGATTGACTGCAACAGAATTCAGATGCTGTAATAGTTCCTGTGGTTATAGGGTGAGTGTTCGAGTTGCGAAATCAAAATAGTCATCAAGAAAAAGAAATGACAGTTAGAAGGAGAGATGTTGCGAAATTCAAATAATTGCGACGATAAAAACAAATGACGATTTTTGCCCAATTTCTTTGAATTTCCATCAGAATTCCCTTTTTTCTTTAACTTTTCCCCTTCCAGACGGTCAAATACGAGTCGTTCACCGTGCTGACCCTCTCGATTCCCAACTCCCAAATGGGCACCTCCACCAACACCGAATCCCTGCTCCGTCGCTACTTCTGCTCCGAAATAATCCGCGACGCCATATGCGACAAGTGCAAAGCGGGAGATCGCAAACAGCAGGGATTCCTGAAGAAACACGGAATCGTCAAGTTGCCGCAGACACTGATGATTCGCATCGAACGGGTCGGAATGCTGCCGCACGGAAGTATGAAACTGTCGGAGCATGTCAATTTTGGAGAGTGCTTGTCGCTTCAGGATGTCTGTTTCAGAAAGAATCCGAAAGTTATGCAGGTGGGAACTTTTTTTAAATTGAAAACTTCAAAAATTAATCCTCCAGTCCGCCTACGAAGACTCCAACCGCTGGCAACTTCCCGACGGAACCTCTCGTGTCGTCGGAGGAGCTGAGGAACGAAGAAGCAGAAGCTCACCGATCCATCCGATCAGCAGCAATGGGTACGGAGATCTCGGAAGCAATCCAGCGTATATTGAGTAAGTTTATCTCAATTTTACATAAAATTATGATCCTTCAGCGGTGGATCCTTTGTCGCTGAACGTCGTGAAGCCCAGAAGTACGCTTATCAGCTGCGAGCCGTCAGTGAACACCGTGGAGGACCCTATTCCGGACACTTTGTCACTTATCGAAGATCCTCGGCACCAAATCAGCACTCGTGGTTCTATACTAGTGATGCGCAGGTAAAATTTAAAAAAAAAACATCCCCCTTTTTTTGGAAAAATTCGAAAAAAAATTTTAAAAAAATCCAACTTGCAAAAATACCCATCACAAATCCAATTTCCTGTTTTTCCCTCCCCAACAAAATTTTCCAATTTCCTTTTATCACCCCGCGTGATAAGCTTCATTATCACCTCGAAATCAACAAATGCCACCCCCGAAATAGCCCCGTCCAACTCCCCAGTGCAATTTCCGTCTCGCCTCTTTTCTCGTAATTATCCCCGCTTCGTCTATACTTCCCCTCCCATTCTCCAACCAACCAACCCCCTTCATTATACATATCAATATGGTTGCAGGTGTCCCGTGTTCCCTACTCCCTTGTTGCCGCAGCTCAGAGCTACATGCTCTTTTACGAACGTATCCGGCCGCATCGGCTTTACGAGCGATAGAAGGAAGGAGTGATGTATAAGTGATAAGCCATTTTTAATTTTTTTTCATACAAGGGAGGTGATTTTGAATTTTGATTCGAAAAAAAATAGCTCTCCCTTGTAAAAATTGCCAAATTTTTTCCTCCTTTTTACTCGTTTTACTCGTTTTTCTAGATGTTTTTCTAGCTCAATCCTAGTCCCTAGACCCCCAGTTCACCTCATTCTAACAGGTTTCCTCTTTTTCTCTCATCTTCACTCGATTTTTGCCTCTTCTAAACCTCCTTTTCTTGTTTGTCTTTCAGTGGCCATTTTCCCATTCATTTTCTAGTTCTCTCCAGGGTAATTTTATGTTTCTAGCCTTCAGAATGTGCCTCCTTTCCAGAATTTTGAATATCAAAATGTTATGTATCTATTGAATGCTCCTCGTTTTTTTCTGCCTTTACTTTTCCCCGACCCGGCGAGATCTTTGTGTTGCCTTATAAATAAATTTTCAGCCTTTTCTTTAAAATTTGAATTTTTTTTGCACTTTTTTGAAAGGTTTTTCTCCTTTTTTTTCACTATTTTTTCTTAATTTTTACTTTTTTCCTATGTTTTTCTTCTATTAATTTTTTTTCCAGGCCGAAAATGGACGAAAAACTGCCGGATTCAGTAGACGTCGTCGTCGTGGGCACCGGTCTTCCCGAAGCGATCCTCGCATCTGCTTGTGCTCGTGCCGGACTCTCCGTTCTTCATCTCGACACCAACGAATACTACGGTGGCGAATGGACGTCGTTCACAATGACAATGATCCATGAGATCAACGAGAAACCCAAGAAATCGCCGATTTCCGAGGAGAAGCTCAAGGAATTGGTGAAGAAGAACGAGGAAATTGTGGAGTTTGGCGATAGGGACGTGGTTTCGGATGTGGAGATGACGTGGAGGGTTTCAGAAGGCGAAGAAGAGAATATGAAGCAAAAGCTGGAAAAGGAAACTCAAATGAGACGGTTTTCGATCGATTTGGTGCCAAAAGTGCTTCTTTCCAAGGGAGCCATGGTTCAGACGCTGTGCGATTCGCAAGTTTCCCATTATGCCGAATTCAAACTCGTCAATCGACAACTTTGTCCGACTAAAGAAAACGAGAAAATCACTCTGAATCCGGTTCCGTGCAGTAAAGGAGAGATTTTTCAGTGTGCTGCGTTGTCGTGAGTTTTCAGAAAGAAATTGGGAAACATTTGAATTTTTGACTTCAGAATCCTGGAAAAACGCGCTCTGATGAAGTTCATCACGTTCTGCACGCAATGGAGCTCGAAATCCGCCGAAGAACGTCGTCAAGTGCTCGGCGAGCACGCTGATAAGCCATTTTCCGAGTTTTTGAAATCGATGGGAGTCGGAGAGACGCTTCAGTCGTTTATTATAAATACACTGGGGATTCTACAGCCACGGCCGACGGCGATGAGTGTGAGTTTGAGAGTAAATGGATTGCGCTGCTTACGGATGTCACACTACAAACTAGAAAACTTTCGCAGTACAAAAACCCAAGATTTGCGCATTTTGCGCTGCTAGACTACAAACTACAACTTCATAAGCAGCGCAAAACGCAAGATTTTGCGTTTTGCGCTGCAAACTGACAAACTTCAAGAACAGTCCCAAAACGTCAATTTCTTCCAGGGTCTTACCGCCGCCTGTCAATTCATGGACTCTGTCGGCCACTTCGGTCCCTCGCCGTTCCTCTTCCCACTCTACGGATGCGGAGAGCTCTCGCAGTGCTTCTGCCGTCTCGCCGCAGTCTTCGGAAGTCTCTACTGCCTGGGACGACCGGTTCAAGCTATGGTTCGCGACAAGGACGGTCAGATTCAGGCAGTCATTGCCAACAACGAACGTGTCAACTGTCGCCACGTCATCATGTCGCCGAGATTCGTTCCCGATGATGTGAAAGTGGAGAGTTTGGAGAAAATCGAGAGATTCGTTTGGGCGACACAAAAATCGGTTCAGGAATCGGCCAAGGAGCAGGTAAAATTTGCATTTCTTTCTGGAATTCTAATTTTTGAAAATTCCAGCTCACTCTCATCAACCTTGCATCTCTCCGTCCGGAAGCTGCGATTTCCAGAATTTTAGAAGTCGGATTTGAAGCTTGTACAGCTCCTAAAGGACATTGTAAGCTTGCAATTCTAACTTTTCTCAATTTTTCAAAATTTCAGTCCTAGTCCACGCCACCGGTACACAAGAAGGCGATTCTGGAATTGAAGCAGTGGTTGAGAAGATTTTTGAAGAGAATGGTAGACTTGGAAAATTTTTTACCATTTTATATTTTGAAATTCAGAAGTCCATCCATATTGGAAGATGTCCTTCACCGTCAACTCGATGAAATTCGATCCCGCCCATCTGCCAGCAAATGTACACATTGCACCGCCCATCGACGCTTCTCTTCACTATGCTGGGGTTATTGAAGAGGTGATTTTATTTTCAGAAATCTTTAAAATTTTTGGAAAAAGAAGTAGATTCCGTAGTTTGTAATTTACTTGAATTTTCTCTAAAAAACAATTTTTTCAGTGCCGAAAAATGTTTTGCTCCACGTGGCCTGACCTGGATTTCTTGCCGAGAGCCATCAAAAATGAAGAGGATGAGACGGAAGAAGCTGGAACGGAAGAGACTGCTGAAAATGAGTCAACCTAAATTCTGTGTATTTTTTGTATTTTGAATGTTTATTTTCCAAATTGATACCTGTGATTGATATTTATAAACTGATTGATTTCTTTTCATTTTTTCTCGCTTTTTTAAAAATTTCTGAATGGTAGAATCCATAATTTGTATTCCTTATCTACTTCTTCCTTATCTATTATTTTCATTAATTTTTTTTTAAATTTAAAATTTGTTTTTTCAGGCCGTTTATGGATGAAGAGGTAGCATTGGAGAGGGCCAGTCAGCAGGTATTTTTTTTACTTTAATTTTTCTGAAAATCTAAATTTTCTTCAAGATCATAAAACTATTGCTCCGCGAGCCCAAGTTTCTAGAAGAATGGCAGAAAAACGTGGAAGATGAGTTGGAGAGGAATGAGTTGATGATTCCGGGAAAATCTGAGGTAACTCGGTTTTTGGTGAATTCAAATTATCAATTCAGAAATTTTCAGACTCCTACCAGCTCTCCAGCCACTAGTACACTAGAAACTTCTGCTTTAGAGTTGGCTAGTACAATAGAATTTGTCATATCGATTTTTGAATGTAATGGTGAGGTTTTGAAAATTTCGAATTTTTTGTTTTTTTTGAAAACTAATATTTTGAAATTTAGAAAAAAATCAATCTTGAATAAGAGCTAATTTTTAGAAAAATATTTCAAAAATGTTTTTCAGTAGACCCCCGTGACTTCTTCCTTACGGACACCAAACAATCCAATCGGAACCTTTCTCTTTTCTTCGAAACCGGCCTAAAAGTTGAAATGTTGACGAATTTGGATATGAAATCAACTGACAAGGAGGCGGTGGCTATGCAGTGAGTGATAACAAGTTTATGAGAGTTATAGCTTTTTTCAGAATATCCACATGTTGCCGACGAGTCAATCAGGAGCTAAAGTCACTGGGGAAACGATTTCAGAGGTGAGGATTTTTATTTATATCTTTTTTCGAGTTCCAAAACTTCTTTTTTTTCCAGTCAACAATCCCTGGAAATCAGCTCAATTTCAAAGTTTGTCCATGGGCTCTGCAATTGCTTCTACACGATTTCCGAAGAAATTCTGCGATTTTCGGAAGTTTTTCCGCGAAAAGAACGGGAAGGTGTGCAGAGTCTGAGCAGGAAATTGCACGAATCGAGTGACGAATTCAACGTGAAAATTGTGGCGATGGTGGAGAAGGTAAGGGAGATTTGCGCTGCGTTGAGGGGAGACTACAAACTATGAAGTTGGAAGCAGCGCAAAAGAAGTACTTTGTACTGCAAGACTACAAACTACAAAACGAGTAGCAGCGCAAAGAGCAATGAGAAGAGTGGTTTGCGCTGCTGTTGACTACAAACTATAAAGTTAGAAGCAGCGCAAAAGTAGACTTTTGTAATGCTTACGGTACAAAACTACAAACTACAAAACTAGTGGCAGCGCAAAGAGAACTGAGAAAAGTGGTTTGCGGCGGGGGCGGTTGATTTTAGGCGTTTGACTACAAACTACAATTTGCCTAGCAAAGAAATTTCAAGAATCTCATTCATTTTCAGACTTCCAACTACCTGGAAAAGGAGAAAAGACGGAAAACAGCGCCTCCACCACGTCCCCGAACAGCTCCATCCACTTCTTCGATTCGACCCACCTCAACCGTCAAACCGAAACTTCGTCCGCTTCAAAAACCGCACACAAGAGGACAAATCCGATTAGTTTCGTCAATTCAAGAAGCGATACGTCTGAAGGAAAAGAGCGAGAAACACAAGGAATCGACGGGTTTCCCGAGGAAAAGCACACATGTTCCGGGAGGAATTTCGACGAAGATTGTGATGGTAACTTGGATTTTTAAAAATCTTTTTTCGAATTTCCCGCTTTTTCAGTCAAACTCGAAACCGAAAAAACCAACTTCTTCTTCAAAAGCCAAAAATCAATCAATAACTCCCTATGTTGATTCGGATCGGAATGTTCTCGAAAAAGAAGACTATGATGTTATGAAATCAGCGATTCGAATGACTGGATTAGTTATGGAAGATTTGAAACAGACGATGAGAATAGGTAATAATGAACATCTTGTTCTAGGTGTTGGGAAGTGATAAGAAATGATCAATTTCTGAAAGTTATCAATTTTGTGATATTTTTCCCCCATCAAATTTTCTTTCACTTTTTCAAAAAAGCCAAACTTTGTGATCTCCAAATAAAAAAACACATCTCAACTTTTCCTGAATTGTACAATTTTCCCGCCAAAAAAATTCAATAAATTCAATTATTCGTGACCTAAATAAATAAACAATCTATTATTGTTTTGATGATCCTTTCAGAAGCGTCCACAATAAATGACCAAGAATAATAGAAAAACAATGGGATTTTTTAATAAAGAGAGAAAACTCGCTTTATATTTTCGGTTTTGACCATCCAAAACGTTTTTGAATATTTTTTACTTGGCGCGAAATTCAAATTCCACAGAGCATTTCAAAACTACAGTAATCCTCCCAAAAATAGGAATAGCCGGAATATTTCAATTATCCCATCAATCATTGCGTTGTATTGCTCGATTACGAGCAATTTTCGTCGAGAAAATACATGATTGATGGGATTTAAATTGGAGTGCGCGGAGCTTCGAAAAGGGGCGGAGCCTGGGATAATTTGTGGGATATCTGGAGAAGGTGTCAGTTCAGGAGAGCATCCTTTTTGGAATTTAAAAAAAAATTCCTTTATGGTTTGCAGTTCTCGAATTTTCAAAATTTCAAAAGTTTTCACTACGACGCTCCAGAATAACGCAGCTAAATTTTTTTTTTCTCTATGAAAAAAAAAATTTTAAAATTTAAAAAATTCCTTCCGTAAAAAATGAAAAACAATTCCCCCCAAAAAATCGGGTCATTCATGCATTCGTCATTCGAAAAAGAAAAGAGGAAGATTAGCATTGTCCTTATTTTTCCCGATTTTCTGCCGCCGGAAACGGAGGAAAAATGAGAAGTTTTGGGCTTTTTGCAGTGGAAAATATGGATGGGTAGGCTTGTTGAGTGTTCCTCTGTCATTTTTAAGCTCATCTGGAGCAACTGGGCTTAACTTTTTGGACTTGTGGGAGAAAGAAAAGTATAGTATTTTGGGTCTTTACTTTTTTCTTTGTGGATTTCGGAAATTCGAAATGCAAAAATGAGGATTTTTCTGTAAAATTCAGAAAAATTCAGTGTCTTACAAATTGCTTTCAGAATTTATGTTTTTTTTTCTAATTTTTTTTACCGTGTTTCAAAAATTCTCAAACTCATTTTCTCTCTTCTGAATGCTGACCTGAATCCTCAGAAAAAACGCCATAAAAATTTCAATCGGTTTACAAATCTCGAGCCACTTTTGGTCCAAATCGGGCTTCAAAAAGGGCCATTTTCAGCCAATTTACTCTGAAAATTCCTAGGGACCCTAACAATATTAGGACCCCTATGACTAACCACTGTTCCAACCCCAGAACTTTCTAGATTTCCCCATTCTTCCCTTTAAAACTCTCTCATGAAACTGACCACTTGCCATTATTTTCCCCCACTTTTCCCTATTTTAGACCTGTCCATTTCTCTGAAAAGCTTTGTGTCAACTCAAAATTAAAATTGAAAAACTTGTTTCTCGCCTTATCCCCCGTTCCATTCCCATTCCAAAACAAACATTCCCCTCCACAAAAAATCCAATTATGTTTGCCGTTCTTCCGGGAGAAAAAGAGAAGGAGGTATTGTTTTCAAAACTTGCGCATGTTTTGCTCATTTGACGCCTTCTTCCGACGTCTTCTGAATTCAGAAGTGAAAAGTCGAGACGATGTGTCGACACGTCGTCTAATGTGTCATTTCGTCACTTTTATGTGTGCGCCTGTCATGGGTCAAATTTGCACAAATTCAAATACGAAATGGTGGGAGAATTTCCAAACGGAAGGGGAGGTGTCAAGGTTCAGTGCGTTTCGCACTTTGCACCCTTCCCTTTTTTGGGACAAATTTGTTACGCATTCAGATGCTGATGACGTCAGAAAACAAGGATCGGAAGGAGGTACAGTAGGAAAGGGTTATTTTTGGAAGGAATATGGGAAAGTCGGGTTCGTGACGAGACCAGTGGAAGCTTATTCTGAAATGAAGAAGGTCAGGATTTGGTTGATTTTTGCGCTGCTCAACGCGCAAGATTACAAACTACAAATCTGTAAGCAGCGCGGAGACGGTGCTTTGCGCTGCTCACTAGAGGTAGGCTACAAACTACAAAACTCGCACCAGGGGAACACGCGATGCTTAGCTCCCGGGACTACAAACTACAAAACTGTAAGCAGCGCATAAACGAGATGCGCGCTGCTTACGAGGGGCTGACTACAAACTACAACTTTCGTAGCAGCGCCCGCAGGTTCCGTTTGCGCTGCTTACGATGAGTAGACTACAAACTACAACTTTTGTAGCAGCGCCCACAGGTTCCGTTTGCGCTGCTGGTTGTGAGACTACAAACTACAAAATTTTTCTAGCAGCGCAAAACCATCAATTTCAATCAATTCACACCAAAAAGACCCTCAAACGATCATATTTTTCTCTAGAAGTTAGAAACTCTTCAAATTCTGCAGCTTTTCCCTAAAAATCTCTCCCTAACCCCTTCCTAATACTTCTTCCGAACTCCTCTTCCCCCGATCTAATCACGCCATTCGCCTCATTTTCTTCTGACTCATTTGACTCCTTTATGTCTATGTATGTCTTATAAAAACTTATCTCGCGAAAATATCTTTTGTGCTAGAAGCCGTGCCACGTCATCTGGTGCTCTCCGATGTTTTCCGAAGCACAATGGAATGTTTTTCGGTATCAGGAATGGCGGGGAAATTCAATGATTTCGCAGAGATGGTCAGGAGCCCGAATACAAAACATTTTTTGTTTACGTATTCTGGGATCCCAAAGGAATCCAAAAGAATGTTATAAGATGACGTGGAGAGATAAGAAAAGCAAAAGAAGGATCAAATTGACCATGACTCTTTCAGCTTTTTTAGTTTTTAGTATAGTCAGATTTTTGTTGTTGATGGTCTATAGATCTGTAGATCTGAAGGAGGGCTCTAAAAATTGTTTAGTAAATAAATTGTACACTTGTACAGCTTATCCCTAGCAAAAATCTATATTGAAAAAATTTTCAGATAAAAAAAAATATTTCTTTCAGTGTTTCACAATCTGAAAATAGAATAGAATACATACTTCAAATGTACTCTTGACTTCCGGAATTCAGAATTCAGAATTCAGAAGCCAGAGTTCCGAGAAATATTCCAGACACGTACTTGTTCCAGACAGAACGTACTTTTGTGAACTACGGTTTTCGAAACTTCCACAGAATTTCCGGGAAATGAAAACATAACGTTGAAAGTGCGCTCCAATCAGATTTTCAAGAAAATCAAAATTTGTCGTCAAGTTCGGTGCAAAGTACGCAAACACCAAATTTGACGAAATTTTCATAATTTTGGCAGTTTTTTGGCTCAAAATAGTCCATTTCAGCTCCGATTTGAAAATCTGATAGTCAAGGAAGCTTGAAATATGTCTGACATTGTCTGCATTGGCTTACCCAGTATTCCAACTATCCAGAATTGAAAATTCGGTTTTCTGGAAGTCTAATGACTATAATAGTGATATAGTAATTCTGAATTTCGGATTCCGAATCCTGAATCCTTCCCCCATCCAGTCACGTAATCCTCCATGTTTCACACCATCCTCCTCATTCCATATTCCACTTCCAATTCCATTTGTTTCCTGTGCACACACTCATTTCCGGCCTGAATCAGATCCACACCCATTGTCTATTCGATTGTCACGTCATCTGGAAATTCAGGGATTTTTCTGAAATCTCTAAAATTTCAAAGGTTTTCAAAAATCCCACTCTTTTCAAAGTTCTCCAAAACATCTCCTTTTCTGATCTTTGAGGCTCTCACGTCTTCTGAATGTCGTCTTCTCCTTCTGAATACTTTTTCCACACTTTTTTCAAAAACTCTTTCCGAATCCTCCCATCAACCTTTTTCTTCTAATTGCTGCCCCCTGGGGTCCCATCTGGAGACCTTCACGTCATCACAAAAGTGGGCGTGTCGCAAAAAAGTTTCAATTTTCAATTCGTGTCCACACTTCCGTTGACGCGGACTATAAAAAATTTATTTTCGCGGCCCCACTTCTAGCACTTTTTGTTGTGAGAGTTCAGTTTCCTGCTCCGATTCGTTCTCGGTTCAGTGGAGATTTCTTCGAGTTTGTGGGTTTGCACAATAGTGTGAAGTGTTCAGGTATTGGGGGAGTTTAGCGGGTTTTTGAATTTTTGAAAAATTAAAAAAAATTTTTGAAAATTTTTCAAAGGAAGACAATGTTTGTCAAGATAGTATGGAAGTTTGAAAAGTTAAAACAAATTTTTTTTTATTAAAAAAAAATTTAAACGAAAACAATGTTTGTCAAGACAGTATGGAAGCTTGTGAATCTAGAAACAATTTTAAAAAATTCAAAATTTCCAGAAGCTCACTGGAATTTTTCGAAAAGCTTAATAAAAGTTTGACCTATTTTTCAAAGAAAAAAATTTTTTTTTTTTTTTAATTTCCATTTTTTGCAAATAAAAAATTTATTTCCTTTCCTAGCAATTATTTTTTTTCTCAATTGAAAAAAAATATTAGCAATTATAAATTTATTTATTTTTTCTCTCAAAAATTGTTCATTCTAAAAGTCTGAACGATGTGAAACATTCATGAAGTTCATGAGAAAATGTTTAATTTTTTCAGAAATTTATAATTTTTGAACATTATATACATTCCTGAATTCTTCTTCTCTCGTCATTTCCTTCCCCCAAAAATTTCCTCTTTTCTAATTTTTCAAGTACTTTTTCAATGCACTTCAACAAATTCTTCTTCCCAGAAGCTCTTGAGAAATTAGTTTGTTGGATTATTCAGTTATCTCTTTCTCCAGATTTTTCTATTTTTTCTCGGGATTACTGTAGTTTTGAAACCCCAGCTACAGTAATCCAAAAAAAAAAAAAATTTTTATTTTCAGGTCAGATTACTGTACCTAAAAAGCACCACCAAAACTGAAAAATATTTTGATTTTCAAAATATTCGTCACTTTTCCAAAAATCAGTTCCCCCGCGGAATTGCGTGTCCACCCTCTTTTGAAATCTGAAAAATTCATAGATTTCAGGAAAAAAATACTTCCAAAAATTCTGATTTTTTGATAATACTGATAACACGGGGCAATTTAAAAAATATTTAATATTGCTGTCCCGCGGCGAGTCACATGTTGGGTCTCGCCACGAAAATGGTTTCTGACTGAAATACGGCTTCTGCACAAGGTTTTGACATATTTTCTGATGGAATTGGATAAAATGGCACGAATTCAATCATTTCCAGCCAATTCCAGAAGTTTCCACCAATTTTTAGTGAAAATGAGGTATTTTTGGTAAAAATCGGCAAAATACTCAAAAACTCATGTTTTTGCACTGAAAATTGGTGGAAACTTCTGGAATTGGCTGGAAATGATTGAATTCGTGTCATTTTATCCAATTCCATCAGAAAATATGTCAAAACCTTGTGCAGAAGCCGTATTTCAGTCAGAAACCATTTTCGTGGCGAAACCCATCAGGTGACTCGCCGCGGGACGGCAATAATAGTTCCCAATACATTTTGACCCAAATAAATCACCCAGCCACTTTTAAATCATGCTAAAAGCTCAAAAACCACCAATGTCACAAGCCCCAAAAAAATGCACTTGAAAAAATTGGAAACATTTCGAAAATCAAATATCCCTTTTTCCAAATGTTTCGAATTCTCTCATAAGCTAATTTATCCAATTCCATGGTCGGTTTTTCATTTGTTTTAGTGCCTTCCTCGCAGATCACATCACCCGTTTCGTTTCGTATAAAAGGCGGTGCCGGCGGGACGAAAAGCAGGCGCCGCCCCCTTTTGCCCCCCGACCCATCTCTTCCATTTCCCATTCCAGGGGAGCTCGGATGAGTTCAAAAATCTCATCCGCTCTTTTTCTAGGTCAAACTACAAACTAGGGAGCTTTCAGGGTTACTGTAGCTTTAAATTCACCTAAAAATCTAGTGCTACTGTAGTTTCAAGCTTCTATAAACATCAATTTTGCTGAATCGGATTACTGTAGCTCCAAAAGTCCGCAAACACCAACATCTCCTTTTCTTGACCGTTTTGCCCGCTTTTATTCCATTTTTCCCCAAACGTCCCATTATCATTTCAGAACTTGAGCTCCTCCTTTCATTTCGAAAATGATGTCCTCCCGATTGTCGTTTGTCCTTATTCTGGCTGTCCTTGTCGCCATCGTCTGCGTTGCGCAGTGCAGAAACATCCAATACGGTAAGATTAGGCGGGAATGTGAAAATTTGGAAGTTTGAAAATTTGAAAAAAAGTTTACAGGTGTTTCAATTTTTAAAATTTTCAAAAATCTGAAAACAAAAAAAGTTTTTTTTTCAATTTTTTATACTTTTCATATTTTTTATCTATTTATTTTTCCAGACATTGACGAGATCGCTCCAGAAGCCGCGTACCGTTACGCCCAATGGGGAGAGATGCCGCACAAGCGGGTCCCATCGGCCGGTGACATGATGGTCCGATTCGGAAAACGAAACGTCTAGAAGACTCGTCTGGATGATGATGAAATGTCGCAATTCATTCACACAAAACAACACATAGATGATTCATTCATTTTATTCTCTCTCTTTAAAAAATGTTGACAATTTACAGTACTTCTTCCCCCCTTATTTCTCTATTTTTTGCATAATTGGCTCCGATCGGTGAGAAAGAAAAAGACCCCTTCATTTTCGTACTTTGTTTGGAAAAATATAATCAATAAGATCGATTAATAAATGTTTTGTGTGTGTTAAAAAAATGTTTTCTTATTTATGGAATTTAAAAAATTGCAAAAAATTTAAAAAATCATATAAAATCCAATTTTGATTAAAAAATCAATGTAAAAAAAGGAATCGATAGGAAATTTCCTGCTCTACAACTTTGCTGTTGATGGCTTTTTGATATCTTCAACCCTTATCAAGTTATCACTAAAATTCCAAAGCGCGCTAATAAATTGATAAATTGATAAGGAGTGAAGCTAAAGGGTTGACCGACTAGTTAATCAGCTAAAACGTTTTATCTGATTAACAGTGTTATCTCAATTTTTAAGCCAAATTCAATTTTTTTACAATTTTAGAAATTTTCTTTTTAAAATTAAAAAAAAAAAATTTTTTTTGAAAATTTGAAAAAGTTGTATTTATTTATTACAAGCTTGATTATCAGATCTTCTGAATTAAGAAAAATACATTATAAAACACGTTATCAATCGACAAGATCAGAAAATATTAAATTTAGTTGACTCCCTCCTTGGAAACAGTGAACGGGGTCTCGACTGGAATGGCTCCGCACGAAGCAATGATGACTGGCTCACTCGGGCGGTCTCCCGGTCCCTTCGGGGTTCTCTCGATCTCACGGACAACATCCATACCTTCCAGAACCTTTCCGAAGACCACGTGTCTTCCGTCGAGCCACGACGTCTTCACGGTGGTGATGAAGAACTGGGATCCGTTGGTGTCCTCTCCAGCATTAGCCATTGACAGCCATCCGGCTCCGTAGTGCTTCAGATCGAAGTTCTCGTCTTTGAAGGTCTCTCCGTAGATGGATCTGCCGCCAGTTCCGTCTCCGCGGGTGAAGTCTCCTCCTTGGATCATGAAGTTCTCGATGACACGGTGGAATTTCGAGCCAGCGTAGCCTTCTCCCTGCAAAATTAGGACATTGGATATCGAATTTGAAAATTTCAGGGTTTTCCAACCAGTCTGAATTTTATTGGTAACTTAGTTTTCCCAAAAAAAAAATTCCTCTTCACCTAAAATTTTCAAAAAAAAATTTCTTGTGACCTAGATTTTTCTAGTTGACCTAAATTTCTAGATTCTAGATTTCACGTGAAAATTAAATATATTGATTTTTCCCCGTATTCCACGTGGCACGTACCTCTCCTCTCTTGGCCAACTCGACAAAGTTCTTGGCGGTCTTTGGCACAATATCTCCGAAAACTCCAATGACAATCTTTCCGATTGGCCGTCCTCCGATTTCCATGTCAAAGTAGACTTTGTCAGTGACACGTGGACCACGGCATTCCACAAGAGCCACGATGGCAAGGAGGGAAAGAAGAAGAGATGTGGACATCTGGAAAGTTTTGGAATTCGAGAAAAAGCATTTGGAAAAAAGGAAAGATGAAAATGAAACGATTCCTCAATAAATAGGCCTTTTTCAAACTCAAAAAGCAACCGAACACACCACTTATTCCGCTTTTCAAAACGGTTTTTTGGGTCAAAAGTAAACAAAATCGATAGTGTCCGAGTGGCCTCGACTGGCCAACTGCGAATGCACAGCACACATTTATATGTGTAAGCGAGGCGTAGCCTTGACCCAACCGGCGAAGAAACGACGAGAAGGCTGGGCTATTGTTGTAAAGAAAAAAGATTTATTGGAGGAGGAGAAGGTGATCGATTAGAGATGAAGATTGAGAGATAAATGGTTTCAACTTGTTACTGGAGAGAATTATGTTGAAAACACGCTGGAAAAATAGTAGGACTGACTACAAACTACAAAAAAACAGGAGCGCGCTGCTTGGAAGACTACAAACTACATGTTTGACGGCAGCGCAAAAAGGTCAAGGCGCTGCGCGCTGCGCGCTGCTAGACTACAAACTACAACTTTCTAAGCAGCGCAAAATGTCTAACTGACGAGTCTGCGCGCTGCACACCAGACTACAAACTACAACTTTGTATGCAGCGCAAACGCGTTTTAGGCTTCAAAGCGTCCTTTTTCCTCCTCGCCAACACTCTCTCGAAGTCTGCGGAAAGGTTGCCCCGAGTCTACACAAACATTCGACCAACCCTCTCACCGTCGGCCGTCTCTCCTTTCCTTTGCTCTTTCTCCCCACATTTCTCTTTTTGGTTAGTACAAATGGCTTCGAAACGACGGACTGACGACCCTGCGAAGCTGGTCAAAAAAACGGTATGGTTTTCGAAAAAAGAAATCAATATTTGGATTTTTGAAATTTCAGAAAATCTCTTATGGTGATGTGATTTTTTCCAATTTCATGGGAAACTTCGAAGAAAAACCGTCAGTTTTTGAGTCTGAAAAAGAAATAAAAGAGGAGATAATGTTGGAAGACGAGGAAGAGGAATCTCAATTTTTGGCAAATCCTGTGGTTTGTGAGTACATTTCTTATTTTTGTTTTTTATTCAAAATTTTCATTTGTTTGAAAATAAATTTTCATAAAAATTTTTCAGCTTATCTCCAACAAAAACTTCAAACGGGAGATATTCAAAAAGTCGGAACCATCATCAGAAACGCAGTTCTAAACCAACAATTATCTGAAAATCAGCTGAAAATGATTGCTCAGTCAGCTGAAAAGCCGGAGATTTCCATGACAAATGTGGTTATGGATTTGGAAATGTCCGATTTGAGAGGTGTCAAGGATTTTATGATTGGACAGAGTTTTATTGTGAGTTCCTGAAATTTTCAACAAAAATGTTTAGAAAAAGTGTTATTGATTGATTTTATTGATTTTTCTTAATTTTTAAATTTTTTTCAGAACTCAATTCCTTCCGCCCCACTTGTGCCCAAACTCTCTGAAACATTCCAAATTTTGGAAAATTCAGTTGAGCCGAGTGCTCCTTCAATTTCCACAAATTCAAATGGAGCAACGCCTCAAAAAATGGAAAAACTCTTGCATCTACCACTTTTAGGCAAACACGTCATACCAGATTATCCACCATTTCCGGTAGGTTTCAAAAAGATTTTTTGAATTTCCCGCTTTTCAGACCATGAACCTGAATGTCTTCTACGAAAGACACACTTTAGTCGGTGATTCTCCCTCCACTCAACTCTCCGATATCATGAGAAAGATATTCTCCTCACTGTTATCACCAACTCATGAAATCTGGCTGTTCAGTTATCGATACAACACGACAAGACAGACGGATAGACACTTTAGAGCTCTTCCGAAAGAAGTTGTGGAAGTTCTAATCAGTGAGTTGGATTTGCGCTGCTACCAGGAATGTAGTTTGTAGTCTGCAACCTGTTAGCAGCGCGCAGCACTCACTTTTGCGCTGCTACCAGGAATGTAGTTTGTAGTCTGCGACCTGTTAGCAGCGCGCAGCACTCACTTTTGCACTGCCTCTAAGATTGTAGTTTGTAGTGTGGCAGCGCGCAGCCTTCACTTTTGCGCTGCCCCTCAAGATTGTAGTTTGTAGTGTGGCATTTCGCAGCGCAAAACGGAGTCAAACAACAACGAAACTTTCAGATTTCGGAATCGACGTTTCTGGCGGATATCTTCCAGAACACTTACTCTACAATTCCGAATTCGATCCAAATGACGACTTCATCCGTCGCCTGAATTCATCAGTTCCAGAAGCTGAAATCGAAAGAAGACGTGCAGCGAGAATTCAGATGAAACAAGTTGTTCAGCATGCCATTTCAGAATCATTGTGAGTTTTTCAGTTCGGATATTCAAAAATTGAAAAATGTGTTCAGACGCCAACTCCGAACCTACCACTACGACGATTCCACCGGATCTCTTGTTACTTGTCAACAAAGAAAACATTGTTCTAGTCATATCCATTGGGAAATGGTTCGGAGAACTAGAGAATATCTTCGGTCAATTGGAAAGGACGAGGATCTGTGGACAGAAGAGGATTTGATTACTAGTGCATGAACTACTTTTTGAAATATTTATTTTTATTCTCAATGAAACTTCTTGACCGTTTTTTTTGTCATCTTTACTATTATTAAACGACAAATTCTGTGTGTCTGTCTGTTCGTAAGTCTGTCCGTCCGCAGCGTATTCGCAACCATTTTCGTCGTTCTTTCGCAGAGAAGCCAGGAATTCTACTCTCATAATGCACGAGATTTTGATAAGGGATCCTTATTCTGTGAACAGGTCAGGAGCGCAATTCGTGTGTTTTACAAGGGAACCTTTTAAGTCAAGGTACTAACTTTGAGAAAAAAATTTTATATGGTGAAAGAGGATCCTTTGGTGAGTACGAATCTACTTTCCAAATCTGCTGACGAGGCCTCTAAATGGGTCAATTTCCAAATTGAAGGGTCAAAATTGCACTGAAAATGACGTGAAAATCACTGAAAACGGTAAAACAACCGTTTTCACGTCATTTGCACTGTGATTTTGAGCATTTCTCTGTGATTTTTGACCCTTCAAATTGGAAATTGACCCATTTAGAAGCCTCGTCAGCAGATTTGGAAAGTAGATTCGTACTCACCAAAGGATCTTCTTTCACCCTATATAATTTTTTTCTCAAAGTTAGTACCTTGACTTAAAAGGTTCCCTTGTTAGGCCCATTTTCTCCAGGTTCATTCCTAATTACGCCCATGTCGGTCACGTTAAATTTATGAATTTAGCGCTTTTTAGCGAGTAGGAACGAAAAACCGGAGCCGCAGGCGACGGTTTGCATTTCCGAAGGGACCAGGCAGAGGAGACGGCGTGATCCGTAGCCGCCCGCCTGGTTCCAAATAAACTCTTCACCAGATCCCAATTTTCAGTTTTGAAAAACTAACTTATTTGAATTTTTTACATTAATATAAGAAGGGCTGACTTTGAAAAGTTTTGATTTTCGACCAAAAAACGAGAAACCGTGCCCAACCGTGCCAAACTCGACTGTGATCAACCGTTATTAACCGTAAAGCTGTGCAATTTCGGTCGAGTACCTGATGCGAAACGATCCGAACGTCTCCTCGTGGAAATAATCGAGATTTTCGGAACTCGCGAACACATCCAGAGCATGCACCCGAAATACAGGGAGTTCCCGCCGATCAATCCGCAGATGAGCCCGTTCGTCTTTTTATCTCCACCTTCTCCAGCTTATCAGCCCTCTTCGACACTTAAAAATTGTATTTGTTAGACTGTTTTCCCTTTTCTCTTTTGTTTTCACTTCCAAAATCGATTTTATTCCAGACACTACATCTACAACTACATCCTTCAACTGTGAATGTCTTCAATCTACATGTATCGGACGGTTAGTGACTACAGAACTACTGTTTACTCTCCGCCAAAATATCTAATTTTCAGGTTCGGAATGGCTTCGCGTCGGCTACGGACATGTGTGCGGGAACTGTGCGATAATTGGTGTGCAACGAGCCGAACTGTGCCTTGTTCACCTCATCATGTTCAGAGTTGCTAGACACTATTCGAAGCAACGAAAACCAAAAGAAACAACTGGAAAATATGGAAAATTAGGTATTTCTTGGGGAAAAATTGGAAAAAAACTGGGGGAATATAAAAAAATCTGAAAAAATTGGGGAAAATTCAGAGATATCGGTACTTTCGGGGTGAAATAATATCATTTTATTATTTTCCAGCTTCCTGCGACAATCGCCCATAGACCACGACTACTCAACAACACTTGCGAAGTTGACGGTGAGCCTCCGGGCAGAACTATGGCTTACTCTCCGCCAAAAATTCTAATTTTCAGGTCACGAATAGCTTCGAATTGACTACGGGAAGGCGTGCGAAAGCTGTGCGATTTGGGAAGTAGCTGGTGTGCAACGCGCCGCAATGTGCCCTATTCAACTCATCAAGTTCACGGTTGCTAGACACTACTCGAAGAGCCGATCCCGATGATCTACGTCAAGTTGAACATGTACCAGCTGCTCCGCTCGCTCTGTCACCGCGACAAGAAGCCACAATACCTTCTCTTCGACCCGGAGAGCGGTGTACTGAAGCTGTGCGATTTCGGATCGGCCAACTACCTTTGCGAAACGAACCGAACGTCTCCTACATCTGCTCCCGCTACTACCGTGCTCCAGAGCTCATAGTCGGAGCCACTCTACCAACTACGAACGCTTTCAATCTTTGTGTATCGGACGGTTAGTGGTTTATAGAACTATAGTTTACTCTCCGCCGAAAGTTATAATTTTCAGGTTCGGATCGACTACGGACAGGTGTGCGGAAGCTGTACGATTTCGGAAGTACCTGGTGCGCAACGAGCCGAATACTACCGTGTCATATTCGGAGTCACTAACTAAACGAACTCGATTAACGTGTGGAACCGATATGGTCCAGCTTACACTTGGACAATCTTCCCGGGAGACTCTGGAGTCGACATAATCAAGATTCTCGGAACCCCGACTACATTCAGAGCATGAACTCGAACTGGGGGGGGGTTCAAAAAACTGCAAGAAAAATAAGAACAATTGACAGAAAAGAGTAATGGAGAAGACACAAATTTTGAAATAAACACAAATTGTAAAGATTTCTGTAGGAGTTTATCGAGAACAAAAAGTCAGTCAGAATGATCAAGCAAAAATTCATATTCCAATATACAACCGCTTCATCTCGTCGGAAGCCCTTCCTTTTCGATAAAGTGGGAGCTCTCAATTGCCGACTTCTCCTGGAGCAAAACTTCGATTTGTTCCTGAAGTCTTATGTTGTTCGGCTGGTTTTCCAGTTCCAACTGCACTCGACGAACATCATTGTTCGAGTCAAGCCTTGTTCTCTCTTCAACATATCCGTTTCAAAATACACTTTCCGGAAATTCCTCGATTTTCTTCACTTCTACTAGAAATAACTTTGTCGAAATGAAAAGATTGCTCCACTATCGTTCTCCCATTCACTTCTCATTTGAACTTGGCAGACTTTTCAGTGATAATTTCATCAAGGGTTCTGAAGTACTGAAAATTCGAAAAATCAACTTTCGAATTTCAACACCACTGTTTGTGGATATGATTGAGGACACATTAATACGTACTCTCAAGAATTTTTAGAACCATCTGACCACTTTTCACGCCGTTAGGGTCCCTAACATTTATAGGGTCCCATTTTTCGAAAAATTCTAAAAACTTTCGAACTTTTTCAAAAATTCTAAAAATTTTTGGGGTGTTTTTATGGACCCTAGGGCACATTTTAAAAATATCTGGAACCTCCAAAAAAAAATCAGAAAAGTTTTGTTCAGGCAGATTTTTTGGTATTCAGAATTCCAGATGACGTCCCTCATCTGAATCTTTATGAATCCACATTAAAACTTTTGGGCACTTTTCTAGTCCTCTCAGCTACAACATGTCCAGAGCCGAGCTCAAACGGATCATTTTGAGCCGAGTTATTCAAGTTTTCGTGAGGGTATATGAAATTGTGACCGCTACTGTATTCCCTCGCAATGAAGTGAAAATATGTATAATTTTACTTTTCTCTGTTTGAACAACAGATTTTTCCTAATTTTAAGGAAATTTGTTAGATTTTCAAAAACTTTTCAAATTCAGACCTTCTTAATATGTTTTCAACTTCTGATCATAACAATCATCTTATCACCAAGTTTTCCACTATCCTCCTGACCTCCTAACTTGTTTACCTATTTCTCTCCCGTATTCTAATTACCATCTCCCCTCCATTAATTTCTCTCCTCTCCTGTCCATTTTCCTCCGTTTCGTCCTTGAAAACCATCCGTTTGCCTCTTCGTCTCCACCCTTCACCCTCCGCCTTTTCGACATTTCTCCATGACGTCAATTTATCCGTTTTCTGCGATTTTTCTAGTGATTCTCGTGGAATTTGGAAGGACAGAGTGAGTTTTGAAAAAAAAACGTTGTTTTTGAAAATTTGAATGCGAATCGATTTTTCAGAAATGTCTTCTGCACTTATTATCGAGAAGAAAATCAAATAACTTGTGGGTGAGTAGTTATTGATTTATTTATTGATTTATTTTTTTATTCCAATTTAATTTTTCATAATTCCAGTACCGTAACCTGTCCGACGCATATCCCACCAAATGCTGATCTTGAAAAAGAGGGTCTCGACGTGAAATTACCGCCCGGCTGGTACCGAATCGGAACAATGACCATTCGACATGATAAGGGATGGCTGAATTTGTATAGAAGAAGAGCCATCGGACATGGATATTGGGATTTTTATACGAATATTCCAGAACGGAATTGCGCCGGGTGAGTGGAGAGGATTGCGCTGCGCAGAGAATTGTAGTTTGTAGTTTGAGGATTGTAAGAAGCGCGCAGATCCAAAAGAATGGCTGTTTTGCGCTGCATATGAAGTTGTAGTTTGTAGTCTGACACCTGTAGCAGCGCGTAATAATTGAGGTTTTGTGCTGCTTACAGATTTTGTAGTTTGTAGTGCAGCGCGCAACTCCGAAAGAATGACTATTTTGCGCTGCATTCAAAGTTGTAGTTTGTAGTCTGACACCTGCAGCAGCGCGCAAGAATTGAGGTTTTGCGCTGCTCACAGATTTTGTAGTTTGTAGTCCAAGCAGCGCGGAGCGTCCAGGGTTCTAAAAATCAATATCCAATTTTTCCAGAACTTTCGGCTTGCACGCTGGAGACAATATTTCCGGATCAGTGGCAGTGAAGAGCAAGGAGTGCTTTGATAAGCTAATTTATCAGGTAAATTTTCAAAATTTCAAAAAATTGACCCGTTCTCAATAGAGCGCATTTGCTTTTCTTTATTTTCTAGTTTCTTTTCAAAACTCAGATCGAAAAAAAGTCCACAATCGAAAAAATCGACGTCTATCAGTGCCGGAAATGCATTTTCCACAGTTGCTGGCTGGGAAGTCGTCTTTTACCAAGAGCCCGTGACTATTATACTAATTTGAGGAGTATTTGAAATTATTGATTTTTTATTTGGAAGCAAAATGAAAAATTTTGAAAATTTATGTATGGCAAAAAGAACAAAAAACAAAAAATTCAAAATTAAAATTAAATTCGCAATCTCAATTCTGACGACGACACTGAATAAACCCTGAAAAATATGTGATTTCAAATTTTCCATTAAACATTCAAAATTAAAAATTACCCGTAATTTTTTGAAAAATCTGTATTTTTCCTCACACCGAATAAGTGATCAGCATACAGTAACCCACAAAAATTCCTCAAATTCTCTTCAGGAATTTTCGAAATTTTTTCGTTGATTTTCCGAGTTCCACCAGTCAATTTCAACATTTCCAAGCATTTTTCTTTGCCAAATTCTGGAAAAAATACGAAGTTTCAGCAAATGCGCCCCAATGAGAATATCCCGAAACTTCTCATTAGAGCGCCTTTACTGACCATCAATAAAATGCTCAATGTCCCTTGTAAAAATAGCATCTGGAATACAGTAATCCCCTTCTAGCGCCTGCCGAAGATCATTTCGAATTGTAGAAAAACTGGTTTTCAGAGGGCAACTTTTGGAGAGTAAATCCTAAAAAAATAGCTTTTTGAAGTGCGCTCCACTGAAAAAAAAATGTTCAAAATCTTACATTTCCAATTTTAATGGCTTCTTGTACATTTCCAGCGTAAATTATTTCGCAATTGACGAATTTCAACAATTTTCGAATTTCGCAAGATGATTTTTGTTGGTCTAACATAAATATTTTTTCTATTAGCAAAAAAAATTGAAAAATGATCTACCATTCACAATTATTGCGAAATCCGGAAAATCCCTCACTTCTCCACAAAATATTTCCAAAAATTCGTAAAAATCATTATCGAAAATGGCGATTCTGGATTTTTCCATTTTTTCTGAACATTCTTTTGGGAATTTTTGCAGAAAATGGTAGGCGTCGATGAAGTTGGACTCGGAATTTGTGAAATTCAAAATATCGATTGATTTTACCACAGCTGGATGTCTAAAAATTTGAATTTGTGAATTTTGGGTTACTGTAGCTGAGAAAACTCACTTTTTAGTTGTTGCCACTAACGAAATATGATACTCTTTTTTCTGATAATCATCGATTTTCTGATAACCGAAACTTTTGATAAATCTTTCCAGAAGAAAATCATAAAATGTGTAATTTTCAGTTTCAGATGATGTCCAAGTGATTTTGATGTTTTCGGAATCTGAAAATTATATGATATCGAATTTTAAAAAAAATGAATACTACCTTGGGAAAATTCAAAAACTACAGTAATCCTTCCAACTTCAAATTCAAAAACCAAGGATTTTTTCGAAATTTTGAAAAAATCAAAATCCGTTGAAACTTCACAGTTTTCACATTGTTTTGAAAGAATTGCAATTTCGCAATGGTCTGAAAAATCAATAAATCGATAAACCAAAGAAGTTCCAACTTACCAAGGATTTCCAGAATTTTCCGTTTTTCCCCAACAGAAAGAGCTGTAAAAATGGCACCGAATCGCAGAATTTCAGAATTATTTTCTGGTAAGAATTTGTCGAAAATTGGGGAGTTTTTAGTGTTTTTGAATTGTTTTAGAAGCTCCTGAAGTAAAAAAAATCAATAAAAAAATCAATAATCAATCAATCGATATTTCCTTACCGAATACCACATTTCAATCAAATCTCGTTCATCCAAATGCGCGGCACACACTATTTTATCAATCAATTCCTGTCCGTCAGCCATCATATCAAAATGATTATTTCGCAACATTTCCTCATGAATATCGATTGATCGATTGCGAAATTTTCCCGGATTCGCGTTGAAAAACATGTCAAAAATGCGGGTCTCGACTGGAAAACCGTAATCCCCAAAATTGATTGATTTTCCCAAGTGCCACGTGGCACTGGTCTCCAGCAATTTTATCAGTATTGATTTTTCTTGATTATTGATTTTCCGAATATTTATCAAATTCAGAACAGTATCCCAATTCTTCTGGTGATAAGCCATCACAATTTTCACGTCTTCTGAGATTTCCTGAAATTTTGGGCCTACAGCAATTGCGCTCTACCGAACTTTACCTTTTTCTTCATTTTCTCAAAAGATTTCGGCGCCAGAACAGCCAAACCTAACTGAAATTCAGGGTAACTATCGATTTTATCAATTTTTCCCATAAATTCCAATAGAAAATGTGGAAAATGACGGATTCGTTGGAAAATTGCATTTGGATCATTGAAATTTTCACTTTTCAGGAGAAAATTGATAAGTTCCATGTGATTTTTGCGAAGGTGAGGGTAAATTGATAAGAGATCGATTAGTTGGAGAAGTTGGGTTTCCTGAAAAAATATCTTTCTGCAAAAAAAAAGGAAAAAAGGTGTTTCTGTGCATTTTTGCGTCATGGTGTTTGCACAGAATTGTAGCTACAGTAACCAGTAACCCCATAAAATATCGATTCCTCACCTCCAATCGATATCCCATCAATATCCTCAAAATCCCTTCAACTCTCTGTCCACTTGCTCCATTCACTACTTCAAACTCTAATAAATTCTTCATCGACTCAAATTTCTTCTCCTCATTTTTCTCATATTCAAACAAATCGATATGTCTCCTGATAAACTGTATAGCTATCGATGGATCTTTTTTGTGAGCCGATGATTTTTGATAAATCTCCGAAATCAATCGATATCCGGTGGCTAGTTGATAATTTGATTCGCAGTCTTCCGCCAAGTTTATCGCTTTTTCAGCAGCACTCATTGCGATTTCAATGTTGTTTCTGGAAAAAAAAAACATTTAAAAAATGATATAATGGAATTTGCACTAAAATGTTCAAATTGGCGCCAACGATATCTCGAAGCGAAAACTACAGTAAGACGCATTTTTCACTGATTTTCTGGCTGTTTTGCAGTTTTTCCACTGTTTGAATTATGGAATTTTTCATATTTTCTATTATCGTTGTATCTCAAAATTTCATCTCGCATTCAAAATTTCAAACTCCCGCGCACGATATCCTGCAGCGAAAACTACAGTAAGATGGGAATTTTTCAGTGTTTCTGGGCTGTTTTCAAGTAAATTATTGGCTTTTTCATGTTTCCCAAATAAAATTTCACGAAAACTGTCAAAAAAGCTGCAAAACAGCCCAAAAACACTGAAAAAATACACGTCTTACTGTAGTTTTCGTTGCGAGATATCGTGCGCGGGAATTTGAAATTTTGAATTCGAGGTAAAGTTCTGAGATACATGATTTCTAACAAAAATTGATTGGAAAACAGTGAGAAATCATCAAAAACTTGATTCTTACTGTACTTTTCGCTTTTTCGCTGCGAGATATCGTTGGCGGCAACTTGAAATTTTGAATGCAATCTTCTTTTTTTTAAAGCTCACCTCTGACTCTCAGCCCTTGCCAACAATATCAGCATATCAATTTTCTGTTCATTATCACTTGCCAACTTCAAAATCGTCAATGCATTCCTAGCATGCTCACAAATTTTCTCAGGCTCCTCCCCTTTTTCGAACATCAACTTCGCCACATTTCCATGCGAATCAGCCATCATTTTCGCGTTTTTCAGCAATTTTGCCACTTCCAACTGCTGGTTATAGTACTTTTCAGCCAATCGATACTTCTTTTGGTCCCGTAAAGTGTCGGCGATTTTCTTGAGAATTTCCGCTTCTCGGTGCATGTCATTTCCGTCTTGGGCTTCTGTTAGAGATTGCTCTAAAGCCATTATTTGAGAATTTTGAGGGTTATTTTTTGGTTCCTGGTATTGCGAAATATCCTCATAAATAAGGGAACGAGTTTTTGAATCTGAAAAAAAACGTTATTTGAAAAATAAAAATTTTTCAAAATTTACCTAAATTCTTCTCCTTCAACATCATTTTCAACTCTTCCAGTACACTTTTCGAATCTAATCCTGATTTTAACAAAAATCGATATTTCGCTGATAAGCATAACACTTTTTCTGTTGGTCTTGGAATCCTAAAAAATAATTTTTTTCAACTTCAATTTTTTTTGGATTACTGTACCTCTCCGCCACACTCAACGCCTCTTCGTAAATCCTGCCAACATGTTCATTTTCCATCTGAATCTGACAAACTCTTCCAAGTTGAAGAAGTCCCTTGACCCTTTCGAAAGGCGTCAAAACTTCAGAATCCAGGTATTTTCTCCATAAAATAACAGAAGATCCAATGTCTTTTTGGTGTTCATAGATTATAGCCAGAAGTCGGAATGCGTGAGATTTGTGAATTTCAGAGGATTCTGAATCCTTGAATTTGGCGATTCGAAGCACGTGTTTCACGATTTTTAAGGCAGTTTCCAGGTTGGCAGCGGTTATTTGGGTCTGGCAGAGGAGACAGTAGCAGTGCAGAATCTGGAGAAAATTTGAGTTTACTATGTCACGTGATGACCTAGATTTGACCTTTTTTCACGTATCATAATTTTGAAACTTTCAAATTGGCGCCAACGATTTCTCGCAGCGAAAACTAATGTAACATAAGATTGTCTTTTTTTTGTGATTTTTGACTATTTTCCAATTTTCAGACTGTTTTTTTTAAATCTCATTTTTTTGTGTTTTCTCTGCGAGATATCGTTGGCGCCAATTCAAAATTTTGAGATGAGAGATGAAATTTTGAGATGCACCATATTATCTTTGTATCTCAAAAGTTCATCTCGCATTCAAATTTTCAAATTGACGCCAACTATATCTCGCAGCGAAAACAACAGTAAGAGTACATTTCGTGATTTTTGACTATTTCTCAGTTTTTTGTGTTTTCTAACAGAAATTGATAGAAAACAATCGAAAATTACAGAAAACGCTCTTACTGTAGTTCTCGCTGCGAGATATCGTTGGCGGCAATTTGAAATTTTAATAACATTTTGAGAAGCAACAATAATTTTAAAAACTCACCAAATCGATATTCTTCGCATTTATCGTAATCATTCGATTCAAAAATTCAATTGAAGAGTTCAAATCCTCTAATTCCAGCATACACCTATTGATCGTATCGATTATTTCGAAATTGCAATTTTCTGAATTTCGAGTCAATGGAATCAAGATTCGAAGGGCTTCTTTATGATCTCCCTGAAATTCGAATATACGGTATTCTCATTGGAGCGCACTTCCCACCTTTTCCGAGAGAGCTTTCCCAAGGAGAAATGTGTTCTGAACATTGTTTTCTGGAGAATTTTCCCAGGTTTTTAAAAGCGATAATGCTTTCTCAGGATTCCCAGATTTTATGTAAAGTTCGCATAATTTTTGGGTCTCGATTGGATTCTGAAAAAATTTAAAAATTAAAAAAAAAATTTCAAAAAAAATTTTTTTTTTGAAATTTTTTTTTCAAAATTTTTCGTAATTGATTTTTTTCACTTTCTAATCAATAAATCAATATTTCAATCGATAACTCACTCCCCCACTAGCCAACAGCTTTCTTTGAATTATAGCAACTTGAAAATTTTCACAAATTTCAGCAATAACAGCCAGGTTTTCCCGGATTTTTGGGACAAATTGGGTGTCTAAAAAGTTCAGAAAATCGATAATCAATCAATAATCGATACCTATTTTTATCGCCGTTTCCAATTGTTTCTCCACAAATTTCAGTGCTTCTGGATATTTTTGAAGAGCACAATAAGCAGAAGCAAGGCTTCCATACACTGATTCTTGGAGTTTTATGGATTTTAAATCCAATTCCAATGACCATTCTAATATTTTTATGGAATCTAAATTTGGAAGTGCGCTCCAATGCTAAAATCTCGAAAAAACCTTCAAAATCCCCATTGGCCAGCATAATTTGACCCAAAGTTGATAAAATTGTAGGAACATCTTCGTCGAGTTTTAATAATTTCAAATTTTGCCAGGGGAACTTTTCTAAAGGAAATGTTCGGTAGAGCGCACTTGCAATGTTCTGGTTTTTTACCGTAGATAGTTGAAATTGTGTCAATGAGACTTTTTAGAATTTGAAAATTCTCAGAATTCAGTCGGATTGCTTGGCAAAATGCAAAAAGAGCTGCTGGAAGTTTTCCGATTGCTCGCAGAGACTCGCCACGTCTGTAGTGAGCCTAAACTTGAATTTTTTCAAATTTCCCAAAAAGTTCTTACTTTTGCCCATTGCGGACACAATTGTACTGCTTTCTCAGAATGTTTTAGAGAATTTTCAGGAAGATTGATTTTTAGCAAAATCGCCGAAAGATTGGCGTGCAAGATTCCGTTATTCGGGTGCTTCAGAAGCGCCGATTCGTATAGATCTCGGGCTTCGTGATAGCGGCCTTCAGAATACGCGGAGCCCGCTTCATTGACGACCGATTCGAGGGAATCGTTCATGAAGACGGGCGGTAGAAGAATAGAAGAATAGAGGAATTAGAAGATGTACAAACAGATTTTTCCCATTTTCTGCGTCCAAATGAAGCCGCGCGCGGCGATTGACCTTGGCTTTTGGATGATGATGGAATAGGGGTAAAGGGGAAGAACGTTCTAATTCGCAAAACGGCAAGAGGTGATTAATTCCCGCCAAACAACTAACACTTTCATCAGAAGACGACGACGGAGGAAGACGAATAAAAACAGAAGAGGGACCAGTGACGGGATGAAAACGGAATTATATTATAACAATGTCATTTAACAAAAAAAGAAAGAAGAAACATCCTAATTGTTGAAGAAGAAGCTACATAATTAAAAAACGACGAGACCGAAGACGCGGAAGGTGAATTGGTTGATTTAGTGGAAGACTCCGAGCAGGTCCGACTCACGGAAGATCGAGTACTCCTTCTCCTCGACCATGACCTGAAATTTGACTTTTTATAAAAAATCTGATGATTTTTAGAGAATTCACCTTGGTGCCTCCGTACTCTGGAAGAAGAACGCGATCTCCTGGCTTCACGGTCAGCGGCACGAGCTCTCCCTTCTCGTTGCGAAGTCCAGTTCCGACGGAGACAACGGTGGCTTCAAGGACCTGAAAATATAGTTCCCATTGTTCGTTATAATTTTACAAGTGAAAAATTCTGCAAACTGCAGAATTTTTTTGCTTTCGCTGAATTTCATCATTTTCTCACCTTTCCTTGCGATTTCTCCGGCAGCATGATTCCTCCCTTGGTCTTGGTCTCGGCGGCGACTCTCTCAATCAGGACGCGATCGTAGAGTGGCTTGAAGGACTTGAGAACGGTGCTCTGCAAAAAAAAAATCGGTAAAATAGGCTGGAAATTGGGAATGGGTAAACTTACCGAGCGGCGGACGGCGGTGAGGAACATTTCTGGTCTGGAAAATGAGAAAATTTAATAGATTAAGGATCGGGGAATTTTTTAAAGCAAGATTTTCAAAAATTTGAAAAAAATCGGCAGCTTGAACACAGAAATAACTCGAAGAAATTGGAAACTTCGAGAAATGAAAACATCTGAAAAGTGGTGCGCCGCGGTTTTGCAAAAGTGGGCGTGTCCATTCAATAAGCGGCCGCTCCGCGCAAATTCCACCAATCAGCGCGCTCGGCTCCACCCCAAAAAGTGTGCGCAGCTTGCATTTTTTTGAGATGGGCGGTGCCGTGGGAGAGTGATGCAAAAACCCTTTCTTCTCGTTTCCCTCCGTCTTTTGTGGTTTTTGACCAAAGTTTCGGCGTTTCATCGAATCTTCTCGTAAAAATTCGCTATTTTTGCATCATTCGTCGCGTTCTAACCGCCAGTTTCGCCATTTTACGGTTATTTTGCAGTCAAAATGCTTCGCCTCGCCAGAAAGGGACTTCAGCACGGAATCGTCAGATCCTACGCCAAGGATGTGAAGTTCGGAGCTGAAGGACGTCAGGCTATGCTCGTCGGAGTCAACCTTCTCGCCGACGCCGTCTCTGTCACCATGGGACCAAAGGTATTCGGAAATTTTAGGATTTTAGGCCTAAATTCCTAATTCTCTTGTTTCCAGGGAAGAAATGTCATCATCGAGCAGTCATGGGGAAGCCCGAAGATCACCAAGGACGGAGTCACTGTCGCCAAGTCCATCGATCTGAAGGACAAGTACCAGAACTTGGGAGCTAAGCTTATCCAAGATGTCGCCAACAAGGCTAACGAGGAGGCCGGAGACGGAACCACCTGCGCTACCGTCCTTGCTCGCGCCATCACCAAGGAAGGATTCGAGAGCATCCGCCAGGGAGGAAACGCCGTCGAGATCCGTCGTGGAGTCATGAACGCCGTCGATGTGGTTGTTGCCGAGCTTAAGAACCTCTCCAAGCAGGTCACCACCCCAGAAGAGATCGCTCAGGTCGCCACAATTTCCGCCAACGGAGACACCGTCGTCGGAAACCTTATCTCTGACGCCATGAAGAAGGTCGGAACTACCGGAGTCATCACTGTTAAGGACGGAAAGACCCTCACCGACGAGCTCGAGCTTATCGAGGGAATGAAGTTCGACAGAGGATACATCTCCCCATACTTCATCACCTCCGCCAAGGGAGCCAAGGTCGAGTACGAGAAGGCTCTCGTGCTCCTCAGTGAGAAGAAGATCAGCCAGGTCCAGGACATCGTCCCAGCTCTCGAGCTCGCCAACAAGCTTCGCCGTCCACTCGTCATCATCGCCGAGGATGTCGACGGAGAGGCTCTCACCACCCTCGTCCTCAACAGACTTAAGGTACGTGAAGTGATCTGTGGTGTTTGACCGCTCTGTCGGGGTGTAAAGCAGGAGTGATAGTGGCCAAAGGAAACCTGTTTTCGATGTGATAGTGTGTCTTATCAGTGCGAGAGCAGAGTTTGCAATAACAACTGACGGAAAAGAAGAGAGAGCGATAGAGTAAACGAAAAATTGCAGGTCGGACTTCAAGTCGTCGCCGTCAAGGCTCCAGGATTCGGAGACAACCGCAAGAACACCCTCAAGGATATGGGAGTTGCCACCGGAGCCACCATCTTCGGAGACGACTCTAACCTGATCAAGCTCGAGGACATCACCGCCAACGATCTCGGAGAGGTCGATGAGGTTACCATCACCAAGGACGACACCCTCCTGCTCCGCGGACGTGGAGACCAGGCTGACATCGAGAAGCGCATCGAGCACATCACCGACGAGATCGAGCAGTCGACCAGCGAGTACGAGAAGGAGAAGCTCAACGAGCGTCTCGCCAAGCTCTCCAAGGGAGTCGCCGTTCTTAAGATCGGAGGAGCTTCCGAGGTTGAGGTCGGAGAGAAGAAGGACCGTGTCACCGACGCTCTCTGCGCCACCCGTGCCGCCGTTGAGGAGGGAATCGTTCCAGGAGGAGGAGTCGCTCTTCTTCGCTCGCTGAACGCTCTCAAGAACTACAAGGCCGCCAACGAGGATCAGCAGATCGGAGTCAACATCGTCAAGAAGGCCCTCGTTCAGCCAATCTCCACGATCGTCAGAAACGCCGGACTCGAGCCATCCTCTATCGTCGATGAGATTGTCAGCAACAGCAACCCAGGATTCGGATACGATGCCCTCAACGGAAAGTTCGTCAACATGTTCGAGGCCGGAATCATCGACCCAACCAAGGTAAACTGATCAAATTCCATTGTTTCCACTCAAATTTTCTGTTTCAGGTCGTCAGAACTGCCCTTCAAGACGCTTCTGGAGTCGCTTCGCTTCTCGCCACCACCGAGTGCGTCGTCACCGAGATCCCGAAGGAGGAGCCAGCTGGTCCAGCCGGAGGCATGGGAGGAATGGGTGGCATGGGCGGTATGGGAGGAATGGGCTTCTAAAGTGCTCAAAGAATCCCTGCCATTCAACACAACCGATCCCTTACACATCCCTCTAAAACTGGTGTAGCATCTCGCTTTCCCTCTCCTGCTCATTGATGATTTTTTTTTCTGGAGTCCCTAGATTAGATTAGATTTGTTTCTCTTTCACTGATATTGTTGTTCATATTACCCCCTCTTCCATGTTTCTTATTCTTTCAATGATCTTCTTTCGAATAACTTTCCTCGGAGAATTTTTTCTTTGTTGTTGACTGTCCTTTTTTGTTCTTCCCCCAAAAAACCAAAAAAATATAATAAATATATTTATACATTTTCAGAAATCAGGACTAGCCATTGGGTGCCTCTGGGCCCCCACCGGGCCAGCTCTGCGAGGCTGCCAGGCCGTTCAGTTCTGAGGGAGTTCAAGATTCAGAAGACGTAACGTCATCTGAATTCTGATGTTTCAAAATTTCACCGAATTGGGGCTTGATTACTCTCCAAATTCAATGGGGATGGTCCCACTGGTCCCGGCGGTTTCTGCAATGACTTCTGGAGCTGGACGACGACTTGACCAATTGCACACCTTATCATTATCACGTATCACTTGTTCCTATTATTATCTCATCACTCATTACGCTTATCAGTAGGGTCTGCTTAGGGGTCCATCTCTCCTCGTAAGTTTCCACCGCTTTGAAATAAAGAGAGATCAGAGTTAATGATAAGAACTCTGATTAGCTCCCCCTTCCCCCAGATGACGTGACGTCTTCTGAATCTTCAAATTTCACGTTCCAGGGGTCCTAGAATTACTATTCCACGTGTTAAGGGCAATAAAACGTCGGATCGATAGACAAAAGGGCCAGTGGACCAGCGCCTAGAGAGTGTGAGATGACAGGAGACGGCAGACACGGCAGACGAAACTCTCCCGCCATTGCACACTCTCTCGTGTGTCCCTCGACACGTATTGCATCTGCCATCTTGTTTTGACCACCCATTGGCCCACTGCTGGTCCACTCATTCTGCCCTCTTGGTCTCCTTGCGATTATTGATTTTCAGATGGATTCGAATCAGGTTTGTGTTAAAACTAGTGATAAATTGGGCTGAAAAGTTGAAGAATAAACCGTTTCGAGCGATATACGCTCCGGTTTGTAACCGTCATCTGACGAGAACGCGCCGTTATTCGGCGAACTGGCGGAGACCGGGAATTTCTTTCTGTTTTTATCTTTTTTTCTTTTTTTATCAACTGCTCACAGCACTATACTATCAGTTTATCAGTTAGTTATCAGTAGTAGTTGTTGCGAAGACTCTGGTGAGGTCTAAGAGTTGTGAGATCATCTCGGTTGATTGATGGTAATTCGGGATGTCCCTTGCTTACGGTGACTAGAGTTAGGATTTCAAATGTCATCTGCGGATGAGAAATTGGATTTATTTATCATATCAGTTTATCAGTTCAGAAGTTGTGAGAGCTTCTTGGAATCTATTCCTGGAAACATCCGGAGTCGTTCTTCTCACTTCTTCTTTCTCGATTTTGACATTGATTGATAGCCCTTCTTTATCAATATCAGTTCAACTGAACCTTTAAATGCCGGAGAAGACTGGTCCGAGCCTGGCGAAATTGGTCACAATAGGTGGCCACCCTTATCAGTTCTGCTGATAACCCTCTTAAAATCGGCTGTTACAGCTGGTCAGAGCCTGTGCGAAATTGGTCGTCAGACGACCCACTTATCAGTTGAACAACCACTTTACTTTATCACTTTATCAGTAGTTGTAAAAATTGTTTGCCAGCAACACCACCCTATCAGTATCTTATCAGTTTATCATTGAGTTAGTAGTTGTTGCAAAAGCTCTAGTGATGTATGGGAGTAGTGGGATCATCTCGGGTTTTTCCATGATCGATGGTAATTCGGGATGTTCCTTGCTTCTTTTTTACTTTTATCATTCGGATTTCATTGTCAGATGAGGATCTGAAGTTATCATGCACCTTCCCGTCACTCGCAAAGACATCCTACACACGAAATTTCAGTCGATCGCACCTGGCTCTTCCAGTCTATTGTGCTGCACACGCCCAATGTGGTTGGCTGGATTCGTATGGCAGCGATTTGGTCTGCAAGGACGGATGAAGTGCTCTGAAAAATGAGTATAACTTTAGAAATGATTATCAGTTCATCCCTAAGTTCCCTAGTTTTTCCAACTCTCTCGCCTGTCTGCGTCTCTTCTCATCTACTCACTCCCGTCGTGCCAGAAAAATCAATAATATCCGGGGGAAATCGATGAATATGGGGGGGG